>CAUYUJ010014520.1:77500-185158 GCA_963575745.1 Prorocentrum cordatum
GAGTGCGCGCGCAAGTACAAGTGAGAAGCAGGAGGAGAGGAGGGAGAAGTCAGACGCGGGTGCGACCCGAGGCTCCAAGAAGGAGGCCTCGCCTTCGGAGGCCCTGCTCGTCGCCGCGGCTGGACGCGACTTGAAAAACCGGTGCGTTCGGGGATGTCCGTTGGGATCTTGCGGGGGGGCTTCTCGCAGGCCTCTTGAAGGCAGTTTCGAAGGCTCTTAGGGGGCCGTTTTGGGGCCTCTTTTTGGCCTCTTGGAGCGTCTTGGGGGCCTCTTGGGGGGTTCTTGGGGCCTCTTTGGGGCCTCTTGGGGCCTCCTAAGGGCGTCTTGGGGCGGAAGGCTGGATTTGTCGGTTCGTGGTCTCCCTCTGGAACCCCTCTTGGGCGCGTCTCGGGAGCCTCTTGGGCCGTCTTGGGCGGCTCTTGGGCTGTCTGGGGGCCCTCTTGGGCCGCCTTGGGCAGCTCTGGGGCAGTCCGGGGGCCTCTTGGGCCATCTTGGGGGCGTCGTGGGGGGCCTCTTGGGCCGTCTTGGAGCGGTCTTGGGAGCGTCTTGGGCGGTCTTGGAGCGTCGGAAAGCCGAAAAGGCGAAAATGCCAAAAAACATAGAAAAAACAAATGAAAATCAACGGTATTTGCCTCTTGGGGCCCTGTTTGGAGGCCTATTAGAGGTCTCTTGGGCGTCTTGGAGGTCTCTTGGGCGTCTTGGAGGCCTCTTGGGGCCTCTTGGAGGCCTCTTGGGGCGTCTAGGCGGCCTCTTGGGGCGTCTTGGAGGCCTCTTGGACCGTCTTGGGGGTGTCTTGGGAGCCTCATGGGCTGTTTTGGAGCTCCAGAGGGAGCCCGGCGAGGGCCGAACCCCCCGGATGAGTTCGGTCCGGGGCCGTCCGGGGCCCCGGGGGGGGGGTCGAATTCGAGGTTTGGGGTCCCTGGGGGGGGGATTATGGGGGGGGAACAATCTCACACGCCTAGAGACCCACACCACAAGGGGTCGGCGGATGACGGGAAGCGTCTTCGAGGTACGAGAAGCGAGCTGGACGTTGTGGCTGAAACTGTATCATATCATTAAGAGTTCTTACTAATATGGGTTGCGGGATCGCAAACAATCGTTCATTGGCGGATTCCCCCCGATCCCGATTTCGCGTGAGACATCCTCACAAAAATGAGGTCTTCGCGACATCGCTTGACGGGAAGCGTCTTCGAGGTACGAGAAGCGAGCTGGACGTTGTGGCTGAATATGTATCATATCTTTAAGAGTTCTTACTAATATGGGTTGCGGCGCTGCGCGGGTGAATTCATCGGCGGATGACGGGAAGCGTCTTCGAGGTACGAGAAGCGAGGTGGACGTTGTGGCTGAATATGTATCATATCTTTAAGAGTTCTTACTAATATGGGTTGCGGGATTGCGCGGGGATTTTCATTGGCGGATTCCTTAAAATGGCGATTTCGCGTGAGACATCCTCACAAAATCGTTGGCGGATGACGGGAAGCGTCTTCGAGGTACGAGAAGCGAGCTGGACGTTGTGGCTGAATCTGTATCATATCTTTAAGAGTATCTACTAATATGGGGTGGCGGGCCGCACGCGATAATTCGTTGGCGGATGACGGGAAGCGTCTTCGAGGCACGAGAAGCGAGCTGGACTCTGCGGCTGAATCTGTATCAAATCTTTAAGAGTATCTACTAATCTGGGGTGGCGGGCCGCACGGGACAATTCGTTGGCGGATGACGGGAAGCGCCTTCTCGGAACGAGAAGGTGATGGGAGTTTGTTAGGCCATGTTGAATAAGGTATAAATAAAGAACAAACTCGCGAGGCACAACTTGCTCGGGGTTGCAAATTGCCGAACGCTTGGCGGATGACGGGAAGTGCCTTCTCGGAACGAGGAGGTGATGGGAGTTTCTTAGGCCATGCTTACTACAGAATATATAAAGAACGAACTCGCGAGGGACAACGGGCTCGGGATCGAACATTTGTTTTTGCTTGGCGGATGACGGGAAGCGTCTTCGAGGAACTCGAAGAGAGAGCTGGACGTTCTGGCTGAATCTTAGAAGTTGTTTACAACTATCGTAGATACCGCGCGCGCGCCGCGAAACACCTGGTGGCGGATGACGGGAAGCGCCTTCTCGGAACGAGAAGGTGATGGGAGTTTGTTAAGCCATGCTGGATAACGAATAAACAAAGAACAAACTCCCGAGGGACAACGGGCACGCGGGTGTAAATACCAATCGCTCGGCGGATTACGGGAAGCGCCTTCTCGGAACGAGAAGGTGATGGGAGTTTGTTAGGCCAAGCTTACTACATAATAAATGAAGAACTAACTCGCGAGGGACCCCTTAGCGACGGTATGACGGGAAGCGCGCTTAGACTCGAAGAGTCGCGCGATGGACGTTGCTGTAGGCCCGGAGGGGAAATATTTATCAACTGGGGAGGTCCAGGAGGGGAAGGGTTCGGGGTTGCTCCTCCATCCGACCCTGGCGGATTCCCCAAAATAGCGATTTCGCCTGAGACATCCTCACAAAAGACGGGAAGCGCGCTCAGATTCGGAGAGTCGCGCGATGGACGTTGCTACAGGCCCGGAGGGATATATTAATCAACTGGGGAGGTCCAGGAGGGGAAGGGTTCGGGATACCTCTCTGATCCAGGCCTGGCGGATGACGGGAAGCGCGCTCAGACTCGAAGAGTCGCGCGATGGACGTTGGTGTAGGCCCGGAGGGAAATATTTATCAACTGGGGAGGTCCAGGAGGGGAAGGGGTTCGGGATACCTCCTCCGGCCGACCCTGGCGGATGACGGGAAGCGCGCTCAGGCTCGAAGAGTCGCGCGATGGACGTTGCTTACGGGCCCGGAGGGGAAATATTTATCAAGTGTCGGGGGCCTCGAGACGGGGGTCAATGCAAACGGGGGTCAGCCAGAGCGCCAGATCTTGCAGGATCCTGCAGCGCCAGGGTCGCGTTGACCCGGGTTTGGGTGCAGGATCCTGCAGGATCTTGCAGGATCCTTCGCGTTGACCCGGGTTTGGGTGCAGGATTTTGCAGGATCCTGCATGCTCTGACTGACCCGGGTCTGGATTGACCCGGGTCAGAGGATCCCCGAAAGTGGGGGGGTCCAGGGGGGGAGTGGTGGCGGGGTGGGGTCTCCATCGGGACGTGGCGGATTTTGAAAAAGGGCGTTTCGCCTGAGACATCCTCGCCAAATCGTGAAGTTGGGGGTCGTATCTTAAGACGTTTTTTGCAAACAATGAGCGTTTCGCCTGAGACATCCTCACAAAATGGGGATGTCGAAATCGGTAGCGAAATCTTCGGATCTCTGAAAATGGCCGTTTCGCCTGAGACATCCTCGAAAAAATGAAACGTCGGAGGAGCTCTTTTAAGGCACCTTTTCGGAGGGATCTCGGAATACCTCCAAGACGGCCCAAGAAGCGAAATTATTGAAAAACCCAATGGTTTTCAACACTTTTGTTTAAAAGTAAGCGTTTCGCTCGAGACATCCTCAAAAAATGCCTTCGGATGGGTCCTTGAAAACGTCTTGTAATGATGAAGATGTTTATTATGATGACGGTGCTGATGATGGTGGTGATGATTACGATGGCGATGATCATGAGGACGATGACGATGATGATGATGATGATGATGATGATGATGATGATGATGATGATGATGATGATGATGATGATGATGATGATGTGATGGTGTTGGTGTTGGTGATGGTGATCGTGACGATGGCGATGCGCAAGGTGATAATGATGATGAGAGCGAGGTTCGTCATATTTTCAAAATAAGGCTCTCGCATGAGATATCCTCGGTAAAGTTGAATGTTGAAAGAGTTCTTTTAAGATATCGTTTGGGGGCGTTTTCGGAGGCCCCCAAGGCAGCCCAAGAGGCAACATCTTTGAACAACCAATGGTTGTTCAACAATCGTGCTCAAAAGTAAGCGTTTCGCTCGAGGCATCCTCAAGAAATGCCATCGGACGGGTCTTTGAAAACGTCATGTTATGATGAATCTGTTTATTATGATGACGATGCTGATGATGGTGGTGATGATGACGATGGCGGTGGCCATGATGACGATGATGTTGATAGTGATGTGATGACGTTGGTGATGGTGAGAAGCACGGCGATTAAGATGATGATGAAAGCGAGGGGGAGACGGAGGAAACCGGAGGAGTACGGAGGAGTGGGGAGGATAATCAGGAACAGGCTAGTGGATTTCCAGGGAGCGCGTGTTTGAAAAATGAGCGTTTCGCCTGAGACATCCTCACCAAATCGAGCTCTTGGCGGTTATCGTTTAAGACGTCTTATGCTAAAAATCAGCGTTTCGCCTGAGACGTATGTTGAAATCGCTGGTTTGAAAAAACAGCGTTTCGCCGGAGACATCCTCACAAAATCGAAATGTCGGAGGCTATCGTTTAAGACGTTTTATGCTAAAAATGACCGTTTCGCCTGAGACATCCTCGAAAAATGGGGATGTCGAAATCGCTGTCCTAATCTTCGGATCTCTGAAACTTGCCGTTTCGCCTGAGACATCCTCGAAAAAATCAAATATCGGAGGAGCTCTTTTAAGGCACCTTTTCGGAGGGATCTCGGAATACCTCCAAGATGGCCCAAGAAGCGAAATTATTGAAAAACCCAATGGTTTTCAACACTTTTGTTTAAAAGTAAGCGTTTCGCTCGAGACATCCTCAAAAAATGCCTTCGGATGGGTCCTTGAAAACGTCTTGTAATGATGAAGATGTTTATTATGATGACGGTGCTGATGATGGTGGTGATGATTACGATGGCGATGATCATGAGGACGATGACGATGATGATGATGATGATGATGATGATGATGATGATGATGATGATGATGATGATGTGATGGTGTTGGTGTTGGTGATCGTGACGATGACGATGCTCAAGGTGATAATGATGATGAGAGCGAGGTTCGTCATATTTTCAAAATAAGGCTCTCGCATGAGATATCCTAGGTAAAGTTGGATGTTGAAAGAGTTCTTTTAAGATATCATTCGGGGGCGTTGTCGGAAGCCCCCAAGGCAGCCCAAGAGGCAACATCTTTGAACAATCAATGGTTGTTCAACAATCGTGTTCAAAAGTAAGCGTTTCGCTCGAGGCATCCTCAAGAAATGCCATCGGACGGGTCTTTGAAAACGTCATGTTATGATGAATATGTTTATTATGATGACGATGCTGATGATGGTGGTGATGATGACGATGACGCTGGCCATGATGACGATGATGTTGATAGTGATGTGATGACGTTGGTGATGGTGAGGAGCACGGCGGTCAAGATGATGATGAAAGCGAGGGGGAGACGGAGGAAACCGGAAGAGTACGGAGGAGTGGGGAGGAGAACCAGGAATAGGCTAGTGGATTTCCAGGGAGCGCGTGCCTATTGTTGTCCGTTGTGGACGCTCGGCGAGCTCGCCGACATTACATTCGATCGTGGTGATGCTGCGCGATCTTGCACAACTCTTCACTTTCACGCGCTTCCCGTTCATGTCAGGAAAGGTTCCCAAAAATAGCGGTTTCGCTTGAGACATCCTCACAAAATGGGGATGTTGGAGGCTATCGTTTAAGACGTCGTTTTATCAAAAGTGAAGGTTTCGCTGCAGACATCCTCAAAAAATGTGGATGCAGAAATCGCTCGCGAAATCGTCGGATCTCCAAAAATGGGCGTTTCGCTTGAGACATCCTCGAAAAATGGGATGTTCAAAGAGCTCTTTTAAGACAGCCCAAGAGGCAAAATCTTTTAAAAGCAATTGTTTTTTCAACAATTCTGCTCAAAAGTAAGGGTTTCGCTCGAGACGTCCTCAGAAAATGCTTTCGGACGGGTCTTCGGAAACGTCATATTATGATGAAGGCGATGATCATGATGACGATGCTGATGATGGTGATGATGATTACGAAGGCGATGATCATCATGACGATGACGATGATCATGGTGAAGATGACGGGAAGCGCGCTCAGACTCGAAGAGTCGCGCGATGGACGTTGGTGTAGGCCTGGAGGGAAATTTATCAACTGGCGTGCTTCGGCACCGGAGCATGCAAGCTAGTATTGGGGGTGGTCTTCGAGCGGTCTTGAGACAATCTTGGGCCATCTGAAGGGCCCTTAGGCCATCTTGGCCCCTCGGGCTTCAGTCTCTTGCTTGCGCTTGGGCTGGCAAAGGAACTTGAAAAGGTTCAGTTTCCAGTCCTGGGAGAGGGAGCTTGAAAAGGCTCACTCTCCCGTTTGCTTTTGATGACTTCCAAGACGGCTCAAGAGCCTCTTGGGCGTCTCCGACCTCGGGAGAGGGAGCTTGAAAAGGCTCATTCTCCCGCTTGCGCGTGGGTCAGAGAGGGAACTTGGAAAGGTTCAATCTCTAACTACGGGAGAAGGAACTTGAAAAGGTTCAGTCTCCCGCTTGCGCTTGGACTGGCAAAGGAACTTGAAAAGGTTCAGTTTCCAGTCCCGGGAGAGGGAGCTTGAAAAGGCTCACTTTCCCGTTTGCTTTTGATGACTTCAAGGCGGCTCAAGAGCCTCTTGGGCGTCTCCGACCTCGGGAGAGGGAGCTTGAAAAGGCTCACTCTCCCGCTTGCGCGTGGGTCAGAGAGGGAACTTGGAAAGGTTCAATCTCTAACTATGGGAGAAGGAACTTGAAAAGGTTCAGTCTCCCGCTTGCGCTTGGGCTGGCAAAGGAACTTGAAAAGGTTGAGTTTCCAGTCCTGGGAGAGGGAGCTTGAAAAGGCTCGCTCTCCCGTTTGCTTTTAATGACTTCCAAGACGGCTCAAGAGGCGCCTCCGTCCCGGCCGCTGGCGGCCACGGTCTCCCGCCGCAGCGTTTCTTCGTGCTCGTCCTTGTTCTCCTCCCTCCCCCTGTCCTGCCTGCTCCCGCCCTCCCTCCCTGCTGCGCACCAACCACAGTAAATGCTCTGATTCGCAGGGTGCAATGATTAAATTAAAACGGGGAGGAGAGGAGGAGGAGAGGACGAGGAAGGGGAAAGGGGAGGTCAGCCGGGGCGATAATCGCTCCCGTACCTCTCTCCCTCCGCTTCCTCCTCCCCCCCTCCCTCTGCCCTTCTCGCGTCTCGTTTCGCGTCTATCGGCGGGGGCCTGGTCCCGTGGTCTCTCACCCGCCAGCTCTGGCCGGGTCCCCTCCGCGCACCGTCCGCCTCTCCCCCTCCTCCACCTCGTTCTTCTCCTCCCCTCGTCTCGTCCTTTTTTTTGTTAGCCTGGCTCTGATGATGATCATCATCGCAGCGTCCACGAAGACGCACGCTAAAAAGATGTACGGCAGCGTACGCACGGGTTCTCTGAGGATGCGTCTTGAAGCGTCTTGTGAGCTTCTTGGTTCGTATTGAGACCGTCTTGGGACAGCCGGGAGCGCTCTTGGGCCGTCTCGGGGCCTTTCAGACATAGTCGTATGCCCGTGACCGTGCGAGGCCATTGAGACACCAGTGTTGGGTCGACGCCCGAAAAGGGTCCCATAATTTATGCAAGCGTTGGCGAACTTATGGGCAAGCGCCGGCGCTTATCATGGCCTCCTAGATACACGAGGCTTCAAAAAAAATAGCAGCATTAGCAGCGGAGGAGGAGGAAGCTCCCAAGAAGCCCCAAGAGGGCTCCAAGAGGACCCCCTGAGATGGCCCCAAGAGGCAAACCATAGTAATTTTCATAGGTTTTGAGCGATTTTAGCGCTCTTGGTTTGTATTGAGCCCGTCTTGGGACAGCCGGGACCTCCCAGACATCATCGTATGCCCGTGACCGTGCGAAGCTATGGAGACCTCATCTTCGGCCGAACTGGGGGCAGGGGGAAACCCTTGCGTCCGGGCCGGGGGTGGTAACCCATCCTCGGCCGAATCGGGGGCAGGGGGAAACCCTTGTCTCCGGGCCGCCGGTGGTAACCCATCGGCGGCCGAATCGGGCGCAGGGGGAAACTCTTGCGTCCGGGCCGGGGGTGGTAACCCATCCTCGGCCGAATCGGGGGCAGGGGGAAACCCTTGTCTCCGGGCCGGGAGCTTGAAAAGGCTTACTCTCCCGCTTGCGTCCCGCGAAGTCCTCCAGCCGCTTCTATCGGCGTCGGCTCCGGCGACCGTCGAGCACCCCATGATTTATCGTCGTCTGACTGGAGAGGGAACCTGAAAAGGGTTCTCTGTCCAGGCGGGAGCGAGAACCTGCAAGGGTTCTCGTTACCGCTTGCCGCGGGAGCGAGCACCTGCAAGGGTTCTCGTTGCCGCTTGCTTCGGAGTGGGAACCTGCAAGGGTTCTCTCTCCGGCGGCGGGAGCGAGCACCTGCGAGGGTTCTCGTTGCCGCGTGCGTTTGGTTGGAGTTGGGACCTGCAAGGGTTCTCTCTTCGACCGCGGGAGCGAGCACCTGCAAGGGTTCTCGTTGCCGCTCGCGTTAGTTCGGAGTGGGAACCTGCAAGGGTTCTCTCTCCGACCGCGGGAGTGAGCACCTGCAAGGGTTCTCGTTGCCATTTGCGTTAGTTCGGAGTGGGAACCACATTTGCCGATTGATATGTTCTCGTACTTTCCACACACGCTGGGTGTGCGTGAATAGGGGAGACTAACGTAATTTTTTCTCTTTACGTTTCGGAGGTTTCGGCAGAAAACTGGGGCCCCGGGATCGCAAACGATGAAACGATGCGAAACGCAGCAGAAATGGGCTGCATTTGCATTATTTTTCTTAGATGCACGATCCCGGGGCCGCCCGGCGTGAAAAACTGATTGTTTTCGGTTTTTCCACGCACGCTCGGAGGGAAAAAAGGGCCCCGGGAGGAAAAACGTGCGCCATGAGGGAACCAAGCGCGTGGAGCGCTAGAAAACGCTATGCACAGACACGCGGGAACGCGGCGAACATCTTCGGTGGTCTCTGGATGTCCAAAAGCGCGGCCCCAAAAAAACATGAAAAGCGGTGTCGCCCTGGAGCCCTGGATGTACTAAAGCGCAGGCAGAAACTTCTGTGGACTTGGGGACCACGCAGGAGGCGGCGGAAGCGTTGGCATTCACCAAGGGATTTTCCTCCAGGGAGTTTCTCTCCAGGTGGTCTCCCTCCAGGCGGAGTCTCCTTCCAGAGTTCCCCTCCAGAGAGGGTCTCCCTCCAGGGAGTTTCCCTCCAGGGGGGTCTCCCTTCAGGAGGTCTCCCTCCAGGGAAGTCTCCAGGATGTCTCCCTCCAAGGGGGTCTCCCTCCAGGGGGTCTCCTTCCAGGGAGTCTCCCTCCAGGGTGTCTCCGTCCAAGGGTGTATCCCTCAAGCGTGTCTCCCTCCAGGGGGGGGTCTCCCTCCAGAGGGTTTCCCTCCAGGGGGGTCTCCCTCCAGGGGGTCTCTCTCCAGGGAGGTCTCCGTCCAGGGTGTCTCCTCCAGGGTGTCTCCCTCCAGGGTGCCCTCCAGGGTGTTACTCTTCAGGGAGGGCTCCCTCCAGGTGGTATCTATCCAGGGGTGTCTCCCTCCAGGGGGTCCTCCTCCCAGGTGGTCTCCCTCCAGGGGCTCTCCCTGCAGGGCGGTCTTTCTTCAGGGGGGTCCACCTCCAGAGGGGGCCACGACGATGACGATCCCCTCCAGGAGCTCAAGGAACGCCCGGGGGCTCCCTCGAGGGGCCCCACACACGACGACGACCACGACGACGCATTTGAGGGGCCCCAAGCACGGCGACGACGATGACGATCCCTCCAGGAGCTCAAGGAGCGCCCGGGGGTTCCTTCGAGAGGCCCCAAACACGACGACGACTACGAGGACGCCCTTGAGGGGCCCCAAGCACGGCGACGACGACGACGATCCCCTCCCGGAGCTCAAGGAGCCCCCGGGGGCTCTTTCGATGGGGCTCCAGACACGACGACGACCCTTGCGTCCGGGCCGGGGTGGTAACCCATCCTCGGCCGAATCGGGGGCAGGGGGAAACCCTTGTCTCCGGGCCGCCGGTGGTAACCGAGGGCCCCAGCGGCAGACCTCGCATGCCGCCCCCCCTCCACTTTGGCACACCCCTCACACGTTTCGTGGCCCCATAGGGAGCTCCACCGAGAGCCCCAGTGGCAGACCTCGCATGCCGCCCCCCTCCATTTTTGGCACACCTCTCACACGTTTCGTGGCCTCACAGGGAGCTCCACCGAGGGCCCCAGTGGCAGACCTCCCATGCCGCCCCCCATGCCGCCCCCCTTCCACTTTGGCACACCCCTCACACGTTTTGTGGCCCCATAGGGAGCTCCACCGAGGGCCCCCAGCTGCAGACCTCGCACGCCGCCCCCCCCCCCCTCCACTTTGGCACACCCCTCACACGTTTCGTGGCCCCATAGGGAGATCCACCAAGAGCCCCAGTGGCAGACCTCGCATGCCGCCCCCTCCACTTTGGCACACCCCTCACACGTTTCCTGGCCCCATAGGGAGCTCCGCCGAGGGCCCCAGTGGCAGACCCGCATGCCGCCCCCGTCCACTTTGGCACACCCCTCACACGTTTCGTGGCCCCATGGAGCTCCACCGAGGGCCCCAGCTCCAGACCTTGCATGCCGCCCCCCACTTTGGCACACCCCTCACACGTTTCGTGGCCCCATAGGGAGCTCCACCGAGAGCCCCAGTGGCAGACCTTGCATGCCGCCCCCCCCCCTCCACTTTGGCACACCTCTCACACGTTTCGTGGCCCCATAGGGAGCTCCACCGAGGGCCCCAGCGGCAGACCTCGCATGCCGCCCCCCTCCACTTTGGCACACCCCTCACACGTTTCGTGGCCCCATAGGGAGCTCCGCCGAGGGCCCCAGTGGCAGACCTTGCATGCCGCCGCCACCCAATTTTGGCACACCCCTCACACGTTTCGTGGCCCCATAGGGAGCTCCACCGAAGGCCCCAGTTGCAGACCGTGTAGCCGCCGCCAACCCACTTTGGCACACCCCTCAAACGTTTCGTGGGATATCGTGGCCGCGCTTGGAAGCCCGCACCGCCAGTGCCCGCGCTGCAAGAACGCCCTCGCGGCGGCTTGCCGACTAGCTCATACGTGGTTATACACGCACTTCGATGAGGCTGTCGCGCGGGTGCTGTCTTTGGCGTGAGCCCCATGACGAGGGTCTCTTCGTCGCGAGCCGCTTGGCCCAGGTGCTGCTTTTGCGGCCAGCATCGCTCAGGCTTGTATCGGCAAATTTTCGGCAGGGCGTGAGCCTTTGCCGCTTGAGTGGGCTGCTGCGTGCCGCGTTCTTTCCTCCCGCTGGTCGTGTGCCGGCGGAGAAGGACGGGCATTTGGCCCATGCAGCCTCTCCTTCCTGTTCCACAACTTCCACATGGTGCTCTTCGGCCTGGTCTGGGAAGCTTTGGCGGTGCGGCGCACGCGGCCGGTGGTACCATTACCCACTACCGCCTGGCCGTTGGTTGACGTTGAGCTCGGGCCGCTGCAGGTCTTCCCCGCCGAATGGCGGGCGCTTGCAGCAGCGCTAACGCGGCTGCTGCCTCGCTTGCCCGGGAAATCCTCGGGCTGCGTTCTTCGCCTCCGGCGCGCACTCGCTGCTGCTCTGCGGCAACTGCCTTTTCGCGCTGAAGGCCCGGCCGCGGGCCCGATTTGACGCCGACCGCCCTCTCCGCGCAGGCCGCTACGCACAAAAAGTGTGTGGGTGCACGTGTGTGTGTGTGTGTGGTGCGTGAGTGTGTTCGGCAAAGTTTAGGCTTAAGTTGCATGTTACTTTCGTACCTCTTCGCTCATGGTGCTTACCGGCCGCTGACCCCAAAAACGTGCGTAGTGTGTGGTGTGTGTGTGTGTGTGTCTGTCTGCATGTCTGTGTGTGTCTGTCTGTTTGTCTATCGGTTTGTCTGTCTGCGTGTGTGTGTGTGTGTGTGTGTGTGTGTATGTGTTTGTGTGTGTCCGTAGTCTTTTTATCAAGCGCTCTAGGCGCAAGCAGTGGCGCACGAGGCTTTTGCTGCGAGCGTAGGCCTCTACTATTCCGCCCCTGCCGCGATGAACTATGTGGCATTCGCATCATTGGCCGTCCTGCTCGCAGGTTATTGCTGCGTCGCCGACGACCAGACCACGACCGCGGAGGAAGCCAACTTGGCCACGAGCGCCGACGACCGGACTACGACCATGCAGGAAACCAATCCCACCTCGAGCGCCCACGATCAGATCACGACCATGGAGGAATCCAACCCCACCACGAGCGCCCACTACCAGATCACGACCACGCAGGAAGCCAACCTGACCACGAGCGCCCACGATCAGATCACGAGCACGGAACAAGCCAACCCGTCGACCACACGATGTGTGAGGGTATCGTCCTCGCGGCGCACCCTCAGCTCCCCGCCGAGATCGAGTGCGGAGAAGCTTGCGAAAAATGGACCACTCTCCGCAACTCAGTTGAAGCTGCCGTAATCGCAAAGGTTGTTGACATGACGCTGGACGTCAGTGACATTCCGATGTCGTTCATAGCCAGTAGTACCACACATCGCGACACGTTCGCAGACTTTGGTGACCGCACAGGTTATGGACTACCTCTTTTAGGTTCAGCATATATATTTCTCCGGTTCATGTGGCTTACGGCAAGTATTGGTGGAGACATCGGCGTGCCCCTTTTCAATATGATATACTTGCATTCGTCCTCTGGCATAGCGGAGGATTTCACCGACGCAAATTGCTTTGATTTCGGTGAAGGCAACCAAGTAATGATCTATATGAAGGACACGCTGGCGGGTGCTTACCTGAATGGTTTCGGATTCGGGCAAATCCTTTGTGGCGCAATGTCCTTCGCTTACATAATCCATGCCAAGTGCGCATCTGAAGACACAATCTCTCGTACGGCCATGTGGGCAGCAGGCTTAGCAACGTTCTTTTGAATCGGAGCTACTCTTTTCGACATGGTGGATTTCTGTTCAAATACGCTCCCGCTGAGGAACATGATGCATTCGATCGAAGGTGCCGCCCTTGGCAGTCGCACGTTCGGCGACGGGACCAGGCCGTTTGTGCAGTGGAACGGGTCCGTCGAGGCCGAGGGGGGTGCGAACCTGTGGCTTATAGCCCTATATGTCGTCTTGGCCGTCATTGCGGCGGGCGTATGTCTTGTAGGCTGCCTCTTGTCTTCCGTCTTTGCCTGGCTTAAGCTTTGTCAAACTTTTTACATTTTCTAGTGGGGTCTCAGGCAGTGGATGTCAGCCATCTTAAGCTTGAGATGCGGTGGCGCTCCCGCGTGGGCTCTCGCCCCTCGGCGGGGTGGCCTGGGCCCCCGGGAGCCCCACGGCTGGGCCCCGGGACGGTGCCGGGGAGCCGCGGCCCGTGCCAGCATGGGGCCGTGCGCCCGCTCGGTCCAGGGCGTCCTGGATCTGGGAGGAGCAGGAGGAGCAGGAGGGGGAGAGGGAGGAGGGGGGGAGGAGGGGGAGGGGGAGGGGGAGGACGAAGATCGAGGGGTTTTGTTTGGAGGTTTCTGCCCCTTTTTGGGGGCTTCCCGGGGCCTCGTGGTCACGGCCGGGCGCGGCTCGAGAAACTGCGCCGGGTGGTGGTCGGGAGAGGCCCGGGGACCGATTTTGAGCTGTATGTGCACATGCGCCACCGCTTTCCACTCCGTGCCTCCGGGGGCGGGGCAGGAGATTGAGTTTTTATTCATAGACAGATAACGCGCGTTATCTGCCCGCCAACCCACCCACCCACCCAGCAGATAACGTAACGCCCTCCGCCCCGCCGACCACCGAGGCCACAGCGCGCGGTGCAAGCGTGCGATTGGTGTGCGCCACAGTGCTTGTGCGCACCGCACTCCCTGTGTGCACCATGGTCCCTGTGTGCACCACATTACCCATGTGCACCACAGGGCCTGTGTGCACCGCAGTGCTTGTGTGCACCGCAGTGCCTGTGTGCACCACAGTGCCTGTGTGCACCACACTGCCTGTGTGCACAGCTGGTGTGCACCACAGAGCCTGTGTGCACCACGCTGCTTGCGTGCACCACAGTGACGGTGTGCACGACAGTGCCTGTGAGCACCACAGGGCCTGTGTGCACAACAGTGTTGGTGTACAGCGACTGTGTGTGCTTCCGTCTCTCAATTGTTCACGCTTCGCGAATCCCCACCAGCCCATCCTAAAACAGCCACTTTAGCAAAGAGTACCGACTGTCGGGATTTGTTGGTCATCTTTTCAGCAATGATGCCCAGAGGAGTTGCTTTGATTCGATCAGGGAAGTGTGGGAGCATACAGAGAAACGAAGGACAGGGGATGCCGCCATATCCCAAGAGGGGAGGATGGAGGAGGAATCGGAGGAGGAGGTGGGGGAGGGGAGGAGGGAGAAGAGGGGGAGGCGGACGAGGAGGGGAGGACGAGCAGAAGGGCCAGAGGCCTCTTGGATGCTTCTCGGAGCCTCTTGGGAGGTCTTTTTGGGTGCGTCTTGGAGGCCTTTTGGGGTGTCTTGGGGGCCTCTTGGCGGCCCCAGGGGCTTCTAGGAGCGTCTTGGGTGCCTTGGGGGAGCCTCTTCGGGCCTCTTGGGAGCCTCTTGGAGGCCGTTTGGGGCGTCTTGGGGGCCTCTTGGCGGCCCCAGGGGCTTCCAGGAGCGTCTTGGGTGCCTCGGGGGAGCCTTTTGGGGCCTCTTGGGGGCCTCTTGGGGGCATCTTGGGGGCCTCTTGGAGGCCTCTTGGGCCCTCCTGGGCGCTTCCTGGGGCCATCTTGGAGGCCATCGATCAAAACAGAGGGTGGATTTTTTTCTGTCCACCCGTCGGGGCCTTCAAATTTGCCTCTTGAGGCTCTCTTGGGGCGCTCTTGGGGCGATCTTGGGCGCTCTTGGGGCCCTCTTGGGGCCCTCTTGGGCCCCTCTTGGGCCATCTTGGAGCCATCTTGAGGCCTCAGAAGCCCATCGGAAGCGAAACGGGTAGAGGCCCAAAAACATTGATTCTCTTTAGGTTTTTTTGAAGGATTTTGGCTTCTCGGGCGCCTCCTTGGGAGTCTCCTTGGCCACTTGAAGCCGTCTTGGGGCGGTCTTGGAGCCTATTGGAGGCATGTCGTTAGCTATCTTGAGCCAGTTGGGCTATCTTGAGCGACCTTGGATGCCATCTGGGGCTCTCTGAGGCCCTCTTGGAGCCATCTTGGGCCAAACAGGACGCTCTGCCGACCCGCGAAACCCGCCGTCCAGGTCCAGGGGAGGGGGTAGGGGGAGGGGTAAACCCCTCCCCGAAGGGGAAGAAGGGGGTTGGAAAAGGAAACAATCTTTTCCACTCACGCCCTAAAGGGCTGGTGGGATTCGCTCTGGGACCGTCTTGTAAGCCTCTTGGGCCATCGGAGGGCCCTTTTGGGGGGGAGATCTTGGAACCATCTTTGGCTTTCTTAGGGCTGTATTGCAGCTCTCTTGGCGCGCTCTTGGAGGGTCTCTCGGGGCCTTCTCGGGAGCCTTGGGGGGCCCTCTTTGGGCCATTTTGGAGGGCATGGATCAAAAAAAGAGTGGATTTTTTAGCCCCCCGTTGGGGCCTTCAAATGTGCCTCTTGGGGCCCTCTTGCAGCGGTCTTGGGGCGTCCATCCTAAAACAGCCGCTCTAGCGAAGCGTACCGACTCTCAGGATTTGCCGTTCATCTTTTCAGCAACGATGCCCAGAGGAGACGCTTTGATCAGAGAAGTGTGGGAGCATGCAGGTAAACGACACACGGGGGATACCGCCCTGTCCCAAGAGGGGAGGATGGAGGAGGAATCGGAGGAGGAGGTGGAACAGGGGGTGGGGGGAGGAGGGAGAAGGAGGAGGGGGAGGCGGACGAGGAGGGGAGGACGAGCAGAAGGGCCAGAGGCTTCCTAGATGCTTCTCGGAGCCTCTTGGGAGGTCTTTTTGGGTGCGTCTTGGAGGCCTCTTGGGGCGTCTTGGGGGCCAGTTGGCTGTCCCGGGGGCTTCTTGGATGCCTCGGGGGAGCGTCTTGGGGCCTCTTGGGGGCCTCTGGGAGGCCTCTTGGGGCCTCCTGGGCGCTTCCTGGGGCTATCTTGGAGGCCATCGATCAAAAAAGAGGGTGGATTTTTTTCCGTCCCCCCGTCGGGGCCTTCAAATGGGCATCTTGGGGCGCTCTTGGGGCCCTCTTGGGGCGATCTTGGTCGCTCTTGGGGCCCTCTTGGAGCCCTCTTGGGTTCCTCTTGGGGCCCTCTTGGGCCATCTTGGAGCCATCTTGAGGCCTCAGAAGCCCATCGGAAGCGAAAAGGGTAGAGGCCCAAAAACATTGATTCTCTTTAGGTTTTTTTGAAGGATTTTGGCTTCTCGGGCGCCTCCTTGGGAGTCTCCTTGGCCTCTTGAAGCCGTCTTGGGGCGTTCGTGGAGTCTCTTGGAGGCATGTCGTTAGCTATCTTGATCCATGTTGAGCTATCTTGCGCCATCTTGGAGGTGATCTTGGGCTCGCTGAGGCCCTCTTGGAGCCATCTTGGGCCAAAAAGGACGCTTTAACTACCCGCGAAACCCGCCGTCCAGGCCCAGGGGAGGGGGTAGGGGGAGGGGTCAAGTTTTCCTCCTTGCCCGCAGGCCGTCTCGCTCACTCCCACCCGCCCTCCCAACACAGAAGTAGCACCCGAGTCTCAGCATGTTCAGCGGCCGTCTTTGGATGGACAGCTACTGGGGATCAGAACCGACCCCGTGCGCGCGACGCTGGGGCCCAAGCGTGCCAGGCACGCCTGGCGCGCCAGATGCGCCACGTGCGTGCGCCAAGTGTACCGCATGCTCCAGCCGCGCCAGGCGTGCCATGTGCGGGGCGCGCGCAGCGTGTGCCAGGTGCGCCCGCGCACGTGACAGCACACATCGGGATACATGTCGGCCCCCGCCATCCGTGTCGAAAACCAATGCGCAATCGCGACGTGTGGCCATCCTGGTATCTGGTGGGCTTGCACACATTAGGCCATATGCCAGCACCCCCGCCGTCCATGTCAAAAACAATTTGACATTGATTGCGGGGTGCCCGCGCATGATCCAGTTTCGGCACTTTGTATTGTGTTTTGCAAGGGAAAGTGCTCGCGTGGCCCACACATATGACCCAACATGTTGTCCCGAATTGTATTTTGTATTGTTCTTTGCAAGGGAAAGTGCTCGCAGGGCAAACAAATATGACCAAACATGTTTCTCCGAAGTGTACTTTGTATTGTTTTTCGCAAGGGAAAGTGCTCGCGTGGCCCAGACATACTACCCAAAGTTTTGCCCCGAAGTGCACTTTGTATTGTTTTTTGCAAGGGAAAGTGTTCGCAGGACCAACACATATGACCAAATATGTTGCTCCGAAGTGTACTTTGTATTGTTTTTTTCAAGGGAAAGTGTTCGCGTGTCCAACACATATGGCCAAATATTTTGCCCCGAAGTGTACTTTGCATTGTTTTTTGTCAAGGAAGGCGGGGGGGGTCGGCATGGTGTGGTCATGGGTCCTGGTTGGCCCCCGGTCGCCTGGGGGAGGGGGTGTTTATTAATAGGGAACAGTGATCAAGACACCCTCTGCTCGCAAGGCGTCCCTCTCACTCCCACCCGCCCTCCCAACACGTAAGTAGCACCTGAGCCTCAGCATGTTCAGCGGCCGTCTTTGGATGGGAAGCTATTGGGAACCAAATCCGACCCCATGTGCGCGACGCTGGGGCCCAAGCGTGCCAGGCACGCCTGGTGCGCCAGATGCGCAACGTGCTCCACGTGCGGCAACATATTTGGTCATATGTGTGGGCCCCTGCGAGCACTTTCCCTTGCAAAAAACAGTACAAAGTGCTCGCGGGGCCCACACATATGACCCAATATGTTGCCCCGAAGTGTACTGTGTATTGTTCTTTGCAAGGGAAAGTGCTCGCAGGGACAACAAAGATGACCAAATATGTTGCCCCGAAGTGTACTTGTATTATTTTTGGCAAGGGAAAGTGTTCGCATGGCCAACACATATGACCAAATCTGTTGCTCCGAAGTGTACTTTGTGCTGTTTTTTTTTGCAAGGGAAAGTGCTCGCGTGGCCCACACGTATGTCCCAATATGTTGCCCCGAAGTGTACTTTGTATTGTTTTTTGCAAGGGAAAGTGCTCGCATGGCCAACACAAATGACCAAATATGTTGCTCCGCAGTGCACTTTGTATTGTTTTTTGCAAGGGGAAGTGCTTGCGTGGCCCACACATATGACCCACGATGTTGCTCCGAAGTGCACTTATTATTGTTTTTTTTGCCAGGGATGGTGTTTTTTTTTGTTGACCCTGGTTGGCCCCCGGTCGCCTGGGGGAGGGGGTGTTTATTAATAGGGAACAGTGATAAACCCCTCCCCGAAGGGGAAGAAGGGGGTTGGAAGAGGAATCTCCCTAAACCACTTACGCCCTAAAGGGCTGGTGGGACTTTTCAGTGGACAAGGAGGCTGTTTTCGGGGCTGACAATCCCTCGGGGGGTGCCCGATGATTAGCATTGGTGTTATAGTGGGCCGCATCGAGCC
This sequence comes from Prorocentrum cordatum, assembly GCA_963575745.1. Taxonomy (NCBI): domain Eukaryota; class Dinophyceae; order Prorocentrales; family Prorocentraceae; genus Prorocentrum; species Prorocentrum cordatum. The sequence goes on from CAUYUJ010014520.1 coordinate 95,812, forward strand.
ATCTTCGTTTCAGCTGAATGGGCCTTCTTTGATGTTGCGAGGGGTACAACTGAGGCCTTGGCTGCGCTGGTCTTCAGACTCCGCATGTTTTATCTTTGTCGCCCTCCCCAGCAGGGCAATGGGGCTGGTATCACCCCCCCCCTTGCAGGGTAATGTGGCATCCATGGGTTGGCGCCATCGGCTGCGCCATTCATTGCTTGCGCCATAGGTTGCTTCATCCATGGGCTGCGCCATAGGTCGCGCCATGGGTTGCGCCATCCATGGGTTGCGCCATAGGTTGCCCCATCCACGGGTTGCGCCATAGGCTGAGCCATGGGTGGCGCAATCCATGTGGCACCACCCACGGGCCCATAAGTTGGGCCTTCGGCGGCCGAACGTAATACGGGCTGCTATTGATTGCGCCATAGACGGCGCCCTCGGCGGCCGAACATATACGGCCTGCTATTGGTTGCGCCATCGACGGCCGAAAGTAAAATGGCCTGCTGTTGGTTGCGCCGTTGGTTGCGCCCGTGGCGGCCGAACATATAACGGCCTGCTAACGGATACTCCCCCCGCTGGGGGACCGGGGCCCCGGGAGCTCCCAGGAGAGCCCCAAGAGCGCTCCAAGAGCGCCCACGATGGCTTCCAGACTTCCCAAGAGGCCTTCAAGGCGCCCTACGAGCAGCCCAAGAATATTACAAGACGCGCAAAATGGTTTCCATACGGCCCAGGAGGCCCCCAAGACGGCCCAAGGGTGCTCCAAAATTGTTCCCAAGCAAAGGTTATCCCATTCCTTCAGGAAAACGTATATTTTCAGCATATTCGCTTCTTGGGTCTTAACAGCGTCCAAGACGGCCCAAGAGGCCCCTACGATCGCCACAGGACGGCCCAAGAAGCCCCCAAGTGGGCCCCAAGACGGCCCAAGAGGGCCCCAAGACGGTCCAAGAGGCGCCCAAGATCGCCCAAGACAGTCCCTAGGGGGCCCCAAGGGGGCTTCAAGACGACCCAAGAGGACCCTTGAGACCGCCAGCGGGCCCCAAGAGGGCCCCCAGAGACCCCAAGAGGCCCCCCAGAGGCCCGCAAGAGGCCCCAAAGGCCCCCAAACGGTTAAAAGATGCCCCATCAGACGCCCACGCAGGCCCGAACAGGGAGTGCACAAAGAGGCGTTAAACTTGCTTCCAAGAGACCCCCCAGAGGCTTCACAAGAGACCGCACAAATGCCCCTAGTTAGGCCATGCCTCTGGAGGCCACATGCGGCCAGAGATGACGACTACGACGACGACGGCGGCGGGCTCCTCGCTCCTGCTCGGTCCTGCAGGGGGCGTCAGCGCCTCAGCCGCGTGCCCCCCGCCCCCCCGAATGTCGGAGAAGGGCTCTCTGGAGGCCCTCTAGCAGCCTTCGTGTGCCACTTCTTGTGGCATCCCGCACCCATCTTGAGACTTCTCTTCGGCCCCCTTTTGAATTTTTTAAGGCACACTTGGACCCATTTTGAGGCTGCTCTGAAGCCCCCTTTAGGCTCTTCTTCGGGGTCATTTAACGCAATCTTGATCCATCTTGGAGCGCTCATGGGCCTCTCTTGAGGCCGTTTCGGCCGCCACTTGGGGCGTTGTTGGACGTATCTGGGGGCCTCCGTGGGTTTTCTCTTGGGCCTGTCTTGGCCCTTCTCTTGGAGCCGGCCCACAAGGGCCCCGAGTCACCCCCAAGACGGCTCCGATCGATCACAGACGGCCCAAACGGCGTCTCAAACGGCCCCACAGGCCCCCAAGACTTCCCAAGAGCGCTCCAAGAGGACCCCCGAGAGAGAGCCCCGAGACGCCGAAATCGTGCCATTCCTCACGGAAAGGGTACATGTTCAACATATGCGCCTTGTTGGTGTTAGCGCCGCCCAAGACGGCCCACGAGGCCCCCCAAATAGCCCCAATATTGCCCAAGAGGGCCCGAAGAGAGCCCCGAGACGAGCCCCCCGAACAGCTGCGCAGCTTCGCGCCTCGCCAGATCTTTGTGCTTTCAGCACCTAAAGAGCAGGAAGCACTCTCCAGTGATTTTCAGACCCCCAGCTCACCTGGCACAATTCTGGGCAGGCAATTCGTACAGCCCAAGCCCGCGCCTCAGAAGCCTCTGGGTCGCAGGCTTCTGATCGGGAGACAATGCTCCCTCCAGTCGCTGCGATGGGGTAGTCGTCGTGGATCGATCGATGGCCTGGAACCTTGACGTTTCGAGTTAGGGTCGGGCCAGCCAGCTCTTAGCCTTCCTGACGAGTCCAATGATGGTTCTCCAGCTCGTCCTCCTCCTCTCCCGCCTCCTTCTTCTCCTCTTCTCCTCTTCTCCTCCTCTTCTGCTTCTTCTTCTCCTCCTCCTCCTCTTCCTCCTCCTCCAAGCCCCTCTTTCCGGCCCGAGGGTGGCCGTTCGGGCGGCGCTCTTGAAAGGTGCGCAGCCGTCCCGAGCCGCGGCGCGGCGGCCATGGAGGATATGAGTGGCAGCCGATGGTGTCGGCGGTGAGCACCGCCAGATGAATCTGGCCAAGGTGACGCATCCGAGGTCAGCCGATGGTGTCGGCGGGCAACTCGTTTGGCTTTCTCTTCCTCGAGAAGGGCTCTGGCGCTGACCAGCGGGATGCGGGAGGTGCTGCGGGGAGCTGGTCGGCGGTCTAGGCTTCACGTCGGTGCGTCGCAGCTGGAGCTCAATTTCGACAGGACGAACGGGTCTGGCGCCTCTCAAGGAGGTGTGGGAGGCGACGCTGGCACCCAAGGACAGCGACGGGACGTCGCAGAAGGACGGGATTTCCTGAGGGTTTGGGGGGGGCGGTTCCTCCTCGGTGCCGTCCCTGGGTTCGGCCTCCCCTCCTGCGCCCGGGGGGAGGCGGGAACTCAGGGTGCGCCTTTTGGCGCTGTCTGCGGTTGCAGGCGCCGGAAGGGGACCGCCCCCCTTCGCGGGACGCGAGGGGTCTAGACCCATTTCTGTTTACCCTGTTCACTCTCCTCCTTCTCCACTTCCTCCTCCTCCTCCTCCTCCTCCTCCTCCTCCAAATCTGGGTCTCCAGAGGTTTCTGGTGGCCTCTGGAGAATTCAGGAGCCCCTCAGAGGCACCCGGGAGGCCCCCAAAGGTCTTCCTCCCCTCCTCCCCCTGCTCCTCCTCCTCCTCCTCCTCCTCCTCCTCCTTCCTCCTCCTCCCCCTCCCCCTCCTTCTCCTCCTCCTCCCTCCCTCCCCTCCTCCTCCCTCCTCTCCTCTCCTCCTCCTCTGCTCCCCCCCTCCCTCCTCCTCCTCCTCCTCCTCCTCCCTCCTCCTCTGCTTCCCCCTCTCCCTCCTCCTCCATCTCCTCCTCTTCCTCTTCTTCCTTCTCCTCCTCCTCCTCCTCCTCCTCTTCCTCTCCTCCTCCTCCTCCTCCTCCTCCTTCTCCTCCTCCCCCTCCTCCTCCTCCTCCTCCTCCTCCTCCTCCTCCTCCTCCTCCTCCTCCTCCTCCCCTTCATCCTCCTCCTCCTCTTCTTCCTCTTCCCCTCCTCCTTCTCCTCCTCCTCCTCTCCTCCTCCCCGTCCCCCTCCTCCTCCTCCTCCTCTCCTCCTCCCCTCCTCTCCTCCTTTCTCCTCCTCCTCCTCCTCCTCCTCCTCCTCCTCCCCTCCTCCTCCTCCTCCTCTTCTTTCCCCTCCTCCTCCTCCTCCTCCTCAATTTCCTCCTCCTCCTCCTCCTCCTCCTCCTCCCCATGCCGAAGGCTGCCGCAGCCCCTGGGGTGAGTGTTTGTCAGGACGCATGGGGCGCCGGCAAGGGCGTGCGCCGCATGGCGCACGCCCGACGAGCACTTGTCGAACGCCCCAGGGGCTAGGCAGCTGGGGCGACACCAGCATACGAGGTCCCTGATACCTTGGTCTCAACAGCGGTCGGCAGCAAGGGTGTCTTGCGCACCGTTCGGCCGCCGCGTGGTATCTTCACTTCGAGGCAACTACCTCGATGGGTACCCAGAGATCGCTTAACATGGAGCTCGCATTGGTGGTCGGAACATGGATGTATCCACCTCGGAATCCCGCTTAGAAGGCAGTTTCGAGGTGTCCGCCTCGAGGCCTTCATTCGAGGGTGCCCCCTCTAGGTGCTTCACCGCGAAGCCGCCAATTTCCGTTCCCGACAATAACTTGGCGACAAAACCAGCGGCCCTGCGCGCTCTTACCCTCCTGTGTTGATCGTAGCCTGTTGGACGAACCCTGGCGGCGAGGCTGGGGTGTGTGCATCATTGCAGGTTGCCCAGTCTAACCATCGTCGCGAGGCAGTTGCCCCAGGGACAAAGCTTGGCGGTAATTCCAGCGCTCCTGCATGCTTTCGCTTTCTTGGGCTGATCGTAACCAGTTGGGCGCGCCCGGGCGGCGAGGCTCGGTTACGTGCGTCCACAGGTTGCCCAGTCAAGCCATAGTCGCGAGGCAGTTGCTTCAAGGACAAAGCTCGGTGGCGCAGCCGGCGGCCCTGCGCGCTCTTACCTCGTTGGGTTGATCGACGCATGTGGGCAGCATCCTTGCGGCGAGGCCTGGGTGCGTGAACCCGCAGGTTGTCCGTTCAAGTCATGGTCGCGAGGCAGTTGCCTCAAGGGCAAAGCTTGGCGGCGCAGCCAGCGGACCTGCGAGCGCTCTCTTGGGTTGATGGCTACCTTCTGGTTGTAGTCTGGCGGGCAGGCTGGGGCGCGTGCGTCCGCGGGGTGCCCATTCATGCCATCTTCGCGAGGCAGTTGCCTCAAGGACAACGCTTGGCGGCAAAGCCAGCGGACCTGCGAGCGCTCTCTTGGGTTGATGGTTACCTCCTGGTTGTAGTCTGGCGGGGAGGCTGGGGCACGTGCGTCCGCGGGGTGCCCATTCACGCCATCGTCGCGAGGCAGTTGCCTCAAGGGCAACGCTTGGCGGCAAAGTCAGCGGTTCTGCGGGCTCTCGCACTCTTGGGCAGTTCGCTACCTGGTGGGGAGACTGGGATGCGTGCATCCACGGCTTGCTCATTCATGCCATCGTCGCGAGGCAGTCGCCACGAGGACGCACCCGGCGGCGGGGCCGGTAGTCCTGCGCACGATGCGTGTCTGCCTCGTCCCCCCTGCTCCCCCTCCACCTTCCGCCGCTCCATTGAGGCGAGGCCGCTTCTCGTGCGCCCTCAGATTCTGCGCGTCGGCCCCCGTGCGCGAGGCAGTTGCTTCAAGGACGCACCTGGCGGCATGGCCGGTCGTCCTGCGCGCCCTTGCGCGGCGCCATCACCCACCTCTTTCGCCTCCGTGTTTCGCCGCTCCCTGGCGGCTAGGATTTGTTTTCGTTCGTGCGGCAGTTGCCTCGAGGGCCATCCCGTTTCTCCTCCGCCATCGTCCGTCGCTCCCTGGAGGCAAGGCCAGGTTGTGAGCATCATCCGATTCTGCGCGCGCGCCACTGTCGCGAGGCAGTCGCCACAAAGGACGCACCCGGCGGCAAGGCCAGTGGTCCTGCGCACTCTTTTCGTCTCCGCACATCGCCCCCGTCCCCATCCATCTTCCGCCATTCCATAGCGGCAAGACCAGGTCGCGTGCCTGCTCAGATGCTGCGCGCTGGCCCCCGTCGCGAGACAGTTGCCTCGAGGGCGCTCCCGGCGGCAAGACCGGTACCCCAGATTTCGTAATAAAAGGGAGGGGGTCTGGACCCTCCAAGACAAGCCATTTCAGACCCCCCCCCGTGGGCGAACCCTCCAAAACATCGTCCCCAGACCCCCCCAGGCCCTCCAAGATAGCCTGGAAGAGACCCCCCCCCGAAATGAGACCCCCCTCCCTTTATTACGAAATCTGGAGTAGTCCTGCGCATTCTTTCGTGTCTCCCTCATCCCCCCTCCCCTTCCGCCTCCACATTCCGCTGCTCCCTGGCGGCAAGACCGGGATTCGTGCATCCTCAGATGCTGCGCGATTGCCCCCGTCGCGAGGCAGTTGCCTTAAGGGCTCGGCTGCAAGGCTGGTGGTCCTGCGCATATTCGCGCATCCCTTCATTTCAACCTCCCCCTCCTTGCGCCGCTCCCTGGCGGCAAGGCCGGGCTGCGTGAATCTTAAGATTCAGCATTTTGCCTCAGTCGCGAAGCAGCTGCCTCGAGGACGCTCCCTGCGGCAAGGCCGGTAGTCCTGCGCACCCATACGTGTCCTCTTCATCCCCCTTCCTCCCCCTCCATTTCCCGCCGCACCCTGGCGGCAAGACCGGGCTTCGTGCATCGTCAGATCCTGCACGCTGGCCCCTGTCGCGAGGCAGTTGCGTCAAAGTCGTGCCCGGCGGCATGGCCGGTAGTCCTTCACATTCTTACGTGTCCCCCTCACCCCTCTCCTCCTCCCCCTCCGCATTCCGCCGCTCCCTGGCGGCAATTTCTTCCTCCTCCCTTCCCCCTCCCTCCCTCCCCGGAATCCCCTCGCTTTCCATCAGCAAGCTGAGCCACCAGTGCCTCTTGCTGATCATCGCCTACCTCCCTGCTTTGTACGTGATCCTTGTCCCCTCCCCCTTCGCCCCCCTCCTGCCCTCGGTCAGGGGAAACGGGGCGTGCCTGCCCCAGGGGACGTTTCCCGCGAGACCCCGTTGTCACTGGGACATGGCTGTGCCTTCCACCTTGAGCTGGCGCAGGCGTCAGCTGAAGATTTGCGGCTGGCGCGTACGAACCAGTGCTTATAGGTGCGTCACACGGCACGTGGTATCGTTTAACGGAAAGTGGGAATTTCCCCATCCTCATCAGCACCGCTTCGATAGGGTGGGTGAGCCCAAGTGCCCCGCCCGACACACAGGGTTATGCCTACCCTTGAAGGCATCAGCGTTACACTGCAATCCTCCTCCCCCTCCTCCTCCTCTTCCTCCTCCTCCTACATGCATGGCATGACCCGCAGTCGGACTACTGATCATTGAAAGTGTGCGTTCCGGGGGAAAACCACCTTCCTCTTCTCCTCTTCTTCCTCCCCGTCGTCGTCGTCCTCCTCCTCCTCCTCCTCCTTCCGCCTCCTCCTCCTTCACCTTCTCCTCCTTCTCTTCCTCCTCCTCCTTCTCTTCCTCTTCGTTACCCAGGAAACCTCTGGAGTTTTCTGGTGATCTCTGGAGGTTTCCAGAGCTCTCTGGACGCCCCCACAGGCTCCTGGACGCCTTGGATATCTTTGGTGTTCTGAAGCGAGCCAGAGAAACTTCGTTCCTCGCCGCCCCCTCCCTTGTGCTTTCTCCTTCCTCCTCTCCCTCCCTTCCCTCCCAGCCTCCCTCATCGGCCGCTCCTTCCTCCTCCTCTCCTTCCGTTGCCCCCGTCCTTTCACCCTTACATGTTCGCATTCCTGCTCCTCCTTGTCCCATTTCTCCCTCCTCCCTCCTTCCTCTCTCTTCTTTCCCTCCTCCCCTCTCCTCTCCACCTTCCTCGGCCCTCGCTCCCTCCTCTCTCTCTCTCTCTGCAGAAGTCGAGGAAGAAAACGAGGACGATGGTGTGGGTTCCCCTCCGAACATGTTTTCCAACCTGCTGATCACCCCGTTCGAACTTGCACTGGTCTTCCAGTTGTAGCACTACCCTCGAGTTTTTTCCCGTTCTTTCCCTTTCCTGGTTACCGTGCCATTCGCGCCACGTCAGGAACAACGAGTTCACCTCTACGCCCGGCAAGTCCCCCCTGCTAGCGCCAAGCTTTCCATTTAGGGTGGAGACCTGCTGTTGGCACGATGCCGATCAAGAGCTCTCTTCACAATTGCACACTACGAAAACTATTCTCCTCTTCCCCTGACTCTGTCCAGAGAGTGTCCCGTCCTCTCCGCGTATTGTTTTCACAAACAGGATTTCATCATTTGGTTTGTCCTATGTATTTTTCTCGTCGGGTCTTTTCTGGTTCTTCCAAAATGGTGTTCCCTTAGCAACGCCGCCTTCATATCCGCGCTTCGGTCATTCAAATTCGTGCTCTCGCTGCAGCGCTGGCCGCGTCCCCGCGCGTCTGGTTGTTCCACATCGTGTTCCCGCAGGAGCATTGGCGTGTTCGGTCTTTCCAAGTAACGATGTAATGTTTTGCGTTGCTATGCTTTGTGATGCACTTCTTCACTACGCAATGTCTCGCCATACTATGACATGCAATGCTCTGCCGTGCTCTTTTTCGCCATGCTTTACCATCGCGTACCCTCTTGGGATCATTGTCCTGCTCGATATCCGACAGTGCGAAGGGATCCGATATTTACGCCATGGTACAGGATGGGAGGGAGGGGTAGGACGTCAGATGTGACGCTAGCGCACCTTGATTGCCCTCCCTCCCTCCCTCCCTCTCTGTTTCTCCCTCCCCTCCTTCCTCCCTCCTTGGCCGACAGGCATGCGCAAACTCGGAATAGCTGGTCGCACCGTGTCGTCCTGCACCAAGATGCACACCTGCTCCCGCCTCCTCCTCTTCGCCCCCGAGGGGCCCCACGCCGACTTCTCTCGGCGCGACCGGGGCCCAGCGGGGCGAGGAGGTCGCGCTGCCTCGCCTCGCCCGCACGCGGGCCACGCACGACGCACGCCAAAGCCGGAACCAGCTGACCCCTCTTTCGGTCTCGCCCCCCTCCACTAGAGCGACGAGGTCTATCCATATCCACTGCACCTGGCCAGGCCCATCCTGGGTCCATGAGCGGTGTAGATACCTTCGTGGCCACGCCAGGGGTGAGCATACATCGCAGCTGGGCCCACGATTGACCTCGCCATCCGATGCATACGGTCGGACTGGGGCGTAAGAGCGAGGTCGTTTCGGGGAGTGTACCCTGATGACCTTCGTTTTTGTCGGGCGTTTTCGTGCATCCTGGAAGAGGCAATCCTCGAATGTTTTTCGGTTTGTCCGGCGGGGGGTCTCATGTTCTTGAAGGGCGTTCTTCTGCCCCAGGTCCGGCCGTACCTTCTCCCTCCTTCTCTTTTCCCCCCCCCTCCTCCGGCGGCGGAGCGCAGTTACTGCACCCTGTAGATGGGTGCCGGTGCCTTCCGCCGACGCTTCGCGCCAGTCCCCCAGGGACGGCCGTCGCACGCAGCAGGCGAAGGCCCCTAGGGGTGGAGGCACGCGCTAGCCGGGGTCTATACCTGACGCTACCTGGGAGCTCGGCTGGGCACGCGAGAGCGCGGTATTCATCCCCGTCCACCGCCGCGGCCAGCGTCATCGACCGCCACTTGAGGGGCTGCCCAGGGAGACACTGCGCGGCCTCCATCTCAGGCTCAACCGTGAGCCTCCTCGGTCCCGCCCTACGGCTCGCAGAGGGAAGAAACCTCCCTCCTCCCTCTCACCTTCGTTCTCCTCCTCCCTCCTCCTCCGTCCTCCTTCTCCTTCCGCCTCCTTCCTCCTCCTCCTTCCTCTGCGGCCGCCGCCCGGGGCGCGCCCAGGGGGCGACTCGGGCAGGGGGCTCGGCGCGTTCTTGGGAGGCGAAGGCCTCCCGCCCTGCCGATCTCGGGAGGAGGGGGAGGGAGAAGGAATGAGATGAGGAGGAGGAGGAGGAGGAGGAGGAGGAGGAGGAGGAGGAGGAAGAGGAGGAGGATAAGGAGGAGGAGGAGGAGGAGGAGGAGGAGGAGGAGGAGGAGGAAGAGGAGGAGGATAAGGAGGAGCAGGAGGAGGAGGAGGAGGAGGAGAGGAGGAGGAGGAGGAGAGGAGGAGGAGAGGAGGAGGAGGAGGAGGAGGAGAGAAGGAGGAGGATGGGGGGGAGGAGGGGGAGGAGGAGGAGGAGGAGGAGGACGAAGAAGAATAATAAGACGAATCATAGTAAAACATATAGTAATAATGTAATCAATCATTCCAATCATAATTTCACCAGTAGTAGCAATAATAGTAAAACTATTGCTATCACGAAAACTAGTAATTAAGAGACGAAGAATCAGCATATTTCTCAGACAAACAATCATACTGCTGATACGAAGAAGACAACTGCCAATCATACTACTATTGCTAATACGAGTAATACGAATACTACGAATAATCATACTGAGCATACTACTAACATGAACAAGCGTACGAATCATATTATTAGCACTACTTATATATTTCACTACTAATTCTACGGTGAATAGTATCCATATGTCTCATACCAATAACCATATTACTATCAAACAGCATAAACAACTAATAATATTACTATTACTAGGACTGTAGCAATACTGACAATCACACTAAGAATAATACGACGACAACGAATGAGACGAAACATGAGGGGAGGATGAGGAGGAATAGGAGGGATAGGAGGGAGAGGAACAGGAGGAGGAGGAGGAGGAAGAGGAGGAAGAGGAGGAGGAGGAGGAGGAGGAGGAAGAGGAGGAGGAGGAGGACGAGGAGAAAGAGGAGGAAGAGGAGGGGAGGAGGAGGAGAAAGAGGAGGAGGAGGAGGAAGAGGAGGAAGAGGAGGGGAGAAGGAAGATTTTTTGAGCTCAACGCCTAGGCCTGCTTATAGCAGGCTTAAACTCGTGCCGCAATAGAGGGAAGTGCGGCAGAGCTAAGAAAATCTAGAGGGGCCTACCGCCGTACCCGTTGAAGGAGGCTGGGGCGCTCTTCGAAAAACAAATCAAGTATTAAAACATCGTTTTCAGGTTGTTCGTTTCCACCGTGACGCCGAGCTTCTGTTTGCTATAATGCTGGTGGCGGCCCTTGCACAGAGCCTCCCACCCATAGTGAGCAGCCCGGCAGGGAGGGGGCTCGCAGCGCGCCCCGAGACCCCGAACCGAAGCCCCACTCGAATGGCATTTGCAGCGCGTGCAAATGAACAGAACCGAGCCGTCCGAGCAATCAAACGCAATGGTGCGATGCTCGAGCTGATCCTGCCTGGCAGCGTGGAGCTTCGAAAACTCGGAGCACCTGCCTGGCGCAGGGCGCTCCGAAGCTCGTGAGCCCCGCAGGCAGACGGCACGACGCCAGATGCCAGACCAACGCTCCCATCCATGGCCAGGTCCCTGGGAAACAGGAAGGTACGGAACCCGCTCCGCCGAAGACAAATCGATGTCTGGCCACAGATGGAGCAGATTGGCGGTGAGCGCAAGAGTAGCACGAGCTTGCTCGACAAGCATGTGCGCCGCCTCCAGCTTGTCGGGGTCCCTCGGGTGGAGATCGACAGCCAGCTTCGCACTGATGTCGGCGTGATGGTTGCCCATGCGCCTCCAGCGTTCGGATACGTCGATCCTGGCCTCATCGATATCGCGATGGGCGGCGACCTTGAACCACGGCGCTGGTTTAGCACCCTGTGCGAAAATCTGCAGGAAGGCACCCGAGTAAACTCGCTTGCCCGACAACTGCTCGCCCCAAGGACGACACGCTAGCTTGACCACATTTTCGCAATCAGAACATACAGAAATGCGATCTGAGGCCAAAACATTCGCCCAAGTGAAACAGCTAAACTCTGCACTCTGGGGTGTTTGGGGATACGGAGCCCAGACCGGAGCACGAAACTCCGCGATGCGATCACCAGCATCGTCAACCATGATGACGCTGCTGGCAGCTCTACTGAGCTCCCGGATGGGATGCCTGGCACACGAGCCGTCTACGAAGAGGCTTCCCCACAACTCGGTGCCGGGGCGCTGCCCATTCGATTTCACGATATTTCACGGTGCCACACAAGGACAGGGCCATCGTCGAACTCCGTGAGGGGACGGGGGTAGGAGTCGGCAGGATGGCGAAAAGCCCCGGAGATGAAAACGAAGACGTCGTCCCTGGCCGCCTTAGCTGCAAAAGCTGCTTCGACGATGCTGGCGTCCACTAACTCAGCGCGAAGCTCGGCGGCAGACCCATGGGAGCACTCCCAGAGCCGGTGGAAGATGGTATCCTGGCAGCCGCAAAAAGGACAATAATCTTCGACAAGATATCCTAGAGATTTGGCCCGGAATCCAGTGAAAAAAGCCTCGGTAGCAAAAGCCCGAATCCTAGCCTTTTGTAAAGCCGTGTATTTCTTGCTATGCAACGCCTCGCGGACGATGTCATAGCAGACCCGAGGAAACACCCCCTGCTTTTCCCTGGAATCTCTTTTCAGCATTCTGAAATAGCCGTCCTTGAGCAGGAGCCTGGTGAGGGCCGGGGAGAGGATTCCAAGGGGGAGAGTTCGAACAGTTGTTTCTTAACACGAAGTCCAGTGCGTAATAATTCAGTGCGGAGGAAATCGGGATAACCGAGTCCACGCTCGGACATCATGTTCCGAGACGAGTGTAATATTCATATAGAATCGTTGTGGGGAGGAGGGGGGGGACAGGAGAGGAGAGGAAAGAGTAGCAAGGCGGAGGACGAGGAGGAGGAGGAGGAGGCGGGAGGAGGAGGAGGCGGGAGGAGGAGGAGGAGGTGGAGGTGGAGGAGGAGGAGGACGAGGAGGAGGAGGAGGAGAACAAGCTAGGTGCGCTCGCGTCATATCTGACGTCCTACCCCTCCCTCCCATCCCTTACCATGGCGATGATTTTCTCTATCCGCGGACGCGTGTCGTAGCGGACCTGTGGCTCCGCGCGCGCGTGCGTAGTGGGTGGTGGTGCGCGTGCGTGCGTGCGTGCGTGCGTGTGTGTGTGCGTGGTTGTGGTGGTGGTGGTGGTGGTGGTGGTGGTGGTGGTGGTGGTGGTGGTGGTGGTGGTGGTGGTGGTGGTGGTGGTGGTGCGGCGCGGTGGTGGCGGGCGGATGGGCGCGCGAGAAAGAGGCCCGCGCTGGGGCGAGGACGCCATCCTGAACGACGGAGGCCAAACACCGATCCGAAAATGAGGCCCACGCTGCAGCGGGAGCACGATTCGGAACGATTCGGGAGCAGAAATGAGGCCGGCGCCTCAGCGAGAGCAGCATTTTGAAAAAAGCGCAGGCGAAAACCCGTTTCCCTGGAATCCTGTGTGTAAAAAAACAGTACGCGGGGGGGGTCGGCCATCTTCGGGACGCCATCAGGGGAAGTGGGAGAGTATTTTCATATTGTGTAATTGTGAAGGAGGAGAGAAGGAGGAATAGGAGGAGGAGGAGGAGGACCCACCGCTCTGCTAGCTCGCAGCGCGACGCCCGCAATCTGAATGGGCGACCGATGGGCTTCCGACCTCTGAGGGACTACGGCCGCGCCGCGGGCCTTCATGGGAGGCGCTCCGGGTGTTCGCGCGGAGCGGCATCGGCATCGGCGCTCGCCTGCTCGCTCGCTCCTGTGTCCTCGTGTTCCTCCTGCGCACTCTGCGCGTGGGCTTTCCCCGTCCCCGTTGGTTTGGGCCCCAAGGGGCCGAAGACTATCTCCCATGGCGCCCACCCCTTTGGAGCCGCGATCCTCGCTGAACTGGCTGACCCGAGGACGGGCTGACCCGAGGACGGGCTGACCGTTCCCGTGCCCCCTTCTTCGGGCCCTGAGGACGACTAGCCTCAAGCAGTGACGGTTCAGCCTTGGGATTATTTTTGTTCTAATATCTTTCTTCGAGTGTTTTTTTGTTCTCTGGGCCATCGCGCGCGTTGTGCTCTCCCCCCCCCCCCCCCCCCACCACACACAATGTCACGCTCCCCCTTGGTGCGTCCCTGGCACTGCCTCAGTGTCTCCGGCACCACGGTCTGTGGTGCCGGACCCGCACAGCGGGGGCGGGGGGTCGTTACGTTGTGCCTCTCCCCCCGAAACGCCCGTTATCGCCGCGGATGGAAAGATGCTCTCGTCCGGCCCAACCCTTCGGGGCCCCACCTCTGCACCGCCAGCTCCTCGCACCGCCCGCTCCCCCTCCGTCGGGCGCTGCCAGAGGCGCCCCTGGCCCAAGGCGTCCCAGGATCTCCAGGGATCACCGAGCGCGTTCCGCTACTCGCAAAGTGCCTCCTTGCAAAGGTCAGAAAACACAAGTCTGCATCGATGTAATCTATCGTGAGTCCCCCATGGCGGATGCACGCCGTTTGCGAGCAGTTACTCTGCGAGTAGTGGAGCGCGCTTGTCTAAGGAAGGCTGGCGCGGCCTCTACGGAAAACGCTACCACGAGAGGTCCAGCTCAGCGTGCCCCGCCTCGGGGGCGGGGCGGAGGAGGGGCGCAGGACGAGGGCGAGGATGCCCGCCAGGGCAGGGCCCAGGACCCGCGGAGCGCCCTTGCCTGTGTGCACAGGCGCGCGCCTCGACGAGGAGGGCTTCGCCGCGGCCTGCAGGCAGCGGGGCTGGGCTCTCTCCGCGCAGGGAGGAGGTATGACGCTTCTCACACGGTGGGCTTGTCAGTTCGATGTTCCAGGTTTTCGAAACCCGGGCGCCTACTTTCGGGGGAACGGGAGACTCGAGCACGCCAGAACTCGGGTTTGCCGACGCTTTTTTAACGATCGCGTCCTGGATTTAGACGGTTCAGTTTTCGTGGGATGTTTGCAGCGGGAGTTCGCGTCAAATTTCAGACTGGGTCTCGTCATTTTCATGATGGCCCCGTCGGGCCAAGCCGAATCCTGCGTCTTCCCAATTCCTCCAGCCTCGGGAGGCTCATCGGCAGCTGCGCCTCGCCAGGGTCGTTCCGGGGGGCCGGAGGCGTGTCGAAGAGCCGCCGTAGGCCAGAGGTATCGCCCGGCAGCCGCCACGCCTCCCAGACCTTCGGAGAGTCGGCGGCGCGCACAAATGGGCGGCGCGAGGGGGGCGGCTTTCTGAGAAGGCGGGCGGCTCCTCAGGAGACAGCGGGCCTTCTTACGACAGGCAGCCTGGGTGTCTCTAAGAAGGCTGCTGAGAGGCTGGTTGGGATTACAAGAAGGCCCCTGCCTTCTAAGAATCCCCCGCCTCATTAGAAGGCTGTCCTACTCGCGCCACTCTGTTGTGCGCGCCGCCAATCCACTATGCCGCCTCAGGGATTCCACAGAACTAGGTGGATGACTCTTTTTCATCCTTGTCCTCCTCCCCGTCCTCTTCCCCCCTCCCTCCCGCTCATTTTCCTCATTCTCTCCAATATCCCAGGTTTGGGGTCATTGTTGTTAATGCAATGCCTCCGCCTTCTCCGCCTTCTCCCACTGGTGACTGGTGACGGTGCTGCTGTTCAAGGCCGTGGTGCGCCTCTCTCGACCCGATGCGCGAGGCGACGGCAGGCCCAGTGGCGGCCTGCGCCGCCCAGGTGTGGGACGGCCACCGCCCGGTCGCCAGGCTCCAGCAGGCCTGGGCGGCGCTCCAGCGGAGGTGGGCGGACGCGGCGCCGACATGGCGTACGGCGCGCGGGCCGCTCGCGGTGGTGTGGATGAGCCTGCGACGCATCGGCTGGGACATGCACTCCAGCCTGGTCCTCCTGGACGACGAGAGGCGCGGGGTCGAGCTCCTCAGGCTGCCCCCCCTGGAGGTGCGCAAGCTGGTGCGCCAGGGGGTGGCCAGATGGCAGGGGCGGCAGATCCTCAGCCACCACCAGGCCACACCGCCGCCTGCAGGGGCCAGGGTTTGGATGCGTGCGGCCAGGCACGTGCTGGCGCCGCCCATGGCCAAGATCCGCGGGCCGCGCGCTGGCCACCTGCGCAAGGCGTGGGCGGGCGGTGCTTGGGACGCGGTGCGGCGGCACGAGGCGGGCTACACCCGCAGCCCCCACTGCCCCTTCTGCGTGGAGCCGACGCCTGGGACGTGGGGCCACTGGTTCTACGAGTGCGAGAGGGGCGTCTCCATTGGCGGCGAGCCAGAGACGGGCGCGGCGCTAGGAGAGATGACGGAGCAGCAGCTGAGGACCAAGCAGCGCATGCGGGACAGGTGCCACATCGGGTTGGGCGACGCCGACTACGACCTCTTCGACCTCATTGTTGGCCTGCCGGCGGTGTCGTACGAGGTGCCAGCGGCGGCCAAGGTGGCCGACATCTTCTTGTGGGGCGACTGGGCGCTAGACGACGGCATCGACACCACGGTCGTCTACTCCGGCGGCTCGGGGTACGAGCCCGCCACGCCCGAGCTCACGCGAGGCTGCTGGGCGATTGTGCAGCTGAACGTGATGGGCTTGCCGAGGCGCGCCGTCTACGGGGCCCTTTCCTGGCGCCCGCCAGACGGTGGGCAGGGCCGAGCGGTGGGCCTTCCTGCAGGCCCTGCGGCTGCTGCCAAGCATGAAGCTCTTGGTCACCGACCTGGCGGGCCTGCAGCGCGAGATCCTGGAGTGGGGCCCACGCCGTGCCAGGTCGGTCGGCACCTACGCGGACATCTGGAGGCAGGTTTTCGAGGTGAGGAAGGGCCAGGCGCCACCTGACGCGCTGTGGTGCTCCTCCCACCTCTTGTACATCGAGTACGCCGAGGACCCGTGCCGCGACGTCACGGACTTCCTCGGCAATGGGTGGACTGACTGGTTTGCCAAGCAGGGGGCTCGAGAGCACAGGCTCCCTGCTGCGCTGGCGGACCTCCGCAAGGTGCGGCTCTCCGACGCCGTGGAGGAGGCCTCCGTGCTGGTTGGCACGTGACCGCGCTGGGCACCCTGTCCGAAGAGGCTCAGGGCCGCACGTGTCGGCAAAGCCTCCCGCCGCCACCGGTGGCGGCCGCCGAGATCGGCCGCCGACGTCGCCTCGTCCGTCGGCCCGAGGGCTGGACGTGCACTGCCTGCTCGGCCTCAGCCGCGACTTCGGCAGCGAGGCGCCGACTCGAGCGGGAGGAATGTGCGCCCTCCACCCTCCGCTCCCTCATGGCCCGTGCGAGGACCCGCCTCCCTCCCTCCGACCCCGCCTCTCCTGCTGCGGCGCCGCTCCCTTCGGCGCGTGAGGATGCCATCGCCGTCGCCCTCCGTGCTGCGGATCGTCTTGCGGGGCGCGTCGCCTCGGCCTGAGGTTGGCCATCCTCGGCCCGCGGCTGCGAGACCCTGGACTCCGTCGCGTCCGCGGAGGCTCGGGGACCGCTCGCGGTCCCCTTGGGGTGGGCCCTTTGGAGGCCCTGCTGCTGCTTTGGCCCGTGCGTCGCGTGCGGCCCATCCTTCGGACGCGAGACCCTGGATTCGTGGCGCGCTCGGCGGTGCCGACACGCCTGTGGGCCCCGTGGGGGCGGGGGTCGAGGCTGGGGCTGTTGACCCCCCTGGGGGCCCGATGGGGCCCACTGCGTCTAGTGGGCACAGGCCTGTGGCTCCGAGCGCTGCCGATTCGTCTCGGGTCCTGGGCGGGGGCCAAGGTGGGCCGGCGTTCGGCGCAGGGGCGGGGGAGGGTCACCCGCAGGTGCAGATGGTGCCCCGTCCAGGACCCGTGGGCCCCTGGAGTCCCCAAGTGAGCACGTAGTGGCCATCCGTGGCCATCGGTTGGCCACGGAAGGCCCTTTCGTGTTTTGTATCGTTTGTGGCGGTTCGGCCTCCACCCGCCAGTCCCCAGTTTTGTTGGCCCCGTGCAGTGGGCCCGTCATTTGGGAGACTAGTAGAGCGGGCAGCGGCCCTGAGGGATCTCAAGGCTGACCGACACCCCCGTACAGGGATCCCCCTTAAGGGTGGATTCGGCGGCGACTAGCGCCGCGTCTGATTTCCAGGCTTCCCAGTTTTCGTAGGCGGCTGCGGACACCTGCAGGCCCTCGCGTTTTCCTCCTTCTCACCTCCCGCCTCCTCTCGTCTTCCCCCTCCCATGCTCAGACTCCCATGATCAACGCGACGTAGCAGGCGTGACATTTAGGCACCCCATGGGTGCGACCAGGGGTGTTGCGAGGGCCCGCTCGCGCCTTGATTTTGGGGATGTCTCAAAAGAGAGGCTGGTTTTGACCCCTCGGTCGACTCCTGTCCGATGAGAGCCTTTATGATCCCCAGATTTCGACCTCCCCACCTCCTTTCCCTTCAGAGCCCAAGGATCACCGCGATGTAGCAGGCGTGTGGCATCTGGGCACCCCAAGGAGACGCCACCGAGGGGTGTTACACGGGCCCGTTCGCGCCCCGACTCCTCTCCATCAGAGCCCATATGATCACTGGGTTTGGTCCTCCCCGACTCCGTTCCCAGCGAAGCCTCAGGAGTACCGCGATGTAGCAGGCGTGTGGTGTTGGGGCGCCCCTATGTGGAAGCCTCCAAGGGGTACTGTGCAGGCCCGTTCGCGCCCAGAGTGTGGGGAAGTCTTCGGGTCGAATCGCTGCTTGTGGCTATGGGCGCGCTTTTTTTCCGGAGTTCCATGATCACCGCGATGTAACAGACATGACGCTGGGCCCCCCCAGGGGGGATCTGCCAGGATGTGTATCACGGGTCCAGTCGCACGTAGACCGAAAGAAAGACATGTTCGGAGCTTTTTGGATCGGCGCTGGGCCCCCCTGGTGGCGTGGCGCGCTCCGCGCGCCAGTGAGCAAGGTCCAGCGCCGATCTGGGAACTCCGCGCGCAGCTCCGAATGCTTACGTTACGCTTGTGTAGCTCCTTCTTTTCTGACGAGGGCGCGGGCTGGAGACCAGAGTGCATATAGCTGGGCCCCGACGGCCAGAGGCACGTGCGGTGCGGCAAGCAGCTGGGGGGGGGCAGGCGTGCGATGCACCCGTCACCCGCCTCGTGATCGCTGTTGTGCTGAATTCGGGGTTCGAGAAACCGCCACGCCGCGTGGTCCTGCTGTTTCTGCCAGGCGGCTGGCCACACCTCCGACAGGTGGTTTGGTATTCGCTGCAGTCCATGCGATGATGCCGTAAGCTGCCTTTGCCGCGCGGGTTGACTGCAGCTTGCCGCTCTGCTGCAGGAGCCTGCTCTGCGGCGCCCGTCGGCTGCCCGGGGAGGCAGCCACGAGACGGCCCGAGGCGGCACCCAGAAGTGGCTGCGGGACGCCTCCCAGACCAGCCTCTGGGCGATCCGAAATTGCAGCCAACCCGTATAGTAAGGATGCGGGATGAGGATGCGGTGGCCTTGGACGCCTGTCCCGCGCGTTTTGGGACGGGCGGTGAAAACACAAGAAAATCTTTCCCCCACAGGCAGCCGATGCCTTGACTTTCTCGATGCGGGGTCCCCGGACGTCTCGACCCTCTTCCCCGGGGCCGGCTCTTCGCCCCGAGCCGGTGTTTGGCGGCCCCAGGGCCCCGCGAGAGATTCCTGGAGGCCGACAGCGACCAAAGACCCTTCCGTCGTGATTGCTTCCCACGACGCGAGCATCACGTTTGAGCCTGTCCCGCTGCTCCCCCTCCTCCTCCTCCTCCTCCTCCTCCTCCTCCTCCTCCTCCTTCTCCTCCTCCTCCTCCTCCTCCTCCTCCTCCTCCTCCTCCTCCTCCTCCTCCTCCTCCTCCTCCTCCTCCTCCCCCCGGGCGCCGCCGCGCAGGCGCCTGGGGTACGCCTCCGGGCTGGACCCGCGGGTGCTCTTCGCCCTGGTGGCCGCGCCCGGGGCGCAGGCCGGCCGCGGCGCAGCTGCGGGAGCGGGGAGGGGGGTCCGGGCCTCCTCCAGGGCAACGACAGGGGCGACGCAGTCAGACCGAGGTATGAGGTCTTGGTCGGTTCGGGGAGGGTGCCCTCATGTTCTTCGTGCTTGTTGGATCTTCTTGTTTTGGGGGGGGGCGCCCTCGAATGTTCTTTTGTTTTGGCCGGCGGAGGGTCTCATGTTCTTGAAGGATGCTCTTCTGTTGCACGTTTGACTGTGGGCATAGGGGGTAATGCATCGACCCCCAATGGCCCAGTGATTGCCGTCAGGGGCCGGGAGATTGCGGATTTTCTGTCGGGGGCCAATCGCCGATCTGTCGGTGATGCCTTGCCGATTCCAGCTCGGTGCGCCCCCCGCCCCCCCTATGCCAATCCCCCCCCTATCTCTGATCTGACCTGCCAGATGGAGGTCGTCTTCACCGACACTGGCGTGTAAGCTGCCCGCGCACGGTCGTGCGTGAGCGCCTTGGTTGCCAACGTGGCGTGCCGCGCTGGCGGCCCGCGTAGGCCGCGGCGTAAGGTAGCCATGCCATCTCGCGTGGCATCTGTTCCTTTTCGTCGCGCAGATGGAGTCGGAGTATCGGGGATCGGATGATTGCGCCGTATCGCCGTTGCATCGGCGATGCGGCTTGATGTGGATTCCGATTCTCTCCGCGCCGACGTCGCCGATGCATCGCCGTCGTCGCCGACCTATCGCTGAGGCATCGGTGATGATGCATGGACGATGCGGCGCGATCCTCCGGCCCCACTTGCTCTGCGCGGCCTCGGCAAAGATTGTACACTATATTGGACTATGGCCACTCGCACTGCCTGGAGTCTCGTGCAGTGCATGCAGCTCTTGATGCTATTCCGACTCCGCACCGGTGCAGCGCGATCCGACGCACGCTCCGGTCCGACCCGGTCTCTTCCGATTTAGATGCTGACCGATCTTGCTTGAAGGTGGGGGGGAGCGCCTTGATCTCAGAGATATGCGATTTATTCTCGTCCGAATTTGCCTTCGTCTTGGCTTCGCCGCTGTTGATCGCAGGCACCGTGGTGCTCAGAAGGCGCGTCGTGGTGGTCACAGGCAAGTTGGGGTGCTCAAATGCAGTCTCGTGGTGCTCTCAGGCTGGTGCGAGTAGGATGGCTTGGCGATGAGTAGGGCAGGTGGTGAATGTGGGATTAGGAGGAAGAGTGGGCGGAAAGATGCAGGGGAGGGATGGCGAGAGATGACGACGATGGTGATGATGATGCCGATGATACTGATGATGCTGATGATGCTGCTGATGATGATGCCGATGATGACGATAATTATGATGCTGATACTACGGCTGATAATGATGCCGATGATGCCGATGATAATGATGCTGTTGATGATGCTGCTGATGATGATTCTGACGATTATGATGCTGATGATGGCTATGATGCTTATAAGAAACGATGGCGACGATTATCATGCTGCTGATGATGATGATGCTGATGCTGATGCTGATTCAGTTGCTGCTTCTGATGATGACAGAGATGCCGTCGCCGTCGACGATTATGATGTTGGTGATGACGATGATGATGCTGATGATGATGATGATGATGCTGGTGATAATTATGCTGATGATGGTAATGATGATCATGATGACGATGATGATGATGATGATGATGATGATGATGATGATGATGATGATGCTGATGCTGATGCTGATGCTGATGATGATGATGATGATGATGATGATGATGATGATGATGATGATGCTGATGATGGCGACGATGATGATGCTGATTCTAACGCTGATGATGACGACGATGACGATGATGACCAGAAGGAGGCTGGAAGGATAGAATCTGGAGGGGGAGGGAGGGAGGATGGAGGAGGAGCAGGAGGAGGGGGGTAGAAGGGAGGGAGGTAGAAGGGGGAGGGAGGAGGGAGGAGGAGATGAAGGCGGAGTAGGCCCTGGCTGGCCGCCGTGAGGTCGGCCCGGACGAGGTGGCCACGCTCTTCGCGCTCAACGCGGGGCGGAGGCGGGCCCGCATCGCGGCCTTCAAGGCCCCCGGGCGCGGTCCCTACGGCGGCGTGCACAGGTGCATTGATGATGAGATGGTGATGATGATGTTGATGATGATGATGATGATGATGATGATTATGACGCTGATAATGCTGATGATGATAATGTTGATGATGCTGTTGATGATGCTGATGCTGATGCAGTTGCTGATGCCAATGCTGACGCCGATGCTGAATAATAATGAAGATGCTCATGATGATATTGATGATGCTGCTGCTGCTGATGATGATGATGATGACGTTGCTGATGATGATGTTGATGATGAGGATTTGAGGATGCTGATGCTTACACTGATGATGCTGATGATGCTGCTGCTGGTGATGCTCATGATGCTGCTCGTAACGATGATGACGATGATGCTGATGCTGATGATGGTGATGGTGATGGTTTTGAGGATGATGATGATGATGATGATGATGGTGATGATGATGATGATGATGATGATGATGATGATGATGATGATGATGATGATGATGATGATGATGATGTGGCAACTTGTTATGATGATGAGAATGAGGATGACGGAGGTGATGCTGCTGCTACTGATAATGATGAACATGTTGCTGATTATGATTATGATGATGATGATGATGACGATTCTGATTATGCTGATGATGAGGATGTTGCTGCTGATGATGATGGATGCTGATGCTGATGACGATGATGATGATGATGATGATGTTATTGCTGATGATGATGCTGACTCTATTGATGTTGATGATCGTGATTTCGATGCTGATGATGCTGATGATGCTGATGATGACGATGCTGACGACGTCGATGATGATGATGATGCTGCTGCTGTTGATGATAATGTTGTTGATGATGCTGATGCTGCCGCTGCTGATGCTGATTCTGATGTCGGTACCGATGATGACGGTGATGATGGTGATGATGATGATGATGATGATGAAGACGATGATGATGATGATGATGATGATGATGATGATGATGATGATGATGATGATGTTGATGCTGATGCTGATGCTGATGCTGATGCCGATGATGACGATGGTGGTGATGATAATGATGATGATGATGGTGGTGGTGGTGGTGGTGATGATGATGATGATGATGATGAAGATGACGATGACGATGACGATGATGATGGTGATGGTGATGGTGGTGGTGTTGGTGTGGGTGGTGGTGGTGGTGGCGACGGTGAGGAGGGGGAGGAGGAGGAGGAGGAGGAGGAGGAGGATGTGGAGGAGGATGAGGATGATGAGGAGGAGGAGGAGGTTTTCCTTTTCCTCCAGGGGCCTTAGTTCAGCTCCTTCTCTTCTTCCACCTTCCTCCTCCTCCACTGCGCGCAGGAGTCAGAGCTAGGCGGTTGATGACGGACGGAGGGAGCATTGTTTATTGTGGTCCTTCGGCGATGCTAGCGGCCCATATGGCAGCAGGCCTCGGGCCCGACCTGCCATGCAAAGAAAGCGCACTGCCATCTACAAGGTATCGTGAGAGCAAGGACAATGTCCCTGCTCCCGCAAAACTCCTCCACGACGGGCACGATGTCCCTGGGACACCGTGCCCGCCATGGAAGAGTTTTGCGGCTGTCGTGGCTGAGCCTGGCCCAGGCCCTACGGGGCAAGACAGGCAGACGCGCGGCAGTTGCCCTGCGAGCTTCACTAGCGTTACTTCATCTTCAACGCTGGCGTGTTGTTTTACCTACGGGCGTCGTTGTTGTCTCGAATGCTGGGCTCATTGTGCACACGTGTTCATGTTCTCAATTTCACAATCGGCTGGCAAAGTCACGCTGCATACGTCAACGTTTCCAGTTTGATATGGCCTCCTGCTCATCCTCCTTCTGCTCCCTTTCTCCCTCTCCCTCCCTCGTCTTCCTTCCCTTTCCCGTCTCCCTTCCTTCTTCCCTTCCCTTCCTCCCTTCCTTCGTCTCCTCCTTTCTCCCCTCCTCCCCTCCGTCGTAATCCTTCCTCCCCTCCCTCCCTTCTTTCCTCTGGCGCCGGCCCCCGGCGCCCTGAGCAGCAGGAGGAGGAGGAGGAGGAGGAGGAGGGAGGAGGGAGGAGGAGGAGGAGGAGGGAGGAGGGAGGAGGAAGACGAGGAGGAGGAGGGCCTCGGGCCGGCCTCAGGAGTTCCTCCTCAGGAGTTCCTCCTCAGGCCTCTGGGCCTCGGGCCCCCTTCTTCGCCCTCCCTCTTCCTCTCTCCTCCATCCTCCTCCCTCCTCCTGCTCGTCCTTCGTAGGAGTAAGGCGAGGAGCCCGCGCCGCCAGACGACCGCGACCCCCGCGACATAGGGTGGACAGGCAGAATGGTCTGTCCCCGGGGGGGGGGCATCGGTAGTTTCTTTTTCAGGAGGGGGTGTATGAGCCTTCAAGATGGGTTCGAGTAGATGGGGTCGGGGGATCGCGCCGCATCGCGGATGCATCGCCGATGCGGCTCGATAAGGAGCCCGTGTTTCTCCACGCCGACTTCGCCGATTTCTCGCCGACGTCGCCGAGGTATCGCCGATGCATCGGCGATGCACCGACGACGTCGGCGCGATCACCCAGCCCCATCTGCTCGGACCACATCTGGGCGGCCTGTAGGGAGTGGAGGGGGATGTACATCTTCTGGTGCCATTTGTTTCGAATATCTGTCTCTCTCTCTCTCTCTGCCTCTCTTCTGTTCCGTGCGCCGTCGTTCTGTGCTGCCGCGTGCCTCATGCCTCGTGCTGTTTCAGTTTCTGTTGCTAGGGTCATGCCGCCCAGGTCGGTTTGCAAGCGCAGCAGCCGCAAGGAGATAGGGTCGGGGTGAGGTGAGGGGCAACGTGAAGGATAGGCTCGATGTCATGACTCTCAATCGCCCATTCACCGCCGACAGGGGCCTGATGGCCCGCCCCGCCCAAGACCGTGAGGATATGCGATCGGGGATCCATCGCCGATCTTTTGGCGATTTATCGCCGATTCCAGAGGTCGATGCTTCTTCCCCTGAGCTAGTTCCTCCTTAACGTCGTCGTAGAGAGAGAGAGAGAGAGAGAGAGAAAGAGATGGAGATTACATATATTTATATATACATACATGTATGTATGTCCAGTGCCTGCACGCGAATGATCTTGGGAGTGGGAGAGTGCCGTAGGCCTTCGGCTCAAGTATTCTGGCAGGAGGTTTTCTCTCGATGGGGGTTCCTGTTCTTCCGTCCTTCCAGTCCCTACAGCCTGCCGCCATTCGTGGGCTGGAGCTGGCGGCGCTTCGGCAGGCGGTCCTCTCGGCGATCCCGAGTTGCCTTCCTGTCTCGCTGGCCTGCCCGCCTGCCCACTGCTCCTGCCCTGTGGCCTCCTGTCCGGTGCCCGTGTGCGAGGCGCCGCTGGTCAACCTGCCCTGCCCTCCGCGCGACTGCGAGCTTCAGCGCGGGGCGGCTTGATACCGAGAAAGGCGTGCTCTGCGGGCTGCTGGGCGCGGTCGCGGGCGCGGCTGTCACCAGCTTTGCGTCGCGCCGAGGGCGCCAAAGGTATATCTTGATCAGGTGCGATCTCCTTGGGGTTCCGCTGTTCCACGAGAAGCTGGTCACGGGGGTGAGCCTCGTGACCCGTGGCCTGGTGGCCGGTCTGACGGCGGATGGGGACCAGTACCCCGAGGACGCGCGCTGTGATGATGTGGCCGAGGTCCGCTGGTCAGGTATTTAGGGAGCTACGTCTGTGGGAGTGGGCCGTGTCGGCGGCGAGGCGCCCGATCTTGGACTGGAGCCGCAGGCGCAGCGGATGCCCCAGCTGGCGCCGCGCCTGCGCGGCACGGTGGCGAGGGGAGTGGTGGCTCGCGCGGGCGCCCACGCCGGGGCGTCCGTCGGGGCCCTCGCTGTTTGGTTGGCCACGGAGGACTTCCGAGGCTTGCGGCGAGGAGAGCGGCTGCCCGTCCCGCTCCCCGCGGACGCCGTCGTGGAGGGCGACGCCGCGCTGATGCCAGTCGCAGGCGGCTTCGTCACGGCCCGCTTGGGGCCGGCGTCTGATGTGGATGCCTTCGTGATCGACGACCTCATGGTGCTACCCGTGAAGTGAAGCCAGGAGGGTTCGAGGCGCCGACCGTTCACTGAGGCAGTGGACCTCCAGGTAGCCGATGAGCCCGAGGGCGGCCTCATGCTGGACGGATCTCCTTACATGTGGCTCCTGCGGTCGTGGCGCGACGCTGGTCTCGCTCCAGCGACTCGCCACTCCGACTGGCTGCGGGCAGGTCGCATCCCAGACGGAGATCGCTCGATTCACGAGCATGAGGTCATCTGCAGGGTGCTGGACTCGATGATCAGCGCGGACCAGCTCGACGCACCCGCGCTCCAGGGCGCCGAGCTGCTGTGCCGCCGCTTGCAGGTCATCGAGGATGCGCGCGCAGTCTCGCCCTCGGCCCCCGAGTATTCGGCGGCCGATGAGTGCGCGGGCTGGTCGGCGCACCGCGATGGGGCCGCCGTTGCTCCGCAGCTGCAGAAGCACGTCGCCGCGAACCCGCGCGACAAGGCCGCGGTGCTCAAGGGGGCCAGGAAGGCGAAGGATGAGCAGAAGCTGCGCTGCTGCTGGGTCGGGGTCACGACGGCCCCGCGCCGCGGGGGCTGGCCGACCCGCGGCTGCCATCGGGCCGGGGGCGGACGCGTCGCGCGCCGCCTACAGTCCGATGTAGGGGGCCCTCCTTCGCTCCAGGCAGCGATCGATCGCCAGCGCGATCTTTGCCCGTTGCCTTACATTCTGCCGACGCCGCCATCGCTGGGGCCAGTCTCGACTTCTACGCGGAGGAGGCTGGCGCGTCGTCGGCGCTCGGAGCATCTCGCCAAAGGTTCGATTGCAGGTCTCAGCGCGCTCCGCCCGCCGCGTGGGCAGCGCGGGCAGACCGCGGCGGCTCGGCGCCTTGCAGCTGCCGCAGTTTTGCACAAGGTGAAGACGGCCCCTTCGCCTGCCACCGCCTACTCACGCCGTTGAGCCGCGGGCCCCCGGCTAGCAGCCTGCCCCGCGCCGGGGGCGAGGCGCCGAGCCCCGTGGAACAGTGCGCCAGAGCCCGAGTAGACATCTCTGAAGTGGATGCGGCCGCCTGCGCCTGCGGTCGAGTCGGTGCTCGACCCGATCGGGGGGGGCTGCGTGCTGGGCTGCAAGAGCGTGGTGGTGCAGACACCTGGCGAGTGGTCGAGGGCCCTCGACTCGGAGCCGCCCGTCGCTCCGTGCAAGGGTGAGGTTTTGGAGTCGGATTCCGGCGCCTACCGCCCATTCGCCGTTGATATGGTGAAGGCGAACGTGGTCGGTCTCGCATTCCGCCCGAAGGACATGGCGGCGCCTTTTTGCGTCGCGAAGAAGTGCGGGTCCCAGGGGCTGGCCTGGGGCGTGCGAGTGCCGAGCAGGGTTCCGCTCGGCACCGCCCTTGTTTATGGGGGCGTCGGCTGCGCGCGGGCGCCTCCTGCTACCTGATGACCGCGACGGCGCGGGGGCCTATTCCGCGAAGCTCTGCTGCGCGCGGGCCGACGCCAGGAATTACTTGTGCGCGTTGAGGCTGCCGGCTGAGATCGGGTTCTTCTTCTCGCTGCCGCCCGTCTCGTGGGCTGCGCTGTCGCAGTGGGGGGTGGGGGCTGTGGGCTCTCCCGGCGGCCCGTCAGGGGGCTGGGTCTGGCCGTCTCTACGCGCCGCTCCGACGGGGTGGTCCTGGGCTTACGTTTTGGGGCGGCGTGCCAGCGCGAACATCTGCCGCCTCGCTTCGGGCCTCGGGGTCGCCGCGGTCCTGGCCGATCTCGGCCCCGCCCCGCCGTTCGACGGCGGGGCGCCCTGTCTCCTCCCCTACTGGGGTAACATCAACGCCGTCGGCGCCGACCCGGATTGTAGCAGTGCCTGTCTGAGCGCTATCTGCGCCGCGTGGAAGCGGCCTGGAGTTCCCGTTTGTGAGGGGGTGGAGGCGGCCGCCGCCTTCGCCGGCCTCGGCCGCTTTATCGATGGTGCCGGCGGCCGCGTTTGCCTTCGCCTTGGGCGCGCGGATCGCCTGCGTTAGGCGTCGCCCTGGCCGGGGCAGCGGCCGAGAGTCGCGGGCGGGGGGGGGTGGAACGATTCGTTTGTTATCTCATAGATCAAATCATGTTGGGGAGGGGGCTGATATGTACTTTCAGAAACTTGTGCGGTTTTGTAGGAGGCCGTTGCTGCGGGCGCGGTCGTCTCTGGCCTTCAGCTGCGTGCGAAGTCGCGCGCAGTGTTGTCGCCTGATTCCGCTGGTGGTTGTCGACCTCGGGCTGCCGTGGGGCCCTGTCGCGACGGTCTACGGCGCTCGTCTCTCGGGCATGGCCGCGCGGGGCATCGGGCTCGAGAGAGCCGATCTGCTAAAAACCTATGTCACGTTCATTTCGGAGCGCCCCGACTTCCCCCGGAAGGGTTCGCTCCGCTTGCCTCGATTTTCGAGGGCGTTCCAGCGCAGGGGGCGCGTGGGTCGCAACCCCGATCGCCGGCGCGATTGCGACGGAGTTGGGGGCTCCCGAGGGCGCGGTCGTGATCGTCGTGATGTTCTGCGCCTACCTCGGGCCAAGCGAGGCCCTCGGCCTCGCGCGCCAGGGCGTCTTCCCACGAGCGGCTCGCGCGAGCACTGCGGCTTCTACCTTCGCCCCTCGTCGAGGGGGGGGGGCCGCGAGGTCGGGCTGGCAGTCGAGGGCGTTCTCTTGGGCGTCGTCGAGGTTCCATGGCTGGGGCGCCTTGTCGCGAGGCGCGGCTCCGCGAGTCCCGCTGCGCTGCTCCTCGGCGCGGGCGCGCGTGGGCTCGGGCGGCTCTGGCGGCGGGCGCTGGCGCTGTCGCGGATCGGGCGGCGCTGCGTGCCTTGCCAGCTGAGGCGCGGCGGCCCCTCCCACGACCGCCCGCGCTGCCGCGGGCCCCTCGCCGAGATCGAGGACAGAAGCCGATGGGCCTCGGACTGTAGCGCGAAGCGGCGCGAGGCGCGCGCCCCGGTGCAACGGGGGCTCGCCGAACTCGACGCCGCGACCCGCGGGGCGGTCGATGCGGCGCCCGTGGGGCTCCAGACGGCGCCGGGGGCAGTGATCAGCCGGCAGCCGGAGACAGCGATCACCGCATCGCGGGCGCGCCCCCGCCGCGCGTCTTCCAGCGCGGAGCCCAGCCGAGGTCTTGCGCCGGGCCTTTCCTAGAGCGCGCGCGCGGCCCCGACCGTCTGGCCAGCGCGGTCGCCGCCGCTGGGCGGGCCGCGCGGGGCCGAGGCGCCAGCGACGGCGACGACGCCGACCTGCGCGACGCCGACGTCGTCTGAGCGTTAGAGCGCAACTGCCTAGACGGCCCCTTTGGCGGCATCCACGTGGGTTTGGGCTGCGTGGCGCGGTCGCGAGCTCGCATGCACGATGGTGTAGGCCCGCCGCCGTGGAGAAGTGATGAAGCCGTCTGGGGGCTGCCCCGCCTGGGCCGCATTCGTTCCACTAAGTTTGATGATGCCGATGTTTTGCCGTGCAATGTTCTGGGGCTGCTAGGCGCCGCCCTCGAGCGTGGCCCGCCCGTTTCGCCCAAGAACCCCCGCCGCCCCTCTCGCCCGCGGCTCGTTCCCGAGCTCAAGTCGAGCGCCGAGTCGGCGAAGGCGGAGCGGGCTCGCGTTGATTGTTGTCAGCGTCGCGTCCTATGGCGCAAGGTAACCGCTTTCTTCCTGTTCGGCTGGCCGCCCGCCAAGGCAACGTTGAAGCGGCGCGCGGGGGCGCAACTCCGATGCTGCGCTGCAGGCGAGAGACATCTGGCGCTGAAGGAAGGGCTAGGATCCGCGCGGAGTCTTTCGAGCCGCTGGAGCGCGCCCCTATCCCTTGCAGCTTTGTCGGACTCTGGCGCGTCTGTTTCCGGCCAGGGCCAGTGCGCTTCCTTGAAAGCGGGCGGGGGTTCGAGGTCTTGAATCTTGCCCTCTCGCTCCGTGGCCTTCGCAGCTCGCGCTGCCGCGGCGCCCGCTGGCTCGTTCCCCAGAGTCGGGTCGAAGCAGCAAAGGCGGCAAAACGCGTGGCATCGGACGCTATTCGCGCCTTCGCGTTGCTCGGCGCGGCCTAGCTCCAGGGTATCATGCCTAGTGCCTGCGCGTGAGTGATCTTGGGGGCGAGAGAGTGCCGCGGGCCTTCGGTTCAGGAATTCTAGCGCCCCTTTGCCGACCCCGGCTGCCGCCTGTCCTTTGCTACTTCTATCCTAATATGGGGTTCGAGGTCTTGAATATTGTTCTTTCGCTCCGTCGCCTTCGCAACTCGAGCTGCCGCGGCGCCCGCTCGCTCGTTCCCCGGAGTCGGGTCGAAGCAGCGACCGCAGCAAAACGCGCTTCATCGGGCGCGCTTCGCGCCATCGCGTCCCTTTGCACGGTTTTGGCTTCGACGGCCTCATATATATATATATATATATATATATATCTCGATAGGGAGAGAGAGAGAGAGAGAGAGAGAGAGAGACGGGTATATGTATGTATGTAGATCTACAGATATTCCAGGCCTCCTTGATGGGGATCGGAGCAGATGGGGTCGGCGGATCGCGCCGCATCGCCGATGAATCGGCGATTGCGGCTCGACGCTGAGCCTGAAACGTTGGCGTCGCCGATGCATCGCCGACGTCGCCGATGCGTCGCTGGTGCATCCCCGATGCGTCGCCGATGCGTCGGCGATGCGGCGCGATTCTCCGACCCCATCTGATCGGAACCCATCTAGGAGGTTCTCGATCGATTCACGTACATGTGTATAGAAATGTACACATTTGTGTGTATATATTCATACATATATATATATATATATATATATATATATATATCGCACGCTTGACACATCCACATGTTTTTACATGCGTGTACAGTGTACACTAAACATATGTCGATGTATGTATAGCGTGTATGTTTCTTACGCACGCCATGCATGTATGTATGCGTATATGTATGTGCATGCATGCATATTTGTATGTATACATGTGCCTACGCACGTATGTTTGTGTGTATGTATTTATGCATGACGGCGTGCGTACATGTATGCATGCATGTGCGCACGCACGCTTGTAATATTTATATATACACATATATACACATAGGTATACATATGTATATGTATATGTATATGTATATGTAAATGTATATATATATGTATATGTATATGTGTACGGGCATGTCGGTCTACATTTGTTTTGTTATGTTTATATATATATATATATGTCGACGTATATGTGCATGTCGCTTTGTATGCTTGTATGTCGATGTGTATGTGTGTATATGTATGCATGTGTGTGATTGTATGCATGTATGTATGTATGTATGTATGTATGTATGTATGTATGTATGTATGTGTGTATGCGTGCATGTTTGTATGTTTGTATGTCTATGTGTCTGCCTGTATGTATGTTTCCATGTACTGATTATTATATTAGAGTTGTACACATATGCATACAATGATAACGTGTGATAATGAAACAGAGAGAAATATAGATATCATTGCAGAGAGAGAGAGAGAGAGAGAGAGAGAGAGAAACAAAACATACAGAGAGCGAGAGAGGGGGGAAGAGACAGAGAGAGAGAGAGAGAAAGAGAAATAGAGAGAGAGAGAGATAAAGAGAGAGAGAGAGAGAGAGAGAGAGAGAGAGAAAGAGAGAGAGAGAGAGAGCGAGAGAGAGAAAGATAGAGAGAGAGAGAGAGAAATATAGAAAAATACAGACAATGAAACTAATAGGGGGAGAGAGAAAGAGAGCGAGGGAGAGATCGAGAGAGAGGGAGAGAGAACGATCGATGTAGAGAGAAACCCGCGTCCCGCTTCGGCGTCGGCGGAGGCCTTTGTCGGCGCCTCTTTCGAGGACCCCGCGGACGCTTACCGGAGGCTCTTCGACGACCAGGGCGAGGCCCTGAAGGCACCCCACGCGCGCGGCTAGGCCTTCGCAGCATTGGCGCCAGCCCTCGCGCTTCGGGGGGTCGAGTTTCGAGGGCCGCGGTTCGGGCTCGCTTTTGGTTCTTCGGAGGTTCGAGGTCGTTTGGACGCCGAGGGAGCTCGCGGACGTTTTGGTGCAGAGGCCTTTGGAGGCGCTCGGGGATCTCCGAAGACCCCTGCGGACCTTTTGAAACCCACATCTCAAGCGTTCATGATCTATTGAATCCCAACCCTTTTTGTTTTGTTTCCCGTACTTCGGCGTCCAGGGGTCCTTTTCGGGCCCCAGGGCCGCCAAGAAAACGGCCCCGAAGAGAACGGCGAGGAAGCGGAGGATGAGGGTCAGAAGGATAGCGAGAGAGGAGGTTGGAAGAGGAGAAAGAGGGAGAGGAGGAGGACGACGACGAGATGATGGTGGGGTGGTGGTGGTAATGATAATCATGATGATGATGATGATGATGATGATGATGATGATGATGATGATGATGATGATGGTGAGTGGCGGTGGTGGTGGTGATTGTGATGACGATGGTGATGATGATGGTGGTGATTATGCTTTTGATATCGATGTTGATGATTTCGTTGTTCTTGGTGATGACGGCAGCGTTGATGCTTCGAATGATGATGATGACGATCACGATGATGGTGATGATGAGGATGATGATGAGGATGATGACAATGAGTATGGTAATTGCGATGGTGAATGTGACGGCCTGATGATGATTTTGAAGGTGTTGATGCTTATGATATTCAATTATGGTCGCTGTCAAACGTTATGACGATTGCCATAGTGGGATGATAATGATGATGCTGCTGCTGATGATGATGTTGATGATGATGATGACGACGATGCCCATGCTGATAACGATGATGGTGGGGACGATGCTGACACTGATGATGAGGGTCATTATGATGATGATGCTTTTGACGCTAAGGCTGATGGTGGTGCTGAAGATTGTGATGATGCTGATATTGATGTTTATGTGTCTGTTACTGCTGTTGATGGTGGTGATGATGTTTAGTATGATGGTGATGATGATGGTTGGGTGGTGGTGATGATGCTGCTGATCATGATGGTGGTGATGATGATGACGATAGTGATGCTGATGATGATGCTGATGACGCTGATGATGATGATGATGATGATGATGATGATGATGATGATGATGATGGTCATACTGATACCGATAATGATGCTGCTGATGACGATGCTGAGATGATGATGCTGCTGATGATGATTATGATGGTTATGCGGTGGTGATGATGATCATGATGATGATGACTGTGATGATGCTGCTGCTGATGATGATGATGCTGATGCTGGTGATGATGATAATGCTACTGATGATTCTGATGATGATGATGATGATGGTGATGCTGCTGCTGATGATGATGATGATGATGATGATGGTGGTGGTGGTGGTGTTGACGATGCTGATGGTGATGATGAAAATGATGATGATGATGATGATGATGATGATGATGATGATGATGATGATGATGATGATGATGATGATGATGATGATGATGATGATGATGATGATGCTTGTGCTGATGCTGATGACGAGGATGATGCTGCTGCTGCTGCTGCTGATGAACTGCAGCAGCAACAGCAGCAGTGGCAGCAGAAGGAGCAGCAGCATAGTGGCCGTTGCGAGCGTGGCGAGGGGCCCGACAGCGGCAGCCTGTGCGCTCAGGAGGCCGAGGAGTTCGAGCCGCGCATCGAGTGGACCAAGGCCGTCGTCATCCTTCGCGTCGGCCTCGTCGTCGTCGTTGTCGTCGTCGCCGCCGTCGTCTCCGTCGTCGTCGTCGTCGTCGTCGTCGTCCTCTTCGTCGTAGCTGTCATCGTCGTCGGTATCACGAAATTGCCTACTCTGACTCCGGTTTTTATCTTTCCGACACTGACTCCTATGCTTCCGACTCCGCGCCCGCCATTCCGCCTGCAGTTCCGACTCCGGCTGCCCTCTTTCCGACGCCTGCTCTCATTTTTCCGACTCCAGCTTCCGCATCCACGGCTTTGGTTACCACATATCTCCGTCTCGGTTTGTGGACGACAATCAGTGGAGAGGAAACATGTTACATGTCTAGAAATTGTTTTAACATGTCTTAAATATGTAAGAAACATGTTTGTTTAAACTCATTTTTATTTCAATGATCGGATTGTTATGGTGTCCATTGTCATGGCATTCACTCGACTCCAGCTTCTGGTGTTGGCCCATATAAATAACTTTCCGACCGCCTACCAAGAAGCGGTCGGTTGGCTTCGCTTGATGTTTTCTTCCTCCTCTGCCCTCCCTGCCTCCTCTCGGTAGGCACTCTGTGGCGTCACAGTGTCAGTGCTTCTCTTTGGAGCTTCGGCCCCAGTCTGCAGCACCCCCGCGGTGCAAGATGCAGGCCGTGTCTGTGTCCGTGTCCGTGTCCCTGTCCGTGCCCGTGTCCGTGTCCGTGTCCGTGTCCGTGGCCGCCGTCGTCTTCGTCGTCGTCGTCTTCGCCGTCGTCGTCGTCCTTGTCTTGGTCCTCTTCGTCGTGGTCGGTGCCGTCGCAGTCATCGTAATCGTCATCGTCGTCGTCGTCGTCGTCGTCGCCGCCGTCGCCGTCGCCGTCCTCGTCGCCGTCGCCGTTTTTGTCGTCGTGGTTGTGATTTTCGGCGGGTCTCGGCGGATTCCAGAGGCTGTTCGGGGCCTCTCGGCGCTCTCGATGGGATCTGTGCGCTCTCGAACGATGTTTTCCCAGAGGTCTATGGGACGTCGGTCGTCGTGCCTAGATCGGGTGTTGCCAGAGTCGGCGGCGTGCCCATGGGGAAGTGCAGAGGGGGGCGGACATTTACAGGAGGCGCAGAAGGCTTCTGGCCTTCTGGGATTCTTTCTGGGCCGCCGATGACTCCTCAGAGGGCCGAAGGGCTTCTGAGAAGCCCCGCCGCCTTCTGAGAAGGCCCGCCCCTCGGCGCGCCGCCGACGGATGTGTCTCTGGCCCAAGGTGGCCCCGGGATGTCCCGAGAGGCCCAGGTGACCTCCAGATCTCCCCTTCACGAGGCCCCGGGTGGCCCTGGGGACTGCAGACAGGCCCGCAACGCTGGGGGCACCTCGGCAGAGCTTCTCACTGTCCGTTTCGATCCGGTCCGACCACCAAACCTCACATACTCCAGATTTCGTAATAAAGGGAGGGGGGTCTCATTTCGGGGGGGGTCTCTTCCAGGCTATCTTGGAGGGCCTGGGGGGTCTGGGGACGATGTTTTGGAGGGTTCTCCCACGGGGGAGGTCTGAAATGGCTTGTCTTGGAGGGTCCAGACCCGCTCCCTTTTCTTACGAAATCTGGGGTATCCGATCTCGATCACGTCCGATCCGACACGGGCCGATGCCCTCTTCGGCCGTGGGAATCAGAGGAGCCACATCTCATGATACAGTGGGAGGCCACGACAAGGCACGCCCTGCGTTTCGTCAGGGTTCGCTGGGTTTGTGTGGCTGGCGTTCGGCGCGGAAGGTGCCGCACATTCGGAGAAACTGCAAAGGCCAGGGCACCCTGGGTTTCTTCGGCGTCGGTCGTTTCGGGGCGCGCGCACGAACCTCCAAGAAACTTCTGGGCATTCGGGGTGCCTTAGGTTTCTTCGTCTGCAGCCGAAGTGCAAGAAACCCAACCCTGGACCAAGGAACCTCGGCGAATTTCAGGGTTGGGTTTCTTGCGGTGGGTCTCTTGTGCATCGACCCCCACTGTAATGATACGTTCCAAGATTGCCACGACGTCCATGATCTCCAGGATTTCAGTTGCTCCGCACGGGCTCTAGAAATGAGGGTCGCCAGACACTCTGGAATGCCTGGACGGTATCCAGGGCCTGCCGCATCAGGACATCAATGCTCAGCGGCTTCCGACATAATCGTTTTGGTCTTGTTGTTTGCTGCCATGTGCGTTTCGACGTATCCGATGTCCAGGTTCTGGCATCGCGGAGCTCTGCTTGTGACCTTACGCTCGTACATCCCCCTGGCATGCCGAGCTCACCGCCAGCCCGTTGCATCTTCTCGCACTCGTGTGACGTCTCGTGTCTCTTGGTCGCCAAGCGTCCCCTCAGCTTTCCCCCTCCCCCTCCTCCTCCTCCCCCTCCTCCTCCTCCTCCTCCTCCTCCTCCTTCTCCTCTTTAAACCAAACGCATCAGGACATCGTTATCGTCCCAGACAGTCAGAGGCCAGCGCCCCCCCGCGCGGTCGAGGCCACGCTGTCGCGCTACTGTGGCCGCGAGTGGCTGCAGCAGCTCCTGAACACGCTGAACGACGAGGCGGCCCCCCCGAGGAGGAGGGGAAACAGGCGGAGGAGGGGGGTGTTGGTGATCGTTTCTTATTCCTTGTTTTGCCGATCGGCGCGGGCTCTCGTCCCCCCACACCATGGAGTAGATCTTGGCTGTTTTCGGTGCCTGTTTCAGGCAGGTGGAGTAAGCACGGGGGCCCCGCCTCCCCCCCTGATGGACACGCGATTCGATGTTCCGCGCAACTGTGCCTTGTGTTTTCGAGGCTTTTCTCGGGAAGTAAGAAGGGGGCTCCAGGGCGCCGGATGCGATGTAATCAAAGGCAGCAGCGTGGAATAGGGATTCCCCGCTGCAATGTCCCGGCGGAGAACCGCGGGCCACGCGGGGGCTCGTCGTCGGGCCCTCCGCCAGTGGCTCCTCCTTCTTCTCCTTGTCGTCCCCCGCCCCCTGCCCCCCCCCAGCCCATCCCCCTGCTGTTGCTCAGTCTTCCTCCTCGCCCTCGTCGTCGTCGTCGTCCTGGTCGTCGTCGTCGTCGTCGTCGTCGTCGTCGTCGTCGTCGTCCCCCTCCTCCTCGCCCGGTTGCGGTTGCGGTTGCGCGCCCGCGGGCGCCTTGAAATGTGTCGCCCGGTTGCGGTTGCGGTTGCGGTTGCGCGCTCCCGCGGGCGCTTTGAAATGTGTCGCCCGGTTGCAATTGCGCGCCCGCGGGCGCTTTGAAATGTGTCGCCCGGTTAAGGGTTGCGGTTGCGGTTGCGCGCTCCCGCGGGCGCTTTGAAATGTGTCGCCCGGTTGCGGTTGTTGGGTTGCGGTTGCGCGCCCGCGGGCGCTTTGAAATGTGTCGCCCGGTTGCGGTTGCGGTTGCGGTTGCGCGCTCCCGCGGGCGCTTTGAAATGTGTCGCCCGGTTGCGTTGCGGTTGCGGTTGCGCGCTCCCGCGGGCGCTTTGAAATGTGTCGCCCGGTTGCGGTTGCGGTTGCGGTTGCGCGCTCCCGCGGGCGCTTTGAAATGTGTCGCCCGGTTGCGGTTGCGGTTGCGCGCCCGCGGGCGCTTTGAAATGTGTCGCCCGGTTGCGGTTGCGGTTGCGGTTGCGCGCTCCCGCGGGCGCTTTGGAATGAAATGTGTCGCCCGGTTGCGGTTGCGCGCTCCCGCGGGCGCTTTGCGGTTGCGGTTGCGGTTGCGGTTGCGCGCCCGCGGCGCTTTGAAATGTGTCGCCCGGTTGCGGTTGCGGTTGCGGTTGCGCGCTCCCGCGGGCGCTTTGAAATGTGTCGCCCGGTTGCGGTTGTTGGGTTGCGGTTGCGCGCCCGCGGGCGCTTTGAAATGTGTCGCCCGGTTGCGGTTGCGGTTGCGGTTGCGCGCGCCCGCGGGCGCTTTGAAATGTGTCGCCCGGTTGCGGTTGCGGTTGCGCGCTCCCGCGGGCGCTTTGAAATTGTCGCCCGGTTGCGGTTGCGGTTGCGGTTGCGCGCTCCCGCGGGCGCTTTGAAATGTGTCGCCCGGTTGCGGTTGCGGTTGCGCGCTCCCGCGGGCGCTTTGAAATGTGTCGCCCGGTTGCGGTTGCGGTTGCGGTTGCGCGCTCCCGCGGGCGTTTTGAAATGTGTCGCCTTTGCGGTTGCGGTTGCGGTTGCGCGCCCGCGGGCGCTTTGAAATGTGTCGCCCGGTTGCGGTTGCGGTTGCGGTTGCGCGCTCCCGCGGGCGCTTTGAATGTGTCGCCCGGTTGCGGTTGAAATGTGTCGCCCGGTTGCGGTTGCGGTTGCGGTTGCGCGCCCGCGGCGCTTTGAAATGTGTCGCCCGGTTGCGGTTGCGGTTGCGGTTGCGCGCTCCCGCGGGCGCTTTGAAATGTGTCGCCCGGTTGCGGTTGCGGTTGCGCGCCCGCGGGCGCTTTGAAATGTGTCGCCCGGTTGCGGTTGCGGTTGCGGTTGCGCGCTCCCGCGGGCGCTTTGAAATGTGTCGCCCGATCGCGGTTGCGGTTGCGCCGCCGGGTTGCGCTCCCGCGGGCGGTTTGAAATGTGTCTCCCGAGCTGCCCCCTGACGTTCAGTCAGTCATCAGTCAGCCGGCGGGCACGGAATTTCACCCGGCTCCGCCGGGGTGGCCAGTTGTTGTGTGTTCTTCTTGACTTCAAGATCCTGAAGATTCCAGTCGGATTCCCAATGGTTTCTAAACTGTGTCAAACAGTCGCGCTAAGCAGAGGTCCAGAGCCAGTTCCCACTTTTTGCCCAATGCCGAATCGCCAGTTGAGAACATGTTAATTTGGGGGGTGGTATGGGGAGACGGGCGGATGATGATGATGATGATGATGATGATGATGATGATGATGATGATGATGATGATGATGAAGATATGATGAACATGATGACGACGATGACGATGACAATGACGAGGATGATGCTGATGCTGATAATGATGATGATGATGATGATGATGATGATGATGATGATGATGATGAAGATTATGATGATACTGCTGATGATGATGGGAGGAGGCAGGAGAGGGAGGAGGAGTAGGAAAAGTTGGAGGAAGGAGGAAGAATGAAGGAGGCAGGAGGGGGGCGTTGGGGGGTGATGTGGGGAGACGAGTGGATGGTTGTGGTGATAGTGGGATAGGTGACCATGGTGTTGATGTTTAGATAGTGTTGATGAGAAGGATGATGCTGACTAACTGATGATGCGGATGATGATGATGATGATGATGATGATGATGATGATGATGATGATGGTGATAGAGCTGATGATGATGAGGATGAGGATGAAGATGAGGATGAGGATGGTGACGATGGTAATCATGATAGTCACAATGATGATACTGCAGATGATGATGATGCTGCTGATGATGATGATGACGATGATGAGTTGATTATGATTATGACGATGGTAAGACCGATGGTAACACCGATGACGGTGACGACGCTGATGATGATGATGATGATGATGATGATGATGATGATGATGATGATGCGCATGCTGGTGATGACGAGGATGCTGATGCTGATGATGATGCTGATGATGATGATGCTGATGATGATGCTGATGTTGATGTTATGCCTTTGTTCTTCCGTCAATGATTCGCTCGCTCGAGCGATATGTGATGATGATGGTGAGAATGCTGCTGCTGATGCTGAACATGCTACGATTATGATGATGACGACGACGACGACTTCGATGGCGACAATGTTGATGAAGACGATGGTGATGATGTTGATGATGATGATGCTGATGATGATGATGAGGATGCTGATGCTGATGATGATGATGATGAAGATGATGGTGATATGCCGCTGCTGATGCTGATGATGATGATGAAGGTGCTGCTGCTGATGATTTTGCTAATGATAATGGGGTGATAATGATGGTGACGCTCATGATGATGGTGGTGGTGGTGATGATGACGACGGCGGTGGTGGTGGTGGCGGTGGTGGGGATGATGATGATGATGATGGTGATGGTCTTGATGATGATAATGATGATTGTGGTCATCATGGTGCTGCTGCTGATGATGATAGTGATGATGATCATGATGGTGTGGTGGTGGTGGTGGTCGTTGTGGTAATTGTGATGCTGCTGCTGATGATGATGACGATGATGACGATTCTGATGATGATGCCGATGCTGCTGCTGTTGATGAAGATGATGAGTAAGGTGATGATGCTGCTGATGATGAGTAAGGTGGTGTTGCTGATAATGATGATGATGATGATGATGAGAATGATAATGATAATCATAATGATGACGCTGTTGATGATGCTGATGATGCTGATGATGATGAGGATGCTGATGCTGATGATGACGATGATGAAGATGATCGTGATATGCCGCTGCTGCTGATGCTGATGATTATGATGATGATGATGAAGGTGCTGCTGCTGATGATTATGCTAATGTTGATGGGGGTGATAATAATGGTGATGCTCATGATGATGGTGGTGGTGGCGATAATGACGATGGCGGTGGTGGTGGTGGTGGTGGCGGTGGTAGGGATGGTGATGATGATGATGATGTTGATGATGATGATGATGATGATGATGATGATGATGATGATGATGATCATGATGATGATGATTGTGGTCATGCTGAGGATGCTGCTGCTGATGGTGATGATATTGATGATGATCATGATGGTGTGGTGGTGGTGGTCGTGGTGGTAATTGTGATGCTGCTGATGATGACAATGATGATGATTCTGATGATGATGATGATGCCGATGCTGCGGCTGATGATGAAGATGATGAGTAAAGTGATGCTGCTGCTGATGATGAGTAAGGTGATGATGCTGATAATGATGATGATGATGACAAGGATATTGATACTGATGATGGTAATGATGCAGATAGCTACGATGATGATGATGCTGATGATGTTAATGATTGTGATGATGATATTTAAGATGATAATGCTGATGCTGATGACGATGATGATGCTGATGATGATGATGATGCTGCTGATGATGATGCTGAGGCTGAGGCTGATGTTGATGCTGATGCTGATGCTGATGATGATGATGATGATGATGATGATGATGATGATGATGATGATGATGATGATGGTAATGATTCTGATGTGTAACATGGTGGTGATGGTGATTGGGATGGTGCTGGTGATGGCAAGGGGGAGGATGGGGAGGAGGAGCTTGGTGAGGAGCCAATGAGGAAAAGGAGTCATAGCAGAGCGGTCCCAAGTTGCCGAATGGGCGTGTCCCAAGCTCGCTTGCGCCCAATCATCCCTTTTGCCACGAAGTACGCCAAGAGTGCGCGCGAAGAGTCTGTCAGGCATGTGGCGCGCACCCTTGTGCTTCAGGCACCGCGCGTAGCTGTGATATTGAAGAGCGGCAGCGCTGGACCGGTTGCCTCAAGGGCCTCCGCCCCGACGTTGAGGACCCGCGATGCTGTTCAGGACTTGTGTCGCTGGTCCGAGAACCCTGCTTCGTGGGTTCTAGGGGTTCATGTCGTTGGGCTCCGAGCCCTGTGCCCATGGTCGATTGGGTTCACCGGCGCCCTTCCGACGCGACCATCGTCGGTCCATCTCAGGAGGTATTGTGCCCAAAGACGCGGGTTCCACGGTGCACAATTTTCTGTACTGTGCCTGACTGGTGCCCACAGTGGTGCACAAATATGTTTTTGAAGTTGTGTTGTGCCCAAAGTTGGTTCGGATGCGAGGATGCTCCGCTCTGTTTGCCTGCTTCACTTGGGGCACATGTCCAGGCACCGAGCTTTTTGTGGAGGGGGGGCACATCATCTTTTTTCGCTGGGTTCAGTTTCGGGTACGTGGCGGGTCAATTCATGCATCCATTCGGGACATCGTGCTGGCTCTGTTTTGGGCACGCAGGGGTCTAGTCCAGGGAGGTGTCCAGGCATCCGAGCGTTGGCTTGCCAGGAACCCTGTGTCGGTGCAGCGCCGGGGAGTGTCGTGAATGGCGTCGTGTCGTGGCGGCCTCGCGTCGCAAAGATGGAGCCAAAGGGGCCCTTAGGGGGGGCCTTGAGGGTACTGGTCTACCCTCTTAATTCCGTCCTTAGCGTCGACTAGCGTCGATTAGCGTCTGGGAGTCGATGAGATGGCGCCGATTCAGCGTCGGTTAGCGTCGATTAGCGTCGATGTAGTGTCGATTGGCGTCGACTTAGCGCCGACTGGCGTCGATCCGCAAGAACAAACAAGATGGCATGGGAGGCTCCCATGAGCTAGCGTCGACTGGCGTCAATTCGCAGAGGCCAATAAGATGGCATGGGAGGTTCCCATGAGTTGCCACATAATGCTGGGCGAACAAGAACAGGGAGTCAGGAAGGCATCGGGCATCGGGCGAATCAGGCAGGCAATCGCGAAGCACACCGCGCGTGAAAAAACCATTTTGATTTTTGGGGTCACCGTTTGAGGCACACTCTGGGCACCGTGCGGGGCACCGTAACTGTCTTGGACTAGCCTTCTTGTGAGAGCAGGGAGAAAGGGAGGAGGAGGAGGAGAAGGAGGAGGAGAAGGAGGTGCAGGAGGTGGGAGGGGGAGAAGCATGATGAATGCGGAAACGTGGTTGAAGGAGGAGGGCAACACCCGGTGAACACCCGGTGGCTCCCGGAAACATACAACATGCCAGAACAAATCGGTTCCTCGATCCTGACCCTCCTCCCATTCTCCTCTATTCTCCTTCTATCCTGCCTCCCTTTGGAAGGCCCTCCCTCCTTCGGTGCGCACCCCCCTTCTTGCCCTCCCTCTATCCCTCCTTCCCTGGCGGCGGCGGCCTCCTCTATCTCTCTACCCCTCCCTCTTTCCATGCCTCCCTCCGTCTACCCTCTGCCCTCCCTCTACCCTGTACCCTCCCTTGACACTCGACCCTCTATCCCTCTATCCCCTATCCTCTGCCTTCCGTCTATCTTCTGCCCTCGCTCGGTCCATCCCCCCCCCCTGTCCCTTCATCTTTTTCGGGGGGGAGACCCTCCCCCCCCCCCTCCCCCACCCCTTGCGGTAGCGGCGGCCGTCGCCGCGCCCTCGCCTCGCCCAGCGCGGCCGTTGCGCCGATGCGGCGGGCGGGGGCAGCGGCGCGTGGCTCTACCTGTTCCCGCGGCTGGCCAGCCAGGCGGCCCTGCCGGGGGGGG
Organism: Prorocentrum cordatum; assembly: GCA_963575745.1. Lineage (NCBI taxonomy): Eukaryota > Dinophyceae > Prorocentrales > Prorocentraceae > Prorocentrum > Prorocentrum cordatum. The sequence continues at coordinate 137,542 of CAUYUJ010014520.1, forward strand.
GGGCAGCTGGCGGACGGGGAAGGGGAAGGGGAGGGGAGCGGGGCGGGGGGGGACGGGGGAGGCATGGGAAGAAGGGGGGAGAAAAAAAAGGGGGAGGGGGAGCTGGAGTCGGAGGGAGGGGGGGGGAGGAGGAACATGAGGAAGATGGTGAGAGGAAAGATAGGCGGGCGGGAGGAGGAGGAGGAGGAGGAGGAGGGGGAGGGGGAGGGGGAGGGGGAGGAGAAGGGGGAGGGGGAGGGGGAGGGTTCAGGCGAGATCATTGTTTTAGCAAGGGGCTACCCTGAATCATTTCGTCCAACATGAATGCCAGAACGTTCTCCGCGGGAACGCACTCTTCTACATGAGCCGCCCTCAATCCTTGAAGCTGCTGCACACGCTCTTCTTCTGGTCGCAGAAACCCAGGAAGTCTTCAGCCGTAGCCTCCCTGATCTGCGGGAGCCGACGCGTTTCCGTGCGCAATGTCTAGCGAGAGTCCCAATGGAAGTTTTACATGCAAGGCGAACGCGCTGGTGCTTACACATTGAACGTCGAACGCGACCACACTTACGCAACCACCAATTTGAAGTCGTGCGACTTTGGGGGTTATTAAGCGGACCCCCCGCCTTGTCGCTGCTGCCCTCGGATGTTTTGGGGTAGGAGCGTGAGCGGCGTCAGATCGATATCCCTCGAGATGCGCAGCGCCCTCTGAGTCGAGACCATCCGCGGCGGACTCGAAGTCGAGGCGCTTCACGTCCACTATATCTTGTCCTCGGCTTCCGCCAAGCTCCTGCTGACGCCGCCCTCCTCAATGCAGTCGCCGATGAAGAACGCCTGCGCGCTCCCCTGGCATTGCTAGAGGAATACCGTGTCGCCATGGTCGACAACTTCTGCCCCGCTTTGCCCGCTTTTTTCCAACGAGCGACATGTTTGCACCGCACGGCGATGGCGACCAGGGAATGGTACGATGCACAGGTTTTCGGCCCTCGGAGCCGAAACGCCGTGCACCGTACCGCGCTGGAGTGGGGCCCGCAGGGAGTCCACACAGGGTGCGGTGAATGCGCCGTCCTCGTACAGTCGAGACCGGTGGCAAGGATGGGTATCATTCCCAAGGGTACCCTTGCATCCTTGCCTCTTTGGGCCATCTTTGACTACTTTCGGTGGCCCGTCGCGCTTGGAAAAGCTTCACACGGGCGCCCAAATCCCTTGCATCCATATCGCGCATCCTTACTAGCAGTTTGACCGTATCGCCCCAGCGCGCCGCCAGGCGAGCCTGGCCCTCCTTAACGGGCGGCGGAGGCTCCCTCCCCCACGCTTGGCATCGCTCGGAGGAGCACCTGGGATCATCTCGGGGAATCTTGGACCATCTTGCGGATCAGAACACGACGCACCAAGCCGACACATGCACGGGTAACGGACGCCCGAGCGATGGCAGGCCGGCGTGCTTGGCCCTCCCTCACGGGAGGCGGAGGTGCCTTTCCCCGACGCCCTCGGGGCGGTCCGCGCCTCTCTCGGCGCACGGGCGCGGCCGCCGCGGATCGGGGCCATGCGAGGTGCCCCGCTGCGGTGCGCCACCCCGGACGATGGCGCGTGGCCGCCTCGACAGCGGGGGTTGAGTCCCGCACGTGGCGACTTGAGCAAAAATGGCTCTGGAGGCATGGATGGGGGAAGAGATGATGATGATGATGATGATGATGATGATGATGATGATGATGATGATGATGATGATGATGATGATGATGATGATGATGATGATGATGATGAAGAAGAAGAGTCTGACGATGACGATGATGCTGATGATGATGAGACTGATGATAACGATGATGATGATGATGATGATGATGATGATGATGATGATGATGATGATGATGATGATGATGATGATGATGATGATGATGCTGACGTTGATACTGATTATGCTGATGAGGATGCTGCTGATAATGGTGATGCTGATGCAGATGCAGATGCAGATGCTGATGCTAGTGATGCTGATGCTGCTGATGATGCTGCTGATGATGATCTGGGAGAAGAAGGAGGATGATGATGAGGAGGAGGAGGCGGAGGAGGAGGTACTCTTGAGGGAGAGAGGGAGAGGGGGGAGATACAAGCTGTATGCGCTCGCACCATATCTGACATCCTATCCCTCCCACCCATGCCTTCACTGGCCGCTGATTCCACAAAGGAGCCCACCTGTGTTTTGCGTAATCGGACATGGGGAGTTGCGTACAGAGGATGAGGAACTGGCGGATGAGCAGGAGGATGAGCAGGAGGACAAGAAGGATTATGAAGGATGCGGGCGAAGACGAACAGCAGCAGGATCATGAGGGCCAGGGGAAGGCGGAGGAGGGGAAAGCCGGGGGACAACAAAATGAGGACAGGCTCGGATCCAGAAAAGAGGCCCGCTCTGGAGCGAGAGTGCCGCTGTGAACGCCAGGAGCAAAACGCCGATCCTAACATGAGGCGCACGGTGCAGCGGGAGTACGACTTGGAAGGACAGGAAACGATCGGATTGCAAACAACTTTTTCACTTCGCAGCGCGGCAGAGGCGATCCGCACGCGCGCTCTAGCCTGTGGCGCGTGGCGTACTAATTCACCGGCGGCAAGAGAGAAGGAGGAAGAGGGCGGCCGCGGAAGGCAGGCGGGGGAGGAGGTTGTTCATTGCGGACAGAGCTTCGGCAATTTATGAGATCCTGCATGTATTCGGAAAAGTACTCGGAGGGCGTAGAGGATCTTCCAGGCAGATTCTGGGGAGGCAAGTAGTACTCATAGTGTGTACCTGCGGGAGGGGGAGAAGCAGGAGGAGGAGGGAGGAGGAGGAGGTCGAGGAGGAGGAGGCGGAGAAGGGAGGACAAGGAGGCGGATGCGGAGGCGGAGGGGGTGGAGGTGGTTGTGATCGAGGAGGAGGAGAAGGAGGAGCAGAAAGAGGATAATGAGGAGGATGACGGTGGTGGTGATGCTGCTGCTGATGATGCTGCTGAAAATGCTGCTGCTGAAGACGAGGTCCCATCCCTTACCATTGCGCTGATTTTCTCTATCCGCGGACGCGTGTCGTAGCGGACCTGTGGCTCCGCGCGCGCGTGCGTAGTGGGTGGTGGTGCGCGTGCGTGCGTGCGTGCGTGTGTGCGTGGTTGTGGTGGTGGTGGTGGTGGTGGTGGTGGTGGTGGTGGTGGTGGTGGTGGTGGTGGTGGTGGTGGTGCTGGTGGTGGTGGTGGTGGTGGTGGTGGTGGTGGTGGTGGTGGTGGTGGTGGTGGTGGTGGTGGTGGTGGTGGTGGTGGTGGTGGTGGTGGTGGTGCGGCGCGGTGGTGGCGGGCGGATGGGCGCGCGAGAAAGAGGCCCCCGCTGGGGCGAGAACGCCATCCTGAACGACGGAGGCCAAACACCGATCCGAAAATGAGGCCCACTCTGCAGCGGGAGCACGATTCGGAACGATTCGGGAGCAGAAATGAGGCGGGCGCCTCAGCGAGAGCAGCATTTGGAAAAAAACGCAAGCGAAAACCCAACTCCTGGGAATCCTGTGTTTTGAAAAACAGTACGCGGGGGGGGGTCGGCCACTCCCAGCACGCCATCAGGGGAAGAGGGAGAGTAGTATTCAAATTGAGTAATTGTTAAGGAGGGGGAGGAGGACGATCAAGAGGAGGAGGAGGAGGAGGAGGAGGAGGAGGAGGAAGAGGAGGAGGAGGAGGAGGAGGAGGAGGAGGAGGAGACCCAAAAAGAGGAAGGAGGGGACGAAGAAAGGGGCATTGGGCAGAGGCGGGAAGGACACTCATACTCCGCTAGGCCTCTCGGCCTCCGGGTCGCTGCGGCTTGAGGTTAACCCACATCCGAGTAACACTTCAGCTTCCGGAGCGCCCCATCCAACGGCCTGGAGGGAGGAGGGAGGAGGGAGGATTAAGGACATCGGGTGGACTAGTGAGGAGGGAGGATGCTTCTCCTCCGTACATATTTCCTTATAACTAACTTATCCCTGTCGCACTCCGAGCCCAGTTTTCTGGGCGGGCTGGGCGTTTCGCCTCAGACTTTCTTACCATTGATGTCCCTGAAGCTTAAAAATGGGCAACAGCTTCGCAGATGGAGAGCGGGTCGCTTTCAAGATGTGTGTCTCGCTTTAGCGCTGCGCACATTCGTAACATTTGCAAGAGTTTCACGGATTGAGTGCGGATGGTTTTTCAAAATTTGTTTCTCGCCTTAGCGTCGCGCGCATTCGTTGTAGCATGTGCAAGGGTTTATGGATTAAGGCTTGGCACTTCCTTTTCAAAATGCGGCTCTCTCCCAAGCGCCGCGCACATTCGTTTGCAATTTTGGCAAGAGTTTCAAGGATTCCCGTGATCAGCGTACGAGAAATGGTGTTCTGGAAGGATTCAGGAGTTTGAGGGTGCAACAGTTACGTTGATTCGTGGTTTTGAAGTCCCAGGAATGGGATTCTGGCATGATGCAGGATCGTCAAGACGCAACAGTCAGGTTGACCCGTGGCTTTGGAATTCCCAGAACAATGTTCTGGCATGCTTCCGGGTCTTCAAACGGCTGCTTTCCAACGAGGCAGCTCCCTCAGTGGAAATGAACTGATGTAGGGGCCTATGAAGAGGGAGTTTGGAGGGAGGTTTTATTCCAACATCGTTGATTACTTTTGGGTTTACGCTGGTCCTCCTCCTCCTCCTCTTCCTACTCTTCCTCCACAGTTGAACACTATGAATGGTAATCTCCCCTCTCCCCTGGTGGCGTCCGGGGATTGCTCGGCCCCCCTCCGCGTATTGTTTTTTAGGCAGGATTCACGGGAGTTGGGTTTTCGCTCACATATGTACAGATATATAAACATGCTGCTCTCGCTGAAGTGCTGGCTTCATTTTCGGGCTACCGCTGGTTCCGCATCGTGCTCCCGCTGCAGCGCTGGCCTCATTTCCGCGCTTCCGCTCGTTCCGAACCGTGCTCCCGCTGCAGCGTTGGCGTCATTATTCCCAATGCCATGCCACGGCATGCTTTGCGGTGAACTCAAATCGACCCCAACATCTAAACAATGGTAGTCCGAAGAAACCATTGGAAGGTATTCCACATTTGGTGGCGACTCGTTGATTTTTTGGGCCGCGGAAGCCCCTCCCATCCACTTCGGCGCGTAGCCACGCCATGCTATTTTATGCGACGCGGTAGTCTTCAACACCATGCTATGCCATGTAATGCTATGCCATGCTGCGACATCCGATTGTGCGAATAGAGAGGAGATCTACACCATGGTAAGGGATGGGAGTGAGGGGTAGGACGTCAGAAATGACGCGAGCGCACCTGGCTTGCCCCCCCCCTCCCCTTCCCCCCTCCTTCGCTTCTCCCCCTCTCCTTGTCCTCCTCCTCCGCCTCCCTCTCGTCCTCCTCGTCTTCCTCGCCGCCGTCGTTCTCCTTCTCCCTCTTCTCCCCTCGCTCCCCCCTCTCTCCTCCCGCCTCCTCCTCCCCTCCCCTTCCTCCTTCCCTCCCCCCCTCCCCCCCTTCCTACTTCCCTACCTCCTCCTTCCCTCCTTCCTCCTCCCCTTCCCTCTCCTCCTCCGCCTCCTGCCCAGCGCAGGGCGGGGGGAAGGCGGAGGTCCCTCGCCAGGCCGAGGTCGTGGACTTCAAGGAGATCACCGACGCGGCGCAGGCGGGCCGCCGCCAGCCTCGCCCCGGCCCCTGCTGCCCTCGCACAGGGAGGAGCCCATGGCTGCCGCGGAGAGGCGGAGGGCGACGAGGGGAGGGACGAGAAGGGGGAGGGCGAGGAGGGGAGGCGAGGCGGAGGGCGAGAAGGGGAGGGACGAGAAGGGGGAGGGCGAGGAGGGGAGGCGAGGCGGAGGGCGAGAAGGGGAGGGACGAGAAGGGGGAGGGCGAGGAGGGGAGGCGAGGCGGAGGGCGAGGAGGGGAGGGACGAGAAGGGGGAGGACGAGTCTCACTCCCAGACGGGAGCTCAGAGGAGGGGGGTGTAGCATGGAGGGCCCTCCGCGGTTAGGGCGGGCCCCGTGCCGGCGCCTCGGGCTCCTGGACCGTCGCGCCTCCCAGGCTGCGGCCTGCGAGGCGACCCCGGGGTCCCGCGCGCGCGCTGGCCCGCTTCTGCCAGCCTTGACGTCTCGGTCAGTCGCCTGTCGGGCGTGGGGCCCCGCGTCCGTCTCGGAGCAGTCTCCCTCTTCAGCTCTCTGCTCTTCCTGCTCTCTGCCTTCCTCCTCCCTCTTTCCTCTTGCCTCCTCTTCCTCCTTCTGCTCCTCCTCCTCCTCCTCCTCCTCCTCCTCCTCCTCCGCCTCCTCCCCCTTTCTCCTCCTCCTCCCCCTTTCTCCTCCTCCTCCTGCATCTTTTTCTTTCAAGTAACTCCTGCCTGTCACACCCCCAGGAGTGTCGGTATGGCGGGCCAGGCGTTTCGCTTCAGAGTTCCACACCGCTCATGATCCTGCTGCTTGACATTTGCAGCAGCTTCACGGATGAAGGCGGACGGTGTTTCAATCTGTGGTTTGGCTTTAGCGCTGCGCGCATTCGTCTTACATTTTTGCAGCAGTTTCACGGATGGAGGGCGGGCGGCTTTCAAACTGTGTTTATCGTTTTAGCGCCGCGCACATTCGTTTTTGCAGCAGTTTCAAGGTTGAAGGGCGGTTCTATTTCAACATGTGGCTTGCATTATAGCGCCGCGCCCATGTGTTTAGAACGATTGCAGCAGTTTGAAGGATTCGCATGGTCGCAGTCCCAAGACAGGTCTTCTGACAAGATTTAGGATTGTCAGGACGCAACAGTCACGTTGATTCGCGGTGTTGAAGTCCCAGAGATGATGTTCTGTCACGGCTTAGGGTTGTCAGGACGCAGCAGTCACGTTGATTGGCGACGCCGAAGTCCCAGGATTTGGGTTCATTGTCGGTATCTTTGCAGATTTTCAGACGGTTGTTTTCTTATGATGCAGTGTCCAGAATGAGAAAATCTTGTAGGGCCATATGGTAATTGAATTTGGCGGGAGGGTTCATTGCGTCTTGGCTGTCTTCTGGTCGTCCTCCCCCTCCTCCTCCTCTTCCTCCTCTTCCTCCCCCCCCCACCTCCTGTGGTCCAGTTTTCCAGTCTCTAGACGTTCAAGGCTTTTTTGGGCCGTCGCAGGGATGTTTTTTTTCATGCGCAGGCTCATGCATGTGCTTGGTCTTGGACGTTGCAGGGTCGTCTCCAGCGTATCCGATCCGATCTGGTCCTCTCCTCTTCCTCTTGCCCCCCTTGCCCCTCTCCCACCCTCCTCTTCTTTCCAGGGGGCACGGGGGAGCTGGTCGCTGCTGATTTTGCCAGGCTGGCCTGCAGCTCCACGAGGCACCCCACAACGGCATGTATTGCCAGACGCTGCAGCTTTCACCCAGAACCTCGTCGTGCGGGGCCAGGAAAGGGACAAATGGTTCCGGACCGTTCCAGAACTCTTTCAGAGCGTTCTGGAATGTTCTGAGCAGGCCGCGGCGCCCGACACATCCTCCAGAACCGCCGGATCTCAGAGATCCCCGATTCATCCCTGTCCGATTTTGTCCCTGTCTTGGCTTTGTCTCACCTTTGCATTCAACAGTCCCTCATCTGCTTCCGCCCCTGCCACGGCCCGGCGAGCAAACCGAGAAGGGAACACCCTGGGAGGCTGCCGTGGTGCGCGCCGCGTGCCACCGCTCGGCGGCACCCCAGCATACTAATACGGTGGGGGCGTTCGTTGAGAATGTGTCCAGGAAGCTTCGGACCATAGCTGATTCATTAACTGATGAGGGCGGCGACGACATTCATGGCCAATCCACGAGTGGAGTTCCGCTGTCTTCTAGATTCCAGACCCTGGATTCCTTATCCGATGGTTCTTTATCCAATACCCTCACTGTCCGTAGCAATTTTGGTTCAAGGCCATGGAACGCCCGACGACCGCGAGTCGTTTGCGGCGTGTGGAGCGTCAGGGGCTCCCTGTTTTGAGCCAAAAAACACTTTTGATCTTTCGAGTTGGGGAGCAGCGGCGCGCGGCCGCGGCGGCATGGCGCCTCTCGCGCGGGGCGATGGTGCTGTTCCTGGCGATAGTGGCGGCAGGGGTGACAGCACCTACTGGGTATGCCACTGTGGTCGGTGGAGCTACTGCACGAGGGTTCGGTGCTTCGGCTGCCAAGCCAAGGCGCTTCCTTGGGCGATCAGGCGGGAACCCCTGCCTGAGCCTGACGCCGAGGGCTTCGTTCAGGCGGGCAAGGGCACAAAGGGCCGACGCAGGGCACGCGCCGTGGCAGGGGCTCCAGCGGCGAGTACTTCGGACTCGTGTGGAGGAGGCAGCAGCCAGGGCGGCAAGGGCAAAGGCGGCGGCGGCTCGGATCAGACATCCCGCCTGGCAGAGCTGCCGAGGTGAACGTGCTGGCCATGGTCCTGGGCCGCGCGATGACCGCGGGCGAGCGCGACGCGCTGATCAACAGCCGGGCCGCCGAGATGACTTGCCTCGGGACCTATTTGATCTGGAAGGCCGACGAGTTGTTTCGGTGCCGCCTGGGCTGGCAGCGCTGAAAAAGGCGGGAAGTGGACGTCCAGGGTCGACTACAGTTTGGAGGAGTACCTTCGCCTGGAGGGGGGCATCGACACCGAGAGCCTGAAGGCCGACGAGGAGGCGCCGGAGAAGCTGAAGCGCCGTGCAGTCCTGAACAAGTACCTGAGCCATAGTCGCGAAGGGACGAACGGCGCGGACGGCGAATGCGTTGCGGTCGGTGGGGCCGTGGTCATCACTGGCCAAGAGCTTGCTACAGGCACTTTACCGCGCAGTGCTTCGAGTGGGTCGGCGCGTGGCTGGCCTTTGCTGGGGTCGCTTGGGCTGGGGCTTCTCCTGTGCCTGAGCTGGGCGTTCAACGAGCCGGCCTGGTCGGGGTCCCCCTTCTGGGCGATTTTCGAGCCAGTGGCGGGCGAGCCACGCGGGGGTGCTGACCTGCGTGAAGGAGACGACCAAAGACGTCGACCCCGACTCAGGGCAAGTGCTCAAGTGCAGGCTCATCTGGGACGGCAGGATGGTGAACATTGTGTTCCGCGACCATCCGCGGGTGCCGCTGGGGGGCCCAGCTGGGCTGGCGCTGTAGGAGCTGGGCGAGATGATCTAACGTGGGCAGGGCGACGTGCTGGAGTGGTCCTATCGGCTGCGCTGGGGCTCGGAGCTGGCGGAGTACTTTGTTGTGGAGGGTGTTCTGCCGCATGAGCTGCGCCAGTGCGCGGGGTTGGAGGGCTTGCAGTTCGAGTTGCCAGCGGGCTTGGATCCGGGCTTTGGAACAGCGAGCCTCGTGATTGGGTTTGCCTGGGCGGTGTTTCTGGCGCGTGCCTGCCCGGGGTCGAGCTTTGCGTCCATGAGGGCGCCCGCGTAGAAAATGAGGGGGGGGTGACGCCGATCTCTGACATGTCAGCGGGGCTGGCGTTGAAGCTGATCCTGCTGCCGCGCATCGACGATTGCATCGGATTTGCCTTGGCGGCGCCCGAGGGGGGGGGGTCAACGCGAGGGGCGAGAAGGAGCTGAAGCGGATCTTGGACGGCAGATGCTTGGCGATCCAAAGGGGGGGCTGGGGCGAAGGGCCGTCGGCAGCTCTGGTGCTAACTAATTCAGCTTCGCGACCGTGTGCGTTGAGTCGAGGGCGAGAACCAGGTCTCGGAGCTGGTTCGTCGTGGAGGGCGCCGTCTGTCACTCGATCTTCGCGAGCCTGGTGAGTTACTGGACTTGGGCGATGATGGTGTTCCTCCCGGCTTTCGCTATCCTGGATGGCGCCCGCAGGTGGGTTGGGGGCTGCGAGGGGGGTGGCCTGCCTGGTGGCCTCGCCCTTTTGCGTGGGCTCGGGCTTGGCGGCGTCGCGGCGGCGGCGGCCGCGCGTGGGCGGCGCCTCGGGCGCGGGCTGTGGATCACTGGCTGGCGACTGCGCGTGCGAGGAGGCGCGGGGGGGGGGTCGGCGCGAGGCGCCGAGGGGCTCCGGGGGCCGCGGGCGGCGGGGGCGCGCGCGGAGCTGGGGCGGGAGGTCGAGGCGGCGGGAGACGAGGGGGGTTTGCCCGCTCGCCTTCGAGCTGCCCGTCCTGGGGCGCTGTAGCTTGTCTCGGGCTCGTCGAGGCTGTTCGGCGCCATCGTGGGGCTCGCGAGATGGTGGGGCGAGGCGTGGGGCATCTCGGAGGTGGTCGAGTGCGGCGTCCTGGTGAGCTATAACTTCGAGCTGCTGCTGAGGGGGATGCGACAGGGCTGGTTCTGGTGAGTGCATATGGCGCCCCCTTGCGCTATCTTTTCAAAGGCCAGGCCGCCGCCTCTGAGGTGGGGCGAGCACATCTGGGGCCTGCCCAACTTGGACATGGAGAGCCGGGCGATGCTGGGAGAGGGGGGCCAGCTCTGCTTGGCGGCGGTGGAGGTGGCCCGGCCCTGTTCGCGGCTGGCGACCCCCTCCGCGCCGGAGACCCCGGCGGGGAGTTTCACCTGGACCCCCCCCCCCCCCGCCGATGGAGGCGCTGGAGAAGGCCGACATCTGGCGGATGGAGTCGGGCAACTGCGCGCGCGAGGTATGGGAGAAGCTTGCGGCCTTCATTGCGAGCGTGGAGGACGTGGCCGTTCTGGCGAGGGGGTGCGCGGGGGCGCTCTGGCGCCGCAGTCGTGCGAAGCAGCCGCTCCGGGGGCCGAGGGGGAAGGCGCCGCGCGGAGGGGGGTGGGCGCAGTTGGCGCGCGCTTGCCCTCTGGAGTAGTGCAAGGAATGCGCAGAGGTCGTTCGGCGGCTGGGGCCGGCCTGGGAGTCCATGCCATCGGGGGCTCGCGCGGGGCCGACGGGCGGTCGGGCCCAGGTGGCGAAGGTGGCGGGCATCGATTCCGCGGGGCGTTTCGAGGCTGAAGCGGAAGTGGCACGTCCTCTAAGCAGGCAGCTGGTCGCACCAGGAGCGCGACGACGCGTTGGAGATGAGCGCGGTGGTGGCCGCGCTGAGGCACTTGGGCAAGGCGTCGCAGGCCCGGGGGCGCAGGGTTCTGATTTTCACAGACTCCCCGGCGTTCCTGGGCTCACTGCAGAAGGGGGGATCGTCGGCGAAGGACCTGCTGCGCCTCTGCCGCATCCGGGCGGCTATCCAGATGGGCGCCGCGGAGGAGACGGTCAAGCTCCGCGTGGCGAGGGGCGCGCCTCGGCGGTTGCAACGTATGCTTCGTCAGCGGCAGGGCCATGGACAAGAGGTAGCTGGGCCGTCGCATTGTGACCGCTGTTGCTTGCTGGGCCCGTGGTGGCGCTGTTCTGGCTAGGGGGGGCGGCTGTGGCCGAGGCGCGGCCCCCCCTCAGTCGAGATGTGGGCTCGAGCCTGGGAGGGGGCGTAGCGCGATAAGCTGCCGTGCGCGAACCGACTCGCGGACCGCGCGGTTGGCGGCGCAATCAACCAGGCCCGCCAGAAGTCAGTTCTGGAGTTTTTGGTCGACGTGGCAAGGCACAGGCTGGACTTCAGCGACTGCAAGGCTCGGGGCCAAGCGCTCGCGGATTACGTTTGGGACGTGCGCTGCGTCCGCCAGCTCGACGTCGGCCGTGCCAACGTGCTGGTCAACGGCTTCGCGCGCATCTTGGAGGGCCTTCGCGATCGGCTACCTGCAACGGCGCGAGCGCCCAAGTCTCGGCAGCAGCCTGGGCAGCAAGGCGAAGCAAGCGCCTTTTCCCTTGGCGGCGGTGACGCTGGCGATCTGCCGTCTCTTTGGCGCCGGCCTCCTGGTGGAAGGATCGGCCGCGCTGACGCAGCTCGACGGTTGGCTGAGGGGGCGGGGCTGGGGCCAGCTCAGGTCGGAGGGCGCGTCGGAGGGGCCCGGTGGTCAAATGGCCTTCGCCCTGGGCAGGCGTGGGCGGGGGGGGAAGGTCAAGACGGCGGCCGACCAGGCCGTGGTCCTATCGTGGCCGGCGACAGTTGCCGTGGCGAGAGGGATTGCAGCAGTCGCGCGAGTCGAAGGACCTGGTCTTCCCCGTCGTGCAGGATAAGTTTAGGCGCGAGTGGCGCAGGGCGTTGGGCGCGGTGGGGCTGCCGTCATGGGCCGCCCCCGCGCCGTTCGGCATTCGGGGGCGTCCTCTTCCGTGGCGGGCGGCGGCTGCTCGGAGGCGGCCCGGCGCAGGGGCAGGTGGCAGACGGCGGCGGCGCTGCAGGGGTGCGCGACGACGCGCGTGCCAGTGGCGCAGCTTGCGAGGGTGACTGACTCTCGAGTGCGAGACGGGCTCCTGGGCGGCACCAGCTGAGATCCTTGCGGTCTGCGGCCGGGAGTTTCTCGCGGCCGGCGCGCCGTTGGCAAGGCGCTCTTGATGGGGCGCATGAAGGTGCGCTGCAGCCAGGTCGAGCTGCCGAACTTAGACGGAGGCCAGGTGCTCGCGAGTGGGCGCACGTCGACTGCGGGCCGAACACAGGCTCGGCGCAGGAAGAGTGCATAGGTTTGAGCTCGGCGCCTCAGCTTGTGTTCTTCATCATTTCGCATCGACCGAAGCTGGGCCTGTCGAGGTTGTAGGTCCCCTGTCCTATCTCCGTACTCCCTAACACAGTGATGAGGATGCGTTTGTAACGTTGTCTGGGGACATCTACATAAATAGGTCTGGAGCACAACGCTGGCGTCTCAATGTTCCCTCCCTCCCCGATTCCTGGCGTGGGCTGGGTGGCTTGGCAAGTTTGCCAGGCTCGTCTGATTGGGGACGGGGTTGTATGCGTGCAGCTCTGTCTCGGGGGCCTTTTTGGGCCCGTGGGGGCCAGGTCAGGTTTTTGGCGACGGAGTCGCCCGCTTGAACACTCTTGGAGGGGCGTCCCTTGCTAGCCTGTCTTGTGGCACCGGGAGCCCTCCTGTTGCTTCGTCGGATATTCACGAATGTGTGTGCGGTTGTCACTCCAGTTCCTCTGCCCCTGTTGTGCCCCCGTGCACTTAGTTAAAGTCTGGCTGAGCTGAGTTTTTGAAGCGTCAAGGCAAACATATAGTACTAGTGTGTGTCTGTGCGTCCCAACCGCCGCCAACCGCCCCACTCAGGCGGGACAGGCGCGCCTGGCGCGCTGGCACCATGGGCAGGCCTGGCTTGACCTGCGGCGGCTGCTGGGTGACGGCGCAGGCGGCCTTGCCGGGTGCGCCGGGCCGTCTTCGGCCCTGGTCCTCGTGCCTCCTCCGCCACCGCCGCCTCCTGGTTTTCCTCCTCTTCTTCCTCCTCCTCCTCCTCTTTCTCGTCCTCCCCCTTCTGCTCCTTCTCCTCCTCCTCCTCCTCTTCTTCCTTCTCCTCCTCCTCTTCCTCCTCCTCCTCTATCCCCTCCTCCTCCTCCTCCTCGTCGTTCTCCTCCTTCTCCTCCTCCTGTTCGTGTTCCTGTTCCTCCTCCTCCTCCTCCTCCTCCTCTTCCTCGTCGTCGTCCTCGTCCTCGTCCTCCTTCTCCTCCTCCTCCTCCTTTTCTTCCTCCTCTTCCTCGTCCTCCTCATCTTCAACCTCCTCCTCCTCCTCCTCCTCCGTTTCCCTCCTCCTCCTCCTCGTCCTCGTCCTCCTCCTCCTCCTCCTCCTCCTCCTCCTCCTCCTCTCTCCTCCTCCTCCTCCTCCCCCCCCCCCCCTTTTTCCAAAAGGGCACGGGCACACCTGTGTTCCCGACTCCAGCGCCTTCGCTTCGCTTCGTTTCCTCTACCTTCCTGCCCCCTCTTCCTCCTCGTTCGCCTCCCCCTTGTTTTCATCTTCAACCTCCTCCTCCTCCTCTTCCTCCTCCTCCTCTGTCTCCTCCTCCCCTCCTCCCCCTCCTCCTCCTTTTACTCCTCCTCCTCCTCTTCCTCTTCCTCCTCCTCTTCCTCCTCTCTCTCCTCCTCCTCTTCCTCCTCCGCCTCCTCCTCCTCCTTTTCCTATCTGCTGCGGCGACCCCAGCACCTATCTGTCTTTGGAATGGGTACCCACTGGGGCCAGGCGTGTGAGGAACGTCCAACACAGTGCTCTCAGCAATGCTCTTGGCGCCTGGAAGCCGCCTTCGGGCCCCAGGACCGTCGGAAATCAAGGTAGAAGGCGCTCTCATTGAGCTCCGCGCGAATGACTGCACATGATCGACAGGACGTGAGATGCCAAACACATGGCCCCTGCGAGTCAGAGGGGGGCCATCACATTTTTCCGCCCCCACGGTGCGGCTTTGAATCGGCGGCACACCTGGGAACGCGACAGGGCCCCATTCCCCAACAAAAGAAATAAAATAAGCCACTTTGTACGCCTAGGGACGACGTGCCTTCGGGCGAGGAGGAGGAGGAGGAGGAGGAGGAGGAGGAGAAGGAGGACGAGGACGAGGACGAGGAGGACGAGGAGGAGGAGGAGGAGGAGGAGGAGGAGGAGGAGGAGGAGGAGGAGGAGGAGGAGGAGGAGGAGGAGGAGGAGGAGTTGAACTAGCCCCCGCGGCCCGGGGCCGAAGGGGCTGCGCCACCCCACCCCCGCGTTAGGCGCGGTGCGGACTCACGGTCAGGGGCAGCGTTAGGGGGGGATAAGGCTCAGGGGGGGATGCACCCCCACTCGCATTGGGGTGTGCACACTGTGTTGTTCCCCCCCCCCCCCTGGAAAACCTTGGTTTCGTGGCCTATGCGTCCGTAAGCCCCAAACCCAATGTTTTGTTTAAACCGTCATCTCCGTAACAACATTCCAGAAGTGGTAAGCCCTTGACGCGGGTGTAGCCGATTGGCGAATCTTAGTAGCTTCCACTCCGTGCTCGTAAGGGCTTGGTGCCAATGCGCGTTGACCATTTCGCGTGCCATCACTCATGTAATGCACGATAAGGTTCTCGCGCTTTCTCTCAAACTCAGCCGCGCTCGGACTCAGATTCACTCACGTCCGCTCAAATTCAGACTCACTCGCACTCAGACTCACGCCAGCGCTCACTCACTTTCAGACTCACTTACACTCAGACGGCCAAACATATCGTCAGCACGCAGTCTTTAGGCCGCCCCGCCCCATAGCACCCCAAGGTCCCCATGAGCTTGTAAATCCTTGAGGCAAGGAGGGGATGCGTCTTCGCATAATCAAAGTATCCTAGCGTCCCAACCGCCTGTGAGCCCCGCGGGGGCTGGTGGACCCATTGTTTCTGAGGTGTCGTGTATGGTCTTATGATGAAGGCTTGAGGGGGATCTGGGTGACTGCGGCCTACACAGGGCCTTACCAAAGCAATGCACACGTCCATCGCATCGTGCTCGTCATCATCATCACCGTTTCCATTTGGGCTCGAACGCATTTAGCAGCATGCGGGCTGCAGTCGTATTGAGGGGCTCATCGGCCCCGTCCAGACCAACGAAGAGGCAGCGATGCGACGCTCAACACATTGTCGCTGTCAGTTCTGAGGCTTCTCATGCAGACAGGAGGCGAGCGGAACGACAGATCACTGCAACAGGCCATGTAATCAGTATCTCCCCGTTACGTGATTCAGATCAGAGAAAGCACGAATTTCTCTGGCATCCATGTGATTGCGTCGAATGGCATCTCGGCGACGTGCATCGTTTTCCAGCTGTTGAGATACCTCACGGTGCTTGTAAACAGGGGACTTGTTTCGCCCGGCACTTCAAGGATGGTGAGATGATGGACCCGTGCCTGCGAGGTGCTAGAATCGGTGTCATGTTGCCCAGGCTCCAGTACAAGCTATTCTCTTCTCAGCATCGCACGTGGTTTGTGACACATCGGCGAGCCGCCGATGAAGCTGGCATGGCCGATCTGGTTGCTCTGGGCCCCCTGCCTGCTCGAGATCAGCCTCTTGGCGATGCGGGCGACCCGCTGGACGACGGCTACGATGGCATGGCCGACGATGACGCCGACGAAGAGGATACGAAGTACACTCTGGACCAGATCGTTGCCGCAGTAATGATTTCCCACGGGATCACAAATCAGAACCACTTCAAGGCTGTCTTGCAAAATTCTTACAGATACGCTGGGGTGGAAGACCTAGTTGGAGATGACATATGCCCGCATCGCACTACTTTAGACAGGTGGCGTTTCAAAATGGATCGGATCCTGATGCTGTTTCGGCGGGCGCAGTGGCAGCGTGGTTTCTACCGCGACTGTTTTTTTCAGTTGGGCGCAGATTCATCGCCGCAGATTGGCGAAGATTACTTCATTATTCTGGAGGAAGTGCTTTCAGTGTCCAGGCGCCCGGGTTGGGAACATTCGCCCCTCAGCGTTCTCTCTGTAGAAACGCGCGCCAAGCCATTGACCACCCTGGGCCGGGGCGAAGCGAGCTTGGCGAAAAAGCATATACGGGTTGCTCATTCGATGTACTTGGAAGTTGGAGACGCACACCAAGAGCAATACCGCATGAAGATGAGGCAAGGCTACGCGGATCAAGGCACTGAGCGACAGCTCTGGAAGTGCCCAAACATCTTTGGCGTTGGCAACGGCCAGACTGCGCAGATTATCGAGCGGCTCGCGTCAGGAGATTTGCAGTTGCATGACCTTGATGCGGGGAAGGGGATGATGTGGCCCAAAGCTTGGGATACGCCTGGACATCTACATCTGCTCTTTGGCGCGCTGAAGAAAGGCTGCCTCGCCATGCCGCAGTGGATGGACCTCGAAGCTGGTTTCCGTGGGCTTGGAACGTTCATGAGCAAGCGAGGTCTCCGAAAGAGGCTCGTCAACAACTGCTTCCAGGACCGCACCACCGATGCTGCTATATTTTCCAAGTGGACGGGTGGGAACTTTTCTTGGAGGTGGGAGAAGCTATATGTGTTCTTGCTTCAGCTACGCCCTCGGATCAAGATACTCATCGATGTTTGTGACCCAGAGGTGATGTCACAGCAGGAGCGTGAGCATGACGATGACGAAGAATCCAAAGGCATCTTGCGCCGCGTCACTGCAGCACTAGCCATTCCTGGCCTGCCGATCGTGATCGAGCTCCTCTGGGTGAAGGTGCGGTCGATCTACATCGAGGGGCGCTGGCTGGAGGGGTGCCGATGCCATAGTCGATTGCGTCGACCAGTTCACCATGGTCTACCAGATAACCGTTCAGATGAGCATGAGGGCTCTGTGCGGTGCCCATGGGAAGGGCGCCGCGCCGTGGAGCTCGCTATGGGTCATGCGGAAAAATCTCGGCGCATGCTCGTGGAGGCGACGTCGGAAGATCTGACTCGCATGCTGAACTCTTGTGATGCACCCTCTCGAGCTGCGTACCTCCAGGGCAACGATATCTTGGTCAGCGCTATCTCGGACGAGCTGGCTGCGAAGTTCGCGTGCGCAAACGAGTGCCCCGTCAAGTTTTTGAAGGTTCGACGATGCTGATACTTTGCAGGTCAAGTTTTTGAAGGTTCGAAGTACCCAGTACCCCGTCAAGTTTTTGCAGCTACTTTGGTGGGGCGATTGCAGATTCGAAAGCTGGTTGCAGAGAAGCATTTGACTGGTACGACGGTCTGCCTAACAACTCTGTTTGCCCCCATGTCTGTCGATGTTCTTGGCGCCAGGGGACCTGCGAATGGCGGCGGGAGAGTGCCTCAATGCAGACAACAAGCCAGTGCACGGATGGTGGCCATTGTTTCAGGAACTAGTTGTGGCCATCGCGATCCTACTTGTCGAACGCCGTCTTGAGGGTCAGCATTCCATCGTTGGGTCTGATGGCATGCAAGCTCTCACGAACAGGAAGTTGCCACCGAGCGTCTCCGCAAACTTCAGACACTGTCAACTAAAAGAAGCAGTACGGCAGGAACTGTTCTGGCACACCTTAGAGACAGAGTGGAATGGTAGATCAATTTGGCCACAACTTCTGTCTCGCCGTGTGGGCCCGGTTCAATTACAGTGCTTGTCGTTGAGTGAAAGGTACGAGAATCTCTACATGTACGACGAGGCTGCGTGTTTCCAGCGCGATGCAAATCTTGACGCATGCATAGTGGGTTGGAAGATAGCGCTGGCAGACGTCGAGCCAGCCAAACCATTGCCATTGACAGAAGCGCAGTCGTGCTTGATTGAACACTTCAGGTCCTTGCTTTGGCGCGGATGCGTCTTGTCTGTGCCGCTTTGCGCCGTCGCTGAGGACGGCGACCCCGCCAGCACGGCGGCTGCCATGCTAGATGCATTGCAGGAACCTCCACCGGCACCACTTGATGCATTGGGTGACGACGTGAAGCTTTACGACGTGGTGCATCTCAACCCAGGACGCCGAACCTTGGCCAACACTGCGGTGAAGGAGCACATCCCGTCGACGTGCATCGGCGTCCGCGAGCTGAAGCCCATTGGCGTCATCGAGAATGGTCGGGTCAACATTGAGCAGGGCGAGAACGGCGTCCAACTGTTTGATTTGGGCAAGTGGACTACTCAGCAGAGGTTTCGGCATATGTGTTCGAGGGTATTCTTATGGCGATTAGCCCGCGAATCGACCAGCCTCCATCCAGCGCGTGATGTCTGTCCAGCCTTGGAGGGCGTTCCAGCTGAGGACGAGGAGGAGCTACACGACGAGGGCGCGCCAGTGCTAGACATTGTCCCACATGTACCGATGACGATGGCAACCCGCATCGAGAGCCTCTCCCAGTTGGCGGTCATGGAGAAGACGTATGTGGGCGGCATACCTATGTTTGGAAATCCAAGTCTGGAGACGATCAGCAAGCACAGTATAGACGCCCTTCTCCGCCGCGGCATTCTGGTGAAGCAGGAGAGCGAGTTTGGCGACGAGGTCATGGACATTAACTGGCGGAAGGTACGTTGGGAATCACATCGGGTTGCATTTGATCCTGTTCCATTTGCCAGACACGTGAAGGGTGCTTGTGGGTTTCGCGATCTCTCGAAAGTTTCGATATGCGTTGCTTTGTTGGACATGGGCTGGGTACCTATGAGACGCCCTGACCCGATAGCAGCAACAGACAAGACATTCTGTTATGAGAACTTGTTCAGGAGCAAGTCTTACTGGCTCGCTCTGCTCAATGCTACGGGAATTCTAGAGGACAAGCACGTGGCAACGATCTTGCACAACAAGCCATACGCTTACTATGAATGTTTGATCCAGCTCCCAGAAGAAAAGCTGCGGGCGATTCTCAACGACCCGAGCTTCCCCCGCTTCACAAACAAGGACTTCATGAGGTTTTTGAAGGGCGAGGGCATTGCGATAGAGCCGATGGTTGCAATTGAGGGTGGAGGCGCAGACCCATTGGCCCTGACCCTTCACGAGGATGCCGAAGCAATCGTCCACGCGCCGATCAGGCCTGCCATCCGCCCAAAGCAGCGGATCTTCGGCAATGGACTGTTCAAGATATTTGTCGATGGTTGTTCGCGCCAGAGCGGTGAGCAACGAGCCTACATCAAATGCCCGAATGATGACCACCATGCGCATCGGCTCTGTGTAAGATACACGTTTCTCCACGTACATGGATCAGAGAAAGACTGCTGCGCATTTCTGATTTCCTGGGCCGAGGGCGGTCGTCATGCGCACGACCGCGATCATCATACATATTTCTTTCCTTCTGATGCACAGCTTGTGACCGCCAGAAAGATCGTCGATGGATACAGTGGCTGAAGCACCGCATGGAAAATCGTCGTCGTCACAAACATCCCCCACGTCCGAACATCGCAAACATAACAAGTGTAGTACATCAACATAAACAGCACTCTTACTCGTTGGACTAGCAATGCATGGCATAGCAACGCGTGGCATAGCACGTCAGGCGTAGCAGCGCATGGCATAGCACAACGCTGACCCCTGGCATAGCATGGCGTAGCAACGCATGACATAACACAAGCATGGCATAGCACAAGCATGGCATAGCCTGACCCCATGGCATAACACAAGCATGGCATGGCGTAGCAACGCATGGCATAGCACGTCAGGCGTAGCAACGCATGGCATGAGTGTGGGATCGACGACCCCTGCACGGTTGAAAGCTTCGCGCCTGGAGAAGAGCTTTTCGAGGACAAAGGCCTTGTCACGCATGCTTCCGCACGCCGCGAACAACATTTCTGAGTCAAAACCTGTTTTTCTCAGTCGTTGCACCCTCAATCGCAAGTTTCAGAGAGCCGCGTCAACAAATCGTTGATTCTTTTTGAGCTCTGGCTTCTGGGGCAGACCAGCGAGGATGAAGGGGCGCCAGGGGCTGTGGGGGGGGCGGAGAAGGGGCGGAGAAGGGGCGGAGAAGGGGCGGAGAAGGGGCGGAGAAGGGGCGCACAGAGGTGAAAACGGGCGGAGAAGGGGCGGAGAAGGGGCGGAGAAGGGGCGGAGAAGGGGCGGAGAAGGGGCGGAGAGGGGCGGAGAGGTGGCGGGGCGAGCCCCGGGAGGGCCCGGGAGGCCCCAGAGGCTCTCGGAGGCCTTGAGAACTTTTGGGGAGCCCTGAGAGGCCCTGAAAGCGCTTGGGAGAGCCCTGAGGGCCTTGCGAGGCCCTGGGAGGACCCTTGGGAACCGTGGGACGTTCTCCAGAGGCGTTTGGAGCGCATAGGAAGACCCTTGGAGGCTTCTCAGGGTTCGCGAGGCCTTGGAGGCCCTTGCGTGGCATGCTCGAGGGCTGCTGACTTGGCGATCTTTGATCTGGCAATCCAGCGTTCTGGAGTGATCCGATTTAGCCATTTGGGCTCAAAATTCTGGAGGTCTGCATCGCACCGCATTTGTGCTTGCCCGACATCGTCACTCGACATGTTGAGCCGCAAGCGTGTCGCTTGCGCATCAGACTCCGATTGCGAGTTCGTCCCATCGTCACCCGGGAGCGGCGCAGAGGTTGACGCCAACAACCCAGGCGAACAACAATTCACGAACGTCCATGACACCGTTGAGCACAGAGATCTGTATACTGGTATGCTGGAGGCCAAACACTACTTGTGGATTGGTCCACCCTCTTCACTCCCTGCCTTGTGGAAGGAGCTGCACAGCGACGCTTGCACATTCTTGCCCAGGAATTTCTCTGATGCTCGCTTAGCCATTCAGAATCAGTTGAAGCTGAACTTCAACGAGGCTACCATCTCGTACTGGCACGCTCTCCTACTTGAGGCTGTGCCGAACTACTGCGAGTACATGTGCGCCCTGGAGGACATCATCATGATGGAGCTGCTGCAAATATTCAAGCTCATGGCTGTTTTTGACCACGAGACCAACTGGAAGTTCGACTTCGTCGAGGGTTTCAGCGGGCGCCAGCGGTTGTCTCAAGCTTTCAGGCGCCAGCGCTTGCACGGCGTCGCTCTGGACAATCGCTACAATGACGACCTGGACTTTTCCAAGAAGAAGGGTTTCTTCGCTTTCCTCTGTGCAGCTCGATGCCTGGTTCCAGGAGGAGAGTTCTGGTGGGGTATCGAATGCAAGACCTGGGTATGGGTGAACAGAGTTACCCATGGCAGGAGCAAGGAGAACCCTTTGGGAAAAGAAGATGAGGCAGCAGTGATTGCGGCCAACAACGTGTCCAAGCACTTTGTCTTCGTGGCGCTGATTCTCTACTGGGGCCGCCGTCTCTACACAGTGGAGCAGCCAAAAAGCTCGTTGCTGAACTACGTGGACATCGTCCAGACTCTCTTCGGCGTGCACAGCGTCACGACGGTGAACTGCGACCGCGGCTACTTCGACGATCCTGATTCCGCGGTCAAGCCGTTGAAGCTCATGGGGGCGGCGCCCTTCGTGTCTCTCATGCGCGCTACAGTGCCCTTTGCCGATCGGACCCACAGGGCAAAGCTCACGACCGAGAAGAGGGGCAAGGCTGCCGACGGCAGCGTCATCGTGAAGACTCACGGGGTCAAGGAGTTGATGAGCGACAGCGAGCACTACTGCGTGGCCTTCGCGGAGGCTGTGGCAGCACACTACAAATCGTGGCTTTCTGAGGGCTTCCACCATCAGCCGATGGCTATGCCCCCAATGGGTTCAAGAGGCGAGCCCTGAGGAGCAGGAGCATGCTCGACACCTCTTCACTTCCCAAGTCTGTGCAGTGAGGCTGCGCGCTATTGTTTGCTTGCGCAAGATTTGGAGACCTCGTCGGCCCCGCCGCTGAGCGCTACAATGGGGTCCTTCGCCTAGCTAGCTGCTGCGTCAAAAAAACATAGTCCTCACTCATTGGTCAACCTTGATTCGTCCTGTGCTGCCCCCCCTCTGTCTACTGCTCGATACCTCCTCCTCCCCCTCCTCCGCCAATTTGAAAACAGCATTGCAAATTGCTCGGCCACCTCCTCCTGACACTGATCCTTCGTCTCCTCCCCCTCCTCCTCCTCCTCCTCCTCCGACGGTTTCTGATGTCTTGATTGCAATGCGTCGTGGTCGTTATTGCCATCGCCAGCCAGCCGATGAACGTGTGCAGACAAGAAGGCCCATCTGCGCCCGCGCTCGCAGGCCAGCGGCCAGCTCCTGCGGCCCTTGCCCGCCGGCTGCGGGCCGCGGGGCTCCAGCGCCGCGATGGCTTGCTCTGCGGGTGCGCCATGCCGCGCTGCTGAGAAGCCTGTCATGCACTGCATGAAGTGCAAGAAGGAGGCCAACGTCACCAACTCCATCCCGTCTGGCTCGAAAACAGCTGATTCGAGGATCCACGACGCGTGCAAGCAAGTCGCCAAAGGTGTTTCGGACAGGGTCAAAAAGGACAAGAAGTTCAAGCTTTGGTGGGACAAAGCATCAGACAATGAGAAAGCAGAGTATTTCGATCGGCAGCGCAGGCGCAGGCAGCCCGGCAGAGGCCAGATCGAGAACTGCCACAATAAGGAGGAGGGCACTGAGGATCGCGAGCGCTTCCTCTGGCAGCCGTTCGAGGACTTCGAAACCTTGAAGCTGATCCGAGGATGGACGAGCCAGGAGATCAAGGATGAGTGGTCCAGGTTGGTCAACGACCCTGCTGCGGGCGCCGCGAAGATGCACGGCGAGTGGTGTATCCCGAAGTTCGGCGGCGGCATCACCGACCTTGTCAAGAGGGACATGACTGGCACGAACAGCAAGCGGAGCGCCCATGCTGCTGATGCTGATGCGGCTTCTCAACTTCTTGCTGAAGCGGCAGAGGTCCAGCGCTTGGCGATGGCGGAACACCAGCGCGTCTTGGAAGCCGAGGTCGGTACCGTGACGAACGGAGGGAGGCACAACACCATGGACACCGAGGTCGCTACTCGCATGGTGCCTGAACTAGCTCAGCCACTCCAGCGCGAGATGACGAGCCAGCTGAAGAGGAGGGTGCAGATCGAGGAGGACGCAATTCGCGACCTCGAAGGCCTTGGAGGAGCTACTGATGATGCTACGGAGGAGACGCAGGGCTGTTTGAAGAAGCCGAAGAAGGAGGCCAGCCTCGATGCCCAGCGCGTCACCCTGTGGAATTGGATGCAGTCGAGAAAGGTGGCCTTGGGCAGCTACAAGAGCAACTTCGGCGTGAGCAAGGACGACGCCACGAGGGAGCTCAACGATGTCGTCAAGAAGGACCTCGGCAGCGACGAGCTGGGCACCAAGGCGAAGGGATCCGAGGCCATGGTCTCTGCGTACGATCGAATTACCACACTCATTGATGACTTCATCAGAACCTGGCTTACCGATCGTGGGCCCTTGGATGCCATGACGCCAGAGCAGTTGGACCAGCGCAAGAAGGAGGTGACGACCGAGGAGGCCGAGTTGCGCAAGACTCGCTGTATCCAGGATTTCAAGGGCGCTCTCGGCATCAGCGTGAAGTGTGTCAAGGACTACAAGAAGAAGCTTAACAAGCAGGGCAGTGCCGACGGCCCCAAGGGTGAGGTAGCGAACGATCCGCAGTGTGCGAAGTCTTTATCCCAGGTCGTTGAGATTCTTGGCGACCAGTTCCATCATGGAGTAAGCAACGCGCCAACGGACATCTGGAAGAACAAGGTCGCGCTGCTCAACAGGGCAACGGTCAAGACGATGACCGACGACATGATGAAGTCGGAACCGTTCAAGAAGCAGTTCCAGTGGATCGAGAAGCGCAGGAAGAAGGACAAGTCCAACGCGCTCGCCTGCCCCGTGGCGAAGGGACCCATGGCTACGAACATATCCAAGCTGAAGAAGGAGGAGCTGCCGGAGTCATTCATCACATGCTTGCCGCTCGCCGGCGCGGCGAAGGAGTGGGCCAGGCGCTGTGCGACGACGAGCTGTGCGCCACCATCGAGGGGGTCTCGTCAGTGAGCCTGGTACCCTACGGCATCGTGGACGTGATCGTGGCACTTGCTGGCACGTGCCAGTTTTTTTTTGGCCCCAGTGGAGGGCACGCCTGGCCACAACATCCCAGAGAAGGTCAGCTTCCTGGAGAAGGGGTCACCAGATGATCTTCAGAGGCTCCGCACTTCGCACGGGTTCGCCTGCGTCATGATGCGGCCTGGAGATGTGCTAGCCATCCCAGCGAACTACTTCGAGCTCACGCATGTCCCCTTGGGTGTTGGTGGAGACCACGGTGGAGATTTCTACTTCCTTCGTTGGGGCGCGAGTCCAGAGACGATCAACGACCCAAACTACACGGCGGTCTGGGACAAGATCAAGAGTGGAGTGAAAAACATGTTGGAGTCGTATCCTAGCCTGGCCAAGGACAACCCACCGTATATGCATGTCGCCAAGATGCTTGAGGATAATGCGTGGAATGGTCTTCACTTCTTCTGGGCGGCCCGGGCGGCATCAGTGCCGAGAGCCAGGCCGCACCGTTCGCAACAAGATGAACGCGTGCTGAGCTGGCCACCTCACGTTCAGAGCAGGGGTGTGCGTTATTCTTGGCGAGGGGTTCGCGTAGCAAGACTTTGCGCTGCGAGGCGGAGTGCGCAGCGCCAACGCCCGAGAGTGAAACATTCGAACACATATCCACGCGAATTGTTGGCACTGCAGACGTTACCATTGAAAGCATGATGGTTTTTTATTCTTCGATGGCTTTGCCGATTCCGCCATCTGCAAAATCGCCAAGGCTACGCCAGCAATGTCCTCCTTCTCCTCCTCCTCCTCCTCCTCCTCCACCGCCGACCCCCCAACTCATGATCAAGCTCACGCGCACTCAGACTCATCTGTGCTCGGACCCACTCGCAATCAGAGTCAATCGTGTTCAGACCCACTCACACTCAGACTTATTAGCGCTCAGACCCACTCACATTCAGACCCACTCGCCGTCCGACTTTAATGCGCTCAAGCTCGTACGCATTCATGCTCACACGCACTCAAACCCAATTACACGAATCATGTGGATCGAAACTCAGACTCTCCCACACTCAGAGGGACGAACTATGCCATCTCAGAACTTATGCTCTGATGCCACATGTTTCTCACCATCCGCAATTCCTCCGTCTTCCTCCTCTCTCTCGGCCCCAATCATTCTTGAGGTTATTAGGTTTGCTTCACCACCTAGCTTCGGATGTCGGGGAAACCGCTGCCTAGTCCAATGCGTCTCGATGCCCCTTTCATCAACCACTTAGGTTGCGTACGGCGCGGCGCGATCCCTCCCGTACTGCACAACATGATAATTCAGCTGTCCTGGCCGATGTTGCGTCGCGACGGGGAGCGAAAAATAATGCGAAACCCACCATAAACCAATGTCGCGATCACGCGGGGGCGGTTCGCTTAAATACGTTGCATTATACGTTTTAACGGTGGCATTGCGTGTTCGATGGGTGTGGGTCGTTACCACACAGGCCTCATGGCCTCAAGTTCGAGAACGATTTGTCGTCGCGAACTGAACTCCTAGGTATGTAGCCTCCCTGACGTCGTCGTCGCACCCCTCGAACGTCCCCAGGGGGGGGGGAACAACACAGTGTGCACACCCCAACACTCGCACACTCATCGCCGATAGGGGCCCGATGGCCCACCCCGTGCAGGAACGTGTGCTTTCGCCAACACTATCGGCGATGTGTCGCCGATTCGCCGACCCCGATTCGATGTATCGCCGCTGTGGGCTTATGGCAGATTTTTCCGCGATGTATCGCCGAGTTCAATTCGAGGTTTCCCCCCCCCCCCCCCCCCGGGCAGGTCCCCCCGATCGTTATCTTGAACCTCCTCCCTGGCTACGAGCAAGAGTAACCCTTCACCGGAGTGACCACTGGTGCGGGCCCACAGGGGTTCCCCCAGGCACCAGCTTGCGCCCTGATGTTTGGCCTCTCCGCGGCCCCCTCGGGCCGCGCACGAAAGGCCATTGTTGCGTAGTGTCTCTCCTGTGAGTCTCCGTGTCCTTCCTTCCTCCTCCTCCCCCTCCTTCTCCCTCCTTCCCCGTTCCCGCCACAGCCTATTCAAGACTGGAGTGTTCACTTGGACCTAGCGACCAGCTCGCCCCATGCAGACATGCACCGTGCTGCTGGGCCGCAAAGGCATTCGCTTGCACCAGGCATCCGCGGCTGCTGTGTGGCTACCATGTCCTATATGACAGATGCTCCCACACTTTCTTGCCTCGGCGCGTTTGATGCGGCGCAGCAGCAGTACCTACTACGCACGACGCACTTTACCTCATCATCCACCTGCAGTCCCAGTCAACGGGGGTGTGCCCCGATAGAAGGTTTTTAGCTCGAGCTCCTCCCTGCTCTTTGCTCCCTGCTCATTGCTTCTTGCTTCCTCCTCCCCTTTGGCTCGTCCGCCTGATGAGGAGGAAGAGGAGGAGGAGGAGGAGGAGGAGGAGGAGGAGGAGGAGGAGGAGGGCGGAGGCGGCGGACGAGGAGCAAGGACGGATAGTTGTGGTAATGATGACGACGATGGTGATGTGGTGGTCTCGGTGATGTCGACGACGATGACACGGTGGTCTGCGGCCGCCATGTCGTCGCGCGTGCCAGCGGCCCGCGGGTTTGTGCAAGCGGCCTGGCTCGCGAGGTTGCCCCAGCGGCTTCGCGATCTGGCCGTCGGAGAACGCGCCCGTGCCGACCGAAGCGGCGACGGCGCCGAGGAAAATCCATGTGCGCGCCCTTGCAACAGGAGTGGGCGAGGGGGGGGGGGAGGCAGGAGGGCGAAGATGAGGCAAAGCAGGGGGCAGGAGGAGGGTCTGCGCCAGGGGTGTGTGTGTGTGACGCAGAGGGGACAGGAAGGGAGCCACCGCAATCACAGCACTTCCATACTTACCGAGGGGATGATCATGCGGGGTCTTAGTGCGAGGTGCGCTCGCGCGCTGGGCGTCGAGCGGGTCGCGGCGGTGTCGGTGGGCTGGGCGCTGGCAAGTGGGCTCCGTGACAGGGCACAGGCCGACAGGCGAACATAAGGAGGGGAATCGAGGGCGCGCAGTTTGTGGACGCTTTGGTGCGTTCGGGGCCTTCGTCGGGAGGGATGACGGGCATCACTGGCGCGCTGCCGCTGGGGGCCCAGTCGGCGTGTTGCTCCCTCGTTTTTTTTTTTTTTTTTTTTTTTTTTTTTTTTTTTTTTTTTTTTTTTTTTTTTTTTTTTTTTTTTTTTTTTTTTTTTTTCTCAGACGACATGGCTTTCCGTTAGCTTTGACATTCTGATGGGTTCCCTACGGCGGCGTGTCATCGATATGATTCTTGCCCCCACTCCAGATGCTTCGGGCGACCTCCCCAGGCAACTGGGGACCTTTGGGGGCCTCCGGGGACATTTGCACACCTCCCGGGGGTTCGTCCGGAGAAACGTGGAGGAGATCCACACAGGCAGGCGGGTCGCGGGGAGGAGGCCAGGGGTGGCACGACAAGGGGAAGTGTATGGCCAGAAATCGTTCAAGCCGGAGACGAGGACGCGGCGCCGCCTGCGCTGCCCTCTCATCCACCATGCGCCTGGGGGCAGCGAGGGCTCCAAGACCGCTCGAAGACGATACCCTTACGATGCGAGGCCATAGGGTCAGCGGGAACGCGCAAGCGGGCAGCATCGAAGGCGTGCCAGCAGCACGGCGGTCCCCAGCCTGCGCCCCCCTCGCCGCGCCCCGCGCCGCTGACAGCGCCCGCGGGCCGAGAGGCGCTCCCGAGTTTGAGTTCCGCGCCTTCCTGTCCCAGGTCGGCAGGCAGCCCACCGGCATTAACGAGGCCCCCGCCGCTGCTTAGCGGGCACGGGCTTGCGGAGTTGACAGAGTCGGGCGGAGGGGCAGGGGGAGGGGGAGGGGGGCAACTTGACCGCCTGCGTGGCCATTTTGGGTCAAGCGCGGAAACACATTCCACAAGCACCATGCCGGGGACGCCGTGGGCCAGGACACCCCTGGTACCGCCGGGCCCCTCGTCGAGAACCAGCAGGCCACAGGCACAGCCCTTCTGGGAGCCCACGCGGGTCTCTTGGGCGGGCGCCGGACCCCTCCCCCTTTCCCCCCCCCTGTCTTGGCGTGCGAGTCGAGCCAGTGGCGGCGAAGGGGCGCCGCCGGCTCCGACCGAAGCAGTCTGTGCGGACTTCCGGAAGTCTTGCTCGTGAAGCTGGCTGGTTCTTTTTCGTTTTTGTCCTCCCCTTGCTTTTTCGATTTCGGATGCGCGTGCTCCCAGGGTTGGGTCTTCTTCTTCTTCTTCTTCTTCTTATTCTTTTTCTTCTTCTTCTTCTTCCTGCTGCTCCTGTGCAGTGCCCCTCCTGCTGCTGCTTCTTCTCCCTCCTCCCCGTTCCTCCTCCTCCCTTCCCTTCCTTTTCCGCCCTCCGTATCCCCCCTCCTCTTCCGCGTTCGCCTTCTCCCGCTCCTCCTCATCCTGCCCCAGACTTTGGCATCCTGTTTGTTATGTTGCAATCCCTTGTTCTCTGGCGTTCGGCTTGCGAGGACGCCTGGTCCAGAAGCAGGTTCCAACATGCTACTGCTGTGAAATACAATCGTAGCACGGCTTGAGTGTGCGTACAAGCCTCGTCTGCTGCTAGCGACTGCTGTTTGCAGCCTCGGCTCAGGCAGATTGGGATGGGACACCTCAGAGTAAGAATCAGCACAAGAGGGACGAGATAGCGATGGGCTACAGGAGGAGGTTTTCGACTGCAATTGATCTGATAGAGCTGCAAGCACAAGCTCCACCATACACTTTCGAACGGGTCGAAATCAGCCTGTTCGGACCAGCTCATCTTGCACGAATGGAGCAGTCGCCTTTCAATTCAAGGCAACGTGTCCGATTGGTGAGACAGCGTTATGCGTTCAAAGGTTTCGCTCGCACATTGAAGCGAGAAGTCAAGACGACTGGTTTATATCTCGATTCCTCTTGCTTCGCTGGGTGCACGTCCGGAGCACGTAAAGACGGGGCGTTGGGTGGTTTGCCCTGCTGGTCTGCCGCGTTGGTCTGCCGTCTCGTTCTGCCCGCCAGGGCGCGTCGCCAGCGCCACGGGGGCGGATGCGCCCTCCTCGTTTCAGCGCCGGGAGGAGCGTGCGAATGTCCACGAATGCACAGGTCATTCAACACTTGTCAGCACAAGGCAACGCGTAGCAACGATGAGCATAGCAACAACGCGCCATTCGTATACAATGACGCGGGCCTCTAGGTGGTTTCTTGGGGTCTTTTGGGGGCCGCTTGGGGGCTTCTCTGGGCCTCTTAAGGGGTTCTTTGGGGCCTCTTGGGGCGCTCTTGCGCCGTCTGGCCCCTTCGGAGGCTGTCGGGGGGGCCTCTCGGGGCCGCCTTGGGGCTCTCTTGGAGTCCACTTGGGCCGTCTTGGGGAGTCTTGGGGGCCTCTTTGGGCAATCTTGGTGATCTTGGGGCCCTCCTGGACCGTCTTGGAGCCCTCTTGGAGGCGTATGGGGCTTTCTCGGGGCCATCTTTGAGGCTGCTGGGGCCCCCGAGAGTTGAAAAAGGGGAGGCCGCTAAAATCGTTAGGCCTCCAGACGCCCTCTTGGCTTGGGGCCATCTTGGGCCGTCGTGGGGGTCTCTTGGGCCCTCTGGGCCATCTTGGGCCGTCTTGGGGCCGTCTTGGGCCATCTTGGGGCCATTTTGGGCCATCTTGAGGCAATCTTGAGCCGTCTTGAGGCCCTCTTGGGCCTCGAAGAGGGCAAGACGGCCCACACTTTGATTTTCCATAGGCTCGGGTATTCCCAGGCCACCCTGCTTCCAACCGCGGCCTCCCTGAACGACCGGGTCACGATTTGGAATGCTTCGGGGGGCGTCTTGGGGCCATCTTGGGCCGTCATGGGGCTCTCTTCGGGCCATCTGGGGCCCTGTTGGGCCGTCTTGGTGTTCCTCTTGGACTGCCTGGTAGCCCACTTGGTTGAATTTAGGGCGATTCTCTGGCCTCCTGGGTGGTGTCGGACGCCCAGAAGGCCGAAGAACAGAGCATTACCCATCATGTAAAACCATAAAACATCAATGTTTTCGTGCGTTTCGAATGTCTCTGGGGTTCTTCTTTGGGTCGTCTTCGGACGTCTGGTGGGTGTCTGGGGCCTCTGGGCTCTCGCGGGTCCGTTCGGCCGCCCTCCTGACCTATTTGGATCCGTCGCCTTGGCCCAGCAGGGGCTGCAGGAGCCCCGGAAAACACAGGGGACCGTCTGCAAGGGCGTCCAGGGTGCCCCCGGGGCCAAGGATCTGGGGGGGTTCCGGTAAGGGGGGGGGATCGCAGGATCCCAGATTATTAATTTGTATAAAGGAATTACATGTGTATATGTACACAGGTATGCATACAAAGAGAGAGGGATACTATGGAAGAGAGCGAGAGATATGGAGAGAGAGGGAACGAGAGAGAGAGAGAGAGAGAGAAAAGAGAGAGAGAGAGAGAAGTGAGTAAGTTCAAGAGCTTGACATAGTGAGAGATACTGATATACTATAGGGATCATGTAATAAACTTTGTACTCAGAGGGTAAATACGTATACGTATGTGCCCGCGCATGTACTTACCACAAATGTATTCACAGGTTGCATGTATGTCGTTGTAAAGAGTGAGGGAGGTCGAGAGAGAGAGGGACATGTAGATGTACCGTCAGGGTTTCACACATACATCTACATATGTACTGTGTTAGGCTCAACTATATATTTTCCCGTTCTGGAGTTAGTCATCTGACCAAACATGTACGTAGATACTGTTGTATACAGTATACAGGCAAATGCATGCGCACCTATGCATTCACATCTGCTTACTCGAATACATATCACACCGTATGGTTAGATACACACTCAAACGTACGTGCTAATGCACGGATGTGTGAATCTATTTGTGCATCCAGCAACGGAAGAGACCGGTCTACACATATGTATATGTACATTTGTATACACATGTACATGTGTACCCATAGGAAACACGCGAACGCATACACATGCACATACATGTAATGACATCTGTATGCGTATATATATATATGTATATATACATATTCGTATTCCTTATTGTATACTGTACTTGTATGCGTACATATCTGTACACATGTATACATTGAACGCATGGAGAGATAGGGAGGGGCCCATACGTATATATATATATATATATATGTACACGGATATGTACATGCATACATGTTCATGTACAAATATGCATGCATCTATGTAGAAAGAGAGAGTGAGGGTGAGAGAGGGAACGCGGCCAATACATCTCATTTTACATGGGCATGAATGAGTATATTATACACACCTGTATGTGGATACCTTTTACATTTATGTACATTGTTAAGTCATATATATATATATATATATATATATATATATAGAACGAGAGAGAGCGAGAGCAAGTGATAAAGAGAGCGAGAGAGAGAGAGAGAGAGAGAGATAGAGACACGGAGAGAAAGATAAACATAATATATAGATATATATATATATATATATATATATAATATATATATATATATATATATATGTTGCCATGTCATATGATTCCAGCGAAACAAAAATATGGGGAGAGAGAAAGAGAGAGAGAGAGAGAGAGAGAGAGAGAGAGGCAAACAGAGAGATGAGAGGGAAAGAGAGAAAGAGAGAGAGAGAGAGAGAGGGAGAGACCCAGAACCAGGAACCAGGAACCGCGAACTCGGGGCGATCCGGGCACCCCTGGGGTGCTCTCGGTGAGGCGCAGCTGCTGGAAGGCACCCCGTGGATGGCAGACCGCCGCGAGCGAACGAAAGCACCCGCACCACACCTCACGCCTGGAGACCTTCTTCCCCAAGAGGGCCGAAAGTGACCGGGAACCTCCCGTCGTGAGTTTTTTCGAGACGCGATGGGATGTCTCGGGGTTCGCCCAGCCCAGGCTCCGCCCGTGCGCCGCGGTCGCGACGCTGCCGCCTCGTGGCGCCTCGCTCGGGGGATCTCCGCGCCGGCAGCGGCGGCCCGCGCCGTGTGCGCCGGTCAGGGGCGACGCGCCGACACGGGGCGGGGGGATGATGCATTGACCCCGAGTTTCGGCGATGCGGCGCGATCCTCCGACCCAGTCTACCCCATCTAGGAGGCCTCTACAATCGCCCCCAATCACCCATTGATCGCTGGTAGGGGTATGATGGCCCACCCCGCCCAGGAGCGCGCGGGTTCGCTATCGGGGGCCTACCGCCGATCTATCGGCGATGTATCGCTGTTTCCAGCTCCATGTGTCCCCCCCTGCGCCAGTTCCTGCGTCCTGGCCCCTCAGCGTGCGCCAGGCGGGGGACCTGGCGGCTGCCCCGTTCGGCGCGTGCCACGCGTACATCAAGGCGCGCCGCCGCGCGGGCTGATCCCGCGCGGAGGGTCTCGGGGTCCCATCTCTAAGGGGGGGCCTCGAGTTCTGAGGCGTGAGGAGGAGGGAGGAGGAGGGAGGAGGAGGGAGGAGGAGGGAGGAGGAGGAGGAGGAGGAGGAGGAGGAGGGAGGAGGAGGAGGAGATGATGATGATGATTGATGATGATGATGATGATGATGATGATGATGATGATGATGATGAGATGATGATGATATGATGATGATGATGATGATGATGATGATGATGATGGAGAGGAGGAGGAGGAGGAGGAGGAGGAGGAGGAGGAGGAAGAGGAGCGGGACCATCCAAGCTCTGGGCCTGGTGAAGGGTGCTCTTGGAGGCCGTGGGGACCCTGGGGGACCCTGGGGGATCCAGGCCTCCCAAATGGGGTCAGAGCAGATGTCATGGCGCCAGAACGGATTTCGTTAGGAAAACAATGAGATGGGCCCAGGTTGTCTTAGAGAAGTTCGGTCCGGATTTCGAAGTGAATTTCGGCCCGATTTGTTTGTCAGGGATGGAGACTACAACAAATCCACTTGGACGTTCACTTCGTTTTCGCTTGCCGTTTCGGGGGTTCTGCGTTGAAAGAAGTCCACTCAAAAATCCGCTGCAGCACGTCTGCAAGGTTGGTGCAGTGAAAAGAGCGTCTAACCCTCATAGCACGACGAAGACATGGCCTCGCTGAGGTCACCGCCTTCGCATTAGGGGTAAAACTGTTGGGCGGTCTGGTTTGAGACATCTGCAGCAAGAAGGCCCCCTATCCCTGGGTACCAGGGATTTCAAAACAAGCTATGGCCCTGGGCCCACAGGGGAAGTAACAACATGTCGAAGTCATGCAACCACATTCGTTGTGCAGACATTTTAACACGCACGCCTCACAACCTATTGGTTTGTCAATCGCGCAGATTGGAGATTGCCTGCCCGCCCAGAGCCCGGGTTCTCATCTCACCACGTGGTGCATCCGCGTTGATCTAGCATGCGCCCAGTGAGCGAAACCGTATCACATCATACCATGAGGGCCACATGCGCGCGCAGCCACGCGTGCGTGTCGAACTCCTCCCAATGCCATTCATTTTCGAAGTGTGTCAAGATAGATACTCCAAGCAACATAGGATAACGAATCGTTTTTCTTCCACGACGCACTTGCCAGAGTTCTTGAGTTTCTGCGCACGCGCACTTCCAATCACCCTCATCAGCGCTATCGTGTCATCGCCGTTGTCGTCATTGTCAATCGCCACCATTGCCGCCATCATCGTCGCAAGCACCCCCAGCACCGACGCATGGACATCATCATCGTCATCGTCGTTGCCAGCATCGACACCGTCATTGACCTTGCCGTCGTTATCGTCATCATCGCTACCACCATATCTAGTATCACAATTGTTGCCGCCGTTGTTGGCTTTAGTCACCATCTGCACTGAAGTGCTCCCGTGCCCGTGCGGCCTTTGGGTCGCGCTGGAAAGATTCCATCGGTTAGCAGGCGCTGGCGCGGCCGCATCAGATGTGCCAAACCATCTGGTCGTTCTGCGCGCGAGCGCGCGCGCGCCCCCGCACCAGCGCTGCCGCACAGACGCGATGGCAAGCTCCAATCCCGAGCCGTAATCGTGACCGCACGGGTTTTACCAAACAAGTTACGGGTGTGTGGGTGGGCTGTTTGCACGAGCAGCGGAGATGTAGATTCCAAGGCCTGTCCCTCTACAGGAGTAATCTTCAAATTGGTCAAAAAGTAGTCAGGGGACGATGCTTTGGGTATTCTTTGACTATTTTTGAATATGTTTGGGGTATCTCTTATTTGTCGTCCAAAATCCGCCTGTAGGGGGGGGGACATACCCGACCTAATGCTACCGTAAGGTAGTGGCGAGCTCAAGCTCTCGCGACCTGAAAGAGCACCACGCCTTTCGTTGTGAATGACGCGCGAGGCCCTCGTTGCTCGGACGGCGCCCGTGCTCCGATCGCGAGGAGCCGCCGTTGGACGGTCCGCGCTGCGCTGCGTCCACTGTGCGGGGGCTGGTCGGCGGTCTGCATGCCCTCACCCCTCATCCCCTCTCCCTCCTCCTCCTCCTCCTCCTTCCTTCTCCTCTTCCCTTCTCCCTCTCCTCCCTCCTCCCTTCCTCCTCCTGGTGCGGGAACTCATCCTGGACACCATGTCGCACGGCAGCGTCAACGCGACCGCCGATTCCACAGGGGTGCCAGTTGCAGCGATGCAACCGCTCAAGCAGAAGCTACGGGGGCCAAGGATTCTAGTTCGCCGTGGCATCACAGGGCACTTGCGAGCACTGATCGCTGAGCAGTACCGCGCCTCCTGGTTTGTCTGCGAGGGCTTGGACCACGTCGGCCTAGGCACGAAGTCGTCCATTCCAGGGCAGCCGCTGGCGGACCAGATCTACGAAGTAGCCATGGGGGAGATCATGCACGTCGTCGAGGCCAGGCTCGGCCAACATGGGCTAGGGCTCTGCATCCCTGGGGCAGAGGCGCGCTCGATCGCCAGCCAGCTCGAGGACGACGACTCCTGGACCGACATCCCGGCCCACAGCATCGCGTTCGCGGACGACGGTACCTACTTCTACTTGGGCAGAGCAGAGGACGCGGTGGCCGCACTCGAGCTGGTGGGAGGGGTCGTCCTCGACGCCTTCGCAGAGTAAGGCCTCCATCTCAACCTGGATGCAGGCAAGTCAGAGGCCCTCTTGGCCTTCGCAGGGAGAGGCTCTGAGGAGTCCAAGCGTAGGCTGTGGCACGATCAGCGAGACCAGCTCCAGCTCGTCTCCAGATACTTCGAGCGCCCCAACGTGAGCGTCGTCACCGCGCACGTGAAGGGTGTCCAGAGGTGAACGGTCTCAGGGATTTTTTTTCGTGGGGTCGGTTCAGGAGGAAGGGGAGGGCCAAGAGTGGGCCCCGATCTTCAGTCGGCGAACCAGGAGGTCTCGGCCCGATCCTGAGCGTCATCGGTTCCGTCGGTCCGAGGTCCGCTCCGTGGCCAAGCCGTGCCCCCCCTCCAAGGAGCCCGACAGCAGGGGCCCCTGTCCGACCTCCGACCCCTTTGAAGACCTCACCCAAGAGGGCATCTTCGCTGCCCCTGTAGGCCTCGAGTCCCCCTCGTCCCCTGTCTCCGTGCCTCCGCCTCCTCTCCCTGCCCCTCCCGCACCCCTGACCGAGCAGCGGCGCGAGCGAATTGCGAGGAACCCAGACGAAGCGATCCGGAGGAGGAACCGAGACGGTTCAACTTCTAATCTTCGGGGGCCCCTTCATAAGATGAGGGCGCTCTCTGCCTCGACGCAGGGGTGCGTCGCGGTTTGACCCACGGCATACGCAGCTGCGTTCAAGCTTGTGCCCACCATCACCTTCCTCCCTCCCTTCTCCCTCTCTTCCCCCTCTCCCTCTCCCTCCTCCCTTCTTCTCCTCCCTTCTTCTCCTCCCTTCTCCTCCTCCCTTCTCCTCCTCCCTTCTCCCTCCGGCCTTCGCCCCTCCTCCCCTCTCCCTCCTCCCCTCTCCCTCCTCCCTTCTCCCTTCAGGTCGTATCTCTCCAGCTGCGGCAGGAGCAGAGTCCAAGCTTCAGCCGGGCCACTTCCGATTCCGATGCCTTGCCGCTCCAGCTCCCACCATGCCGAATCCAGACGAAGTCAGCCAACGTTTTGCCACGATTCTCTTCTGGGCCCTGGCCCGCCCGCGCTGCCCTTGCAGGGCTGGCCCGTCGGACCGACGGAGCGCGCCCCGCTCCGGTCCGCTTCTCCCCTCCTCCCTCCTCCGCGTGTGCTCGATCTTTATCCCTCTCTACTCGATCTCGCGCTCCAGTCTCTTTCATCGATGTCGCGCTCGATCTCGCGCTCCCCTCTCTATCCCTCCTCCCTCTTCACTCGATCTCGCGTTCCGCTCCACTCCGCTCCTCTCTCTTGGCTCGATCTCTATCTCGCCGCTGTCGCCGCCGCGGTGGCCGCGGCCATGGCCTTGGTCGTGGCGGTCGTCGTCCTGGCTTGCACGTCCGTGGCGCCGTCGTCGGCGTCGTCGGCGCCGGCGTCGTCGCCGGCGGGCCGCATCCCCCCCCGCAGGGCTCCGTCAGGCTCGACCGGCCGCTCGCGCAGCTGATGCCCCGCGGCATCCCGCCGCTGCCAGAGGCCCCCGCGCCGCATCTCTGGCGGCGAAGGGCAGAGATCTCGGCGACACCCCAACGTACAGTGGAGGTCCATGCCAAGAAACACCCTGCTTGCCTCCCGAGTGCCCTGGGTTTCTTGGGTTTCTATGGTCCTGCCATGGGAAGCGCGACGTTCCCATACCAAAAATCAATGGGCGTCCTGGGGTACCACGGTTGGGTTTCTTGTAGAAGATCTCTTGTGGTCGGGCCCCTACTGTACTGATGCTATGTGCGAGTCGCCCCCCGAAGGGCGACGCGCGCCGAGAAGCCTTTGTGGCATGTCTGCCGGCGGGGACCCCGAGCAGTGTGTGGTTCTGAAATTATAGGTTGTGCGGTGCATGCGGTGCACTTTATGTGGTGCAATCTATATGTGGTGCAATTTTCGTTGTGCACCCTATGTTCTGCACTATATATATATGTTTATATGTATATATGTGTATATATATGTATATGTGTAAGTAAATACATAATTACATATATATTTAATATCTTTACACATATATACATATGTATACACATCTGTACACATATATATATATATATATATATACATATATGTGTATATATATATATATATATTTGTATGTATAGATCTATCTGACGGGGGGGGGGCAACATCGATGCCGTCATCCCCCATGGCCCCCCCCCGAACCTTCGGGGGGTCACAGACCCCCTGGGACTTGCCCACGACAGGCCACGCGGGCCGTACAGATGGTCTAGAAAGCTTGAAGAGGCGCCGAAGACGCCCAAGAGCGCCCCAACGTGCGTTTTCGGCATGCTCGCTCTTCGTCTTCACAGTTCCCGGAACGTGATTTCCGGGTTCCGAGGACGCCCAAGAGGCCCACAAGACAGCATCAGCGAGGCCCCAGAGGGCCCGAGAGGGCTTGGAGTTGGCCTCCAAGAGGCAAACATCGGTCCATTTCCCATCGTAAAACGTACATTTTCAGCATACTCGATGGCTTCGTCTTCGCAGTGCCCCAGACGCCCCCGAGGAGCCCCAAGACAGCCCAAGAGAGACCCAAGAGGGCCCAAGACGGCCCAAAAGGGTCGTTTTGTGGGGCTCACGGAACCCCCCGAGACGGCCCAAGAGGCCCCAAAGCCGGCCCAGGAGGCCCCCAAGACGGCCTCAGGGAGGCCCAAGAGGGCCTCGTTCGAAATCATGTTCCCCGAAGCCGCTCCAGGAACATGATTTCCGGGTTCCCAGGACGCCCGAGATGCCCACAAGACAGCCTCAGCGAGGCCCCAGAGGGCCCGGCTAGAAGATGGCCGAAGAGGGCCCCGAGAGGGCCTCCAAGAGGAGAAACATCTGCCCATTTTCCATCGTAAAACGTACATTTTCGGCATACTCGCTGGCTTCGTCTTCGCAGTGCCCCAGACGCCCCCGAGGAGCCCCAAGACAGCCCAAGAGAGACCCAAGAGGGCCCCAGACGGCCCAAAAGGGTCGTCCTGTGGGGCTCACGGAACCCCCCCGAGACGGCCCAAGAGGCCCCGAAGCCGGCCCAGGAGGCCCCCAAGACGGCCTCAGGGAGGCCCAAGAGGGCCCCGTTCGAAATCATGTTCCCCGAAGCCGCTCCAGGAACATGATTTCCGGGTTCCCAGGGCCCCCTAGAGGGCGCCAGGACAGCCTCAGCGAGGCCCCAGAGGACCCGAGATGGCTTGAAGATGGCCGAAGAGGACCCCAAGAGGACCTTCAAGAGGCAACAACAATCGGCCCATTCCCTTCGTAAACGTACATTTTCAGCATACTCGCTGGCTTCGTCTTCACAGTGCCCCAGACGCCCCCGCGGAGCCCCACGACAGCCCAAGAGAGACCCAAGAGGGCCCAAAACGGCCCAAAAGGGTCGGCCTGTGGGGCTCACGGAACCCCCCCGAGACGGCCCAAGAGGCCCCGAAGCCGGCCCAGGAGGCCCCCAAGACGGCCTCAGGGAGGCCCAAGAGGGCCCCGTTCGAAATCATGTTCCCGGAAGCCTCTCTGGGAACATGATTTCCGGGTTCCCAGGGCCCCCTAGAGGGCGTCAGGACAACCTCAGCGAGGCCCAGGGGGGCCCGAGATGGCTTGAACATGGCCGAAGAGGGCCCCACGAGGGCCTTCAAGAGGCAAAGATCAGCCCGTCCCCGAAGTAACACGTACATTTTCAGCATACTCCGTTGCTTCGTCTTCGCAGTGCCCCAGACGCCCCCGAGGAGCCCCAAGACAGCCCGAGAGAGACCCAAGAGGGCCCAAGACGGCCCAAAAGGGTCGTTTTGTGGGGCTGACGGAACCCCCCAAGACGGCCCAAGAGGCCCCAAAGCCGGCCCAGGAGGCCCCCAAGACGGCCTCAGGGAGGCCCAAAAGGCCCTCGTTCGAAATCATGTTCCTGGAAGCCATTCCGGGAACATGATTTCCGGGTTCCCCAACTGCCCAAAGACAGCCCCCAGAGGCCCCGGACATGCCGAAGATGGCCTCAGGACGGCCGACGACGCAGCCAAAACGCCCCAAGAGCGCCTCCAGAGGCCCCTCCAAAGAGTCCCAGAAGCCGAAAATCATGCATTTTCCGACGACGACGCCGACGACGACGACGACGACGGCGCCGACGACGACGAAGAGGACGACGACGACGTCGCCAACGAAGACGACGACGAGGAATGAGGGAGGACGACCACGGCGACAACGACGATAACGACGAGGGAGGAGGGAGGTCGGCGACGACGCGAACGACGAAGAAGGAGGGAGGACGGCGACGCCGACGACGACGACGAGGTAGGAGGGAAGACGACGACGACGACGGCGATGAAATAGGAGGGACAACGACGAGACGCCGACGACGGACGACGACGACGAGGGAGGAGGAAGGACGACCACAGCGACAACGACGACGGAACCGACGACGACGCCAAAGAGGACGACGACGATGACGACGAGGAAAAACAGAGGACGACGACTGCGACGACGACGACGACGAGAGAGGAGGGAGGACGGCGACGACGACGACGCAAGAGCGCGCGCGCACGTTTTTGTTGAACATCCGTGTTGCGAAACCTTTTGTTTTTGCATGTTTTTTGGGCACTAGATTTTGAAATCTTCCGAAACCGATGGTTTTTAAATGATTTCGGCATGCGCGCGCGACGACGCGCGGCCGTGCAGTTTGTCCTTTTTTTTGCAGGGGATTCTTGACAACGTATGATTTTTGATAAACGATTGTGCGCGCATAGTATTTTTGGCAGAGGATGGGGAGGGGCGATACCAGCCCAGCTGGGATAGTATGAATTCACAGTTAGGATGGACGGTGGGGCAGAATCATATGTAAATTGCAATGCGAAAAGGGGAATATTAAACCTCGAGGGGGGGCGGGTGGTAGAATGTATTTCCCTACCTAGGCTCTGCCTAGAAGGGTTCCTACTCGGAGGCTTAAAGGGGCCGGGCATGGGGCACACCCCGGGCGGTTCCCCCAGGATCCGCCCCGCGGTCCCCCCAGTCCCCTGGGAGCTTTAGCTTTAGCTTTAGCTTTAGTTTTGGCTTTGGCTTTAGCTTTAGCTTTTGCTTAGCTTCACCTTAGCTTTACCTTAGCTTTAGCTTAGCTTTCGCTTAGCTTTCGCTTAGCTTTCGCTTAGCTTTCGCTTAGCTTTCGCTTAGCTTTAGCTCAGCTTTACTGTTACTACTAATGCTGCTTTCCTAGGGGCTCCAACTCCTAGGTAGGGTCGCACTGGGATAATCTTTTTTAGAACAGAGAATCTATGTTATACAATCCACGTGTTGCAATCTATTCGGTTTAGTATATACGGTGCAATCCATGCGGTGCAATCTATGCGAGGTGGCGACGGGGTGGCGACGGGCAACGACGCGGCGGCGACGGCGGCAACATAGCCGCCAGAGTGACAGACAGGCTCAGACGACGGGCGGCGACGAGGCGGCGGCGGGGCGGCGACGGCGGCAACATAGCCGCCAGACCGATGGTCAGGCCCAGACGACGAGGCGGCGACGAGACGGCGACGAGGCGGCCACGGAGCGGCGACGGCGGCAGCATAGTCGCCAGACCCACAGACAGCCCCAGTTCCTTGTTCTAGAAGTAAGAATCCCAAGCGCAAACACTTTTTGGGGGAATCTGGCTTGCTCCCGCCTACTCCGGCGTAGTGCTGCTCAATCTGGCGTAATCCTGGGATGTGATCTGGCCTAATTCGGTTCGGGGGACCGGTAAGCGGGCTTGATCGTTTCTGATCGTTCTCACGAAAACCTCCCAAAGGAGTTGTCTCCGAAAGTCCAAACCGATAAGTTCACGACTTTCCTTAGGGTCCCCCCTGCGTCCTGGCGTTGTTTTTTGCGCTTGGTCCAGGCGCCCACTCGGCAAGGACGGGGGCGGATTGGGATACCCTCGCGTACCTGGGGTGTTGGCAGCCCGCCGCCTAAAGCATGGCAGCTTCG
The DNA here is from genome assembly GCA_963575745.1 of Prorocentrum cordatum. Lineage (NCBI taxonomy): Eukaryota > Dinophyceae > Prorocentrales > Prorocentraceae > Prorocentrum > Prorocentrum cordatum. Next base: position 178,324 of record CAUYUJ010014520.1, read on the forward strand.
GCGGCCAGGGCCCTTAGCGGCCTTACCGCCCGTCCTCCTGACAGATTCTGGCTGCGAAGTCCGCCTTGGGTTTCCCCCCCCCCTCCTCCTCCTCCTCCTCCTCCTCCTCCTCCTCCTCCTCCTCCTCCTTCTTAGCTGTTTTCCCAAGCTTGTGGGGTGCGCAGCTTTTGGCAGGCCTCGCCTGCTATTACGGGCCCCGCCCGGCGCCACTCGGGCCATGGTCATCGCTGCGCGGCTTCAGTTTCAGCGGGGCAAGGTCCGTGGCGGACATCCGGTCTCTGTCAGCTTCCTTCCGCGTGAGGATGGGGGCCCCCTGAAAATTAAGGCCGTGGTGTACCCGCGTGCTGGTACCATCGGCGCGGACCTCCAGCATTCGATTCTGAAGGTGCTGGAGTGGCCTCGCAGTTAGCGGAAACGATGGTCACAGTGGTTCGTGGTCACCATTTCAGCTCGGGGATCAGCAAGGCTTCTTTCTGGCTGCAGCCGTGTGCCGCGAAACGCGCTCGGCTCCGAGCGGAGGTCCTCCGCCTGAATACGACCAATATGATGGTGATGATGACGCTGATGATCATAGCGGGACACCGCCACGGCGTCGTCGAGGTCTGCGCAGGGGAGCCGACCCGAGGCATGGGCCTCAGGGCTCCGATCCGTGGGCTGCGTCTGGGGCCGCACTAGGACCTCAGTCGAAGAAACTAAGGCAGCAGGACGTGGAGGAGTATGACAGCCTAGTGCGTTCCTGCCTTGCTGTGTTGCCTTCTCTATCGTCGTTCCCGCAGATGCAGTGACCAAAGGAAGACCTGATGATGGTGCCTGAGGTCTGCCACGTAACGTACCTTGCGGAGGGGCTCCTCATCGCCGAGGCTGGATCCATTGGTGCCGACGGCCTCTTCCTCGCCAGTGCTGAGGAGACCATCGGGGCGGACGGCAATCTATTATCCAGAGCGGATGCCGGGTCGGGTGTGGCATCCAGGCTGCGTTTCGCGGATGCGTCTACGCAGTCTTTGAATTCCATCGTGCCCTATGCCTGTTCCGTGGTGGTATGTGGCTGTGCTTGCGATGTCGTCGGCGTGGGATTTCAGCGTGTTGCCGATGGTGTTGGCTTCTGCCTGGATGCCCTTGACCGTGCCGTCGCTGAACTACTAGTCCTTCCCCCGACCCGCGGCTCGCTCACCAGGACGCTCGGTTTGACCAGATGGGGGACTCTACTTGGTACTTCAAACAGTTCCTTGACGAGGCATCGGAGTTCATCAGGGTGCTTCTCTCCCTCTCACTCCGTAGCCCTTTTGGCTCAAGCCATTTTGGCTCAAGATTTGGCGGGCGCTGTCTCTTGTTACGGGGCGCTCGTTCGAGCGCCAGACGCGCCTCCTTTGTGCCGCGCGTCCTCGGAGGGCCATGGGGCGTGGCGGGCGATGCGGCCCGACCGTGCGCCACTGCGCTACCATCGCCACCATCGCCTCCGTGCGCGAGGCCGCGGAGCTCATGCTGATGCTGCAGGCGGCGAGCGCGACAGCCGCCTGGCAGCGGCGCTGGGCCCGTTGAGACGGCGGCTCCCGTGCGGCCGGCGCTGGGCGAGCGTGCTCAGCGGTTGCTGGGCCTTGCCTCGGAGCTGGTTGCGCTCGCAAGCGAGGCCACCCTGGCCAAAGGACTGTCCAAGCAGTGCGACGCGGGGCGCAAAGCCCCGTCGCACCTGGAGCGGGCATGGCGGGAGCTCGATGCCGCCAGCAGCCTCTTGCGCCGCCCTGGTTCGGGGGGGATGGCGCTGGCTGAGGCGTGCCGCTGGTTCGCTTGCGGCAGCAACGCAAGCTACAAACACAAGCAGATCGAGGTGGTGAAGAGCGAGGCCGAGGAGACGGTGTCCGACGACCACTTCGGCGCGGGCTCGTGGATGGGCTACGAACGCCACCACATCGGGTCCGATACGGAGGACCCAACCGAGGACGAACACACGCAGCAGCAGGTGTTTGGGCAGCGCCAGACCGACGAGCTGAAGAGCATCACCGTCGAGGCGCGCGACGGCGAGGGCCTGGCGATGATGCGCGTCGAGCAGGTTGTCACTGTCGACGCGCAGCCTCAGAACGACCACGGGGCCGCGATCGAGGACGAGATCGGCGAGCACGTGGAGTGGACCGCCGAGGAGCCGTCCGCGGAGCAGGCGGACTGCGAGAATATCGAGGATGGCCCCTATACGAGGTTTAGGTGGGGAGCCACGATGGGGTCGAGATCAACGTTGACCCTGAGGCCCAGGAGTACAGCGACGCGCTGGAGAAGAATACCAGGGAGCTCACGCAAGAGCTCCGCACCACTGTGACTCAGAAGGAGAATATGGACTTCATCCAGGCGGCGAACACGTCGACGCAGAGCGCGTTCCTCACTGACCTCATCCACGAGCTCAGCACGAGGACAACCGCCCAGGAACAGACGGACTTCGAGAATACCGACGTGTCGCGCATCGGAATGCTGCAGGCCGAGCGCGCGAAGGAGCGCGAGGAGCAATACCTTCTCCGCCAGCAGGCGTTGGAGATCGAGCAGCAGATCCGCGACCTGGAGTCGGCGTGGCCGCCGATGACTGCATTCGCCAAGAGCAAGGCCGCACGGGGGCGCAAGGGGCGCCAGCGTTAGCCTTGTCACCAACGTGGCCCTCTAACGTGAGGGGCCCTCTTTTTTCGCTTCTGTCCTCGCCGAGGCGCGGCGCGGGAGTGGCTTCGGTGGTCTCCCCCTGTTCAGGGGGGGTGCAGCCAGGTTGGCGCCCCGTGCGGGCGCTTCTGGTAATGCCCGCCCTGTGCACTCATGTAGTCAAACCTCGCTCGGTGGCGACAGGCACCACGGCGAGTTCAGATAGCTTTCTGTCTGTGGTCGTCCCTCGGCCGCGCTTGCAACTGGCGCAGCACAAGGGTACTTCTAGTTCGAGGGGCTCGCTCGGATAGCTGACGGATGCATCGGGTCTATTCTTCGTGGTCCTCACGCCTTGCTTCGAGGGTGTGAGATGTGGTTCGGGGTTCTCACGGGCGACCCATTCGACGAGCTCTCATTATTGGTAGTGCGACCTCGCATCATACCTCTCCTGAGCTCTTGGGCAGTCTGTGGTGTGCTACGGCTTCGGCGTCCCAGATTGTCTGTTGGGTGGTTCGGGGTTGATGGCGGCTTCGGCGTCACATATTGTCTCTTGGGAAGCACGTGGTGTGCTACGGCTTCGTCGTCCCTGATTGTTTCTTGGGCATTCTTTGATGGGCGGCGTCTTCGGCGTCCCAGATTGTCTCGTGGGCAATATGGGGTGTGCCACGGCTTCGGCGTCCCAGATTGTCTCTTGGGAGGTTCGGGGTGGACGGAGGCTTCAGCGTCCCAGGTTGTCTCTTGGGAGGCTGTGGTGTTCGGCAGCTTCGGCTCCGAGGTGAGGCCTCGGACCCGCCCTTCTCTTGTCGGTTGCCTCTTTTCGTGTTGTCTTGTCGTTCTGTCTCCTCTCCTCTTGTTTTCCTCTCCTCCCTACTTGTCGTTTCTGCGCTTAGGGCTCGTCGTTGCTTCCCCTCGGCCTCGTCTCCCTCCTTTCCCCCCTCGTTTCCTTGTCGCCGTCGCTCGCGGGTGCAGTGAAGGAAGACAGACATCTCCTCCTCCTCCTCCACCTTCTGCCTCCTCCTCCTCCTCCTCCTCGACTCTTTTCTCTTCTCCTCCACAATAATTCAAGATGAATACTACAATACTACTCTCCCTCTATCCCTGATGACGGTTCTTGGAAGTTGCCCCCCCCCCCCCCCCCCCCCGCGTACTGTTTTTTTTGCACGCAGGTTTCCCCGGAGTTGGGTTTTCGCTGGCATTTTTTCCAAAATGCTGCTCTCGCTGAGGTGCCGGCCTCATTTTCGGGCCCCGTTCGTTCCGAATCGGAAAATCGAGTTCCGAGACGGCGCCGAAAAAAGGACATTTCAATACACATTTTTCTTTTGAGATGCTGAATTTCTGCTTCCGGCGCCCGGGAGGCCTCCTCGGCCGATTCCGACGCCCGGGCCGGCGCCCGAGCCGGCGCCCGGGCCGGACGCCCGAGCCGGCGCCCTGGCCGGCGCCCAGGCCCGGTCCGGAGCCGTTTCCGGCTGGTGCCGGAAAATCGAGTACCGAGGCGACGCCGAAAAAAGGCCATTCCAATACACATTTTTCTTTTGAGAATGCTGAATTTCTGCTTCTGGCGCCCGGGAAGCCTCCCGGGCCGATTCCGGCGTGGTTCCGCTCGTTCCGAGTCGTGCTCCCGCTGCGGCGCGGGCCTCATTTCCGCGCTTCCGCTCGTTTCGACTCGTGCTGCCGCTGCAGCGCTGGCGTCATTTCCCGTGCCATGCCACGGCATGCAATGCAATGTTCGGCTCCTACTACGCTTCGCGGTGCTCTTCTACGCCATGCCATGCCGTGCTCTACAATGCATCGCGTAATTACCCTTTCGGGATCATTGCCCTGCTCGACATCCGACCGTGCGAGTAGAGAGGGGATTTGCGCCATGGTAAGGGATGGGAGGGGAGGTGTAGGATGCCAGATATGTCGCGAGCGCACCCAGCTTGTCCTCCCCCCTCCCCTTCCGCCTCCTCCTCCTCCTCCTCCTCCTCCTCCTCCTATGTAGTTACTGCCCGCAGTATTCCTCTATAGTTACTGCCCACATTGACCTCCAGGACAAAACCCGGAAACAATGCCGGCGGTCCTGCGCTCACTTGGTTTATTAATTACTGTGTCCAAGTATACCTCTGTTTCAGTTAATTATTACGTTGGTTGCAACAGGGTGTGACAATGACATCCCAAGAAACTTGTTTAACAATACACGTCATCGCACATTCTCTGTCGCAGGGATCTCTCTCCCTGTTTACCCCCAAACATTCCTGGCTGTTAGGGATCGGGGGTGCACCAAAACATTGACCCCCACGTGGCGAAAGCCAGGCCGTGGTTTTGCGCCGCCCCTTCTAAGGCCCGGGCCATGCGCACCTCCGAAGCAATCTGTATCACTTAAGCGAAGCTTCTCCCGCGCACCTGAGCAGCCCTTCCGGCTGCCGTCTCCGAGGATGGCCGAAACCAAGCCGGGGAGAGTTCAGAAACCGTGGGGACGTACCACGTCAGTGGCCATCTCGCCCATTCATAACACTCATCCCCCATGCGTTAAGACCCCCGGAAACCATTTGACTCAAAGGATTGGTTTCTGCCATCCTCAAGACTTTAAGGATGAGACCTCCTAGAGTCTTTGCAACTCCTTTTCTGCATCGGGATGTTTCTTTAGGCAGCGGGTGAGTGGGAAATCGCAATCACCCTGACAAAGGGTTTTGATGGTCGCCTTATCCTTAAGATGGGTTCTAGGTGCCCTCAAAGCCTATTGCGTACCTGGCAGTCCTCCTCCTCCTCCTCCTCCTCCTCCTCCTCCTCCTCCTCCTCCTCCTCCTCCTCCTCCTCCTCCCCGTCGCGGCAGCGCTCCGTCTGCCTCCGCCAGGCCGCCGGGGAGCCCTTCATCCCTCCGCCACCGCAGAAGCCGCCCCCGCCGACGGCCAGCCCCCGCGCCGCCCAGCCGCCCCCCGCGGCGCGCCAGGTGAGGGAGGGTCCCTCCCTTCTCCTTCTCTCCCCCCTCCCTCCCTCCTCCCTCCCGCCTTCCCTCCTCCCCCCCTTCCTCCATCCCTCCTTCTTCCCTCCCTCCCATCCCTCCCCCCCCATCCCATCCCTCTCGTCTCCTACCTCCCACTCCCCCCCGCCTTCCCGCCTCCTCCTCCTCCTCCTCTTCCTCCTCCTCCTCATCTTCCTCCTCCTCCTCCTCCTCCTCCTCCTTCTCCACGTCCTCCTCCTCCTCCTCCGGCGGCGCCAAGGGGGGAGCTTTCCCCCCCTTTGGCTGGGCGCGAAGGATTCCCCCCAATGCTCGAAATCCCAATCGCCTAGTACTCTTTATCCTCCTCCTCCTCCTCCTCCTCCTCCTCCTCCTCCTCCTCCTCATCCTCGTCGCTCTCCCCCTCACCCCTCCCTTCCTCCCTCCCTTCCTCCCTCGGTCTTCGCTTGGGGGCACCTCAAGGGCTCCCCACCCCTACCACAAAACGGAGGCTCCAGGCTTGGGGTTGCGCGCCCGTGCCGCCTCTGCTCGCCTGCCGGGCCGCCTTCAACGGACCAGGCGCTCCAGGGAGCAGGTCGAGAAACAGCACAAGGAGGAAAATGGGTGCGCGCCGTGGTGCGGGGGGGGCACCGGTTGGCATGGCCGTCCTCGGCGTCTTGTGGGGTCCACGAACCCGCCCAAGACGGCCCATGAGGCCCCAAAGACAGCCCAAGAGGCTCACAAAGCAGCCTCAGCGAGGCCCAAGAGGGCCCCAAGACGCCCAAGAACGCTCCAAGAGGGCCCGAGATGGCATGAAGATGGCCGAAGAGGGCCCCAAGGGGGCCTTCAAGAGGCAAACATCGGCCAATTCCTTTCGTAAAACGTACGTTTTCAGCATACTCGCTTGCTTCGTATTCCAAGTGCCCCAGACGCCCCCGAGGAGCCCCAAAACAGTCCAAGAGATGCCCAAGAGGGCCCAAGACGGCCCAAAAGGGTCGCCATGTCGGGCTCACAGAACTCCCCAAGATGGCCCAAGAGGTCCCAAAGCCCCAAAGCCGAACCAGGGGGCCCCCAGGACGGCCTCAGGGAGGCCCAAGAGGGCCTCGTTCGAAATCATGTTCCCGGAAGCCATTCCGGGAACATGATTTCCGGGTTCCCAAGACGCCCAAGTGGGCTTCAGGACGGCCCCAAGGGGCCCTAAATGGACATCCAAAAAGGCCCAGAGGGCCACAGTTCGTTGATTTGCGCGAGATGTTGTTGGATTCCTTCCGCGCGGAGGAGACGGAGAGGGCGAAGGAGGAGGAG
>CAUYUJ010014520.1:185258-197758 GCA_963575745.1 Prorocentrum cordatum
GAGGGAGGAGGGAGGAGGGAGGAGGGAGGAGGGAGGAGGAGGACGAGGAGGCGTTGGTTTCGGCCTCCTCGGGCCTCTTGGGGGCGAGGAGCGCCCCGAAACTTTTCGAACCACGACCTTTGCAAATTGACGGCAAACTGAGGTGCTCTCAGATTCCGACCGCCCCGTCTTTTGCGAGGTGCCCAGGACGGCCCATGAGAGCCCCAAAACAGCCCGAGAGAGCCGCCCCAGGCGTCCTGCGGGGCCCGTGACCCCCCCGAGACGGCCCAAGAAGCCCCAAAGACGGCCCAAGGGACCCCCGAGACAGCCTCAGCGAGGCCCGCGAGAGCCCCCAGGCGCCCAAGAGCGTCCCGAGATGGCCCGAGATGGCTTGAAGATGGTCGAAGAGGGCCCCAAGAGGACTTTCAAGAGGCAAACATCGGCCCAGTCCTTTCGTGGAACGAACAGCTTCAGCATATTCGCTTGCTTCGTCTCCACAGTGCCCCTGACGCCTCCGAGGAGCCCCGGGGCGGTCCAAGAGGGTCCCAAGACGACCACCCCCGTCCGTTGTTTGGCCATTGCCCTGGACTGAGCCTGAACCTAAGCGCGCGTGGTTCTAGCGTATATATACACATATAATATCGTAGAGTACAACACATGCATAGCCCCACACATTTGGCACAACGTAGATTGCTTGGCTCACGCTTTTATTGGCCCGCCGCGACTAGCATTCGTTTTGTTCGTTTTCCAAACGTCTTGTGGTGTTGAGTACTCATTCTGAATCTGCAGCGCCCTCGTCTCATCGCATCATCTCCTAGGCTTCAGCGCGTCCATGTTGGCAGATCCCGCACGCGCTTCGCGGTCGCATAGGAAGCTTCGCCTACGGTCTCGGGGGTCGCCAGCGAATGGCGGCACCGCGCCCATTCCGGCACACCCTTCACACGTTCTGTGCCCCGTAGGGTTGGCATGATTCAAATGCTTCCGAAATCAATGATGACTGTTTCGCATTGGGTTTTGGATTGAAGCTGCGTGAAAACAAAAACCTAAATTATATTCCGTGTTCCCAGTTTTACTCTTTGTTTGCAGCGTTTATGTTGATCATTGATGTTATTCGTTTTATTAGTTCTTTTTGCGTTTTACTATGTTATTCGTTTTCCTGTCGAAAACGGCTTGATCGAATAATCATTATGTACAGCTTCTTGCTGCATTCATTCCCAACTGTCCTGGGGTGCGGGGTCATCGCTTCGAATCCGCAGGGCTGGCGCGCAAATCTGGCAGCGGGGGCGCGCCTGGATCATGGTCGTTGCGCGGGGGGGGGACTTGAGGCCCAGGGTACCCGTTGACGCTTCGCAGGGGTGGGGCGCGTCGGGGCGTGATCGCCATCGTCTGCGCGCGAGCGCCAGGCGTGCGTGCGAACGCAACCGTGGTACGCGACCCGATCGCAGGTGCAGGCCTGGGAGCACCGTCGTGGCGCACGCGGTAACCGCAGCGGCCCGCGACCGACCACAATGCGCTTCAACACTGCGAAAGCAACGACGACGACCGACAGCGACAGCACAACAACGACGACGGGTAGGATGAGGAGGAGGAGGAGGAGGAGGAGGAGGAGGAGGAGGAGGAGGAGGAGGAGGAGGAGGAGGAGGAGGAGGAGGAGGAGGAGGAGGAGGAGGAGGAGGAGGAGGAGGAACAGGAAGAGGAAAAGGAAAAGAAAGGAGGAGGAGGACGACGACGACGAGGGCGACGAGGACGACGACGACAGCGTGCACCATAGCGCCTGCGTGCACCACGCCGCCTGCGTGCACCACAATGCCTCACTTCCGTCGCCGTCGTCGTCGTCGTCGTCGTCGTCGTCGTCGTCGTCGTCGTCATGTTGGGCCGGGGGGGTTCGTCGGAGCCAAAGATCGAATATGAAAGGGGCGTTCGAAGTGTATTGGGTTGTTACTGGCCTCCCCATCGGTTCGTGGCGGCGACAACGACCACGATGATAACGAGGGCGAGGACAACGACGACGACGACGAAGAGGACGCACGACGCCGAACGACGAGCGCGACTGCGGCGGCGGCGGCCGTGGCGGCGACCTGCGAAGGGCGGCGGCGGCGGCGGCGACGATCCCGAAAAGACAACGGCGGCCCCCCAGCCCGGCCGAAATTCATTCAACATCGGTCCCTGGACTCTTGCGGAGGTCCAGGCCGACCAGTTTTTCAACCCGCACTCAGCCGCGGCGACGGGGAATGCCCACGAAGGCCAGAAAACCGCCGATGTTTCCGACGGCCTTCCACCGCCCAGCGCACGCGGGCTGGAATGCAATTCCCGCCGCCTTCTGAGTAGTTCGTAGGGCGCCTTGGCAGTGAGTAATCCTTTGTGGTCGCAGCCACTGGGGCATTCGGTGGAGCTTCCTATGGGGCCACGAAGCGCCGTAATTATTGGGTGGCGTAGGACGCATGTGGTCACAGCCGCTGGGGCTTTCGGTGGAGCTCCAGCTGGAGCCACGAAGCGCCGTGCTGGTGGCGCGAGACGCATGTTGTCACAGCCACTGGGGCCTTCGGTGAAGTTCCCATATATGGACCACGAAGCGCCGTGCTGGGTGGCGCGGGGGCATGTGGTCACAGCCGCTGGGGCTTTCGGTGGAGCTCCCTGTGGGGCCACGAAACGCCGTACTGGGCGTCGCGGCACGCATGTTGTCACATCCACTGGGGCCTTCGGTGAAGTTCCCATATGGGCCACGAAGCGCCGTGCTGGGTGGCGCGGGAGCATGTGGTCACACCCGCTGGGGCTTTCGGTGGAGCTCCCTGTGGGGCCACGAAACGCCGTACTGGGCGTCGCGGCACGCATGTTGTCACAGCCGCTGGGGCCTTCGGTGAAGTTCCCATATGGTGGAGCTCCCTGTGGGGCCACGAAACGCCGTACTGGGCGTCGCGGCACGCATGTTGTCACAGCCGCTGGGGCCTTCGGCGAAGTTCCCATGTGGGCCACGAAGTGCCGTGCTGGGTGGCGCGGGACGCTTGGCCACAGCCGCTGGGGCTTTCGGTGAAGCTCCCTGTGGGGCCACGAAACGCCGTACTGGGCGTCGCGGGACGCATGTTTTCACAGCCACTGGGTCCTTCGGTGAAGTGCCCATATGGGCCACGAAGCGCCGTGCTGGGTGGCGCGGGACGCATTTGGCCACAGCCACTGGGGCCTTCGGTGGACCTCCCCATGTGGCCACGGAGCGCCGCATTAGGTGCGCCGAAATGGTGGACATGGTGGGAGGAGTGGGGTGGGAGGAAGGAGGAGAGGAGAGGAGAGGAGAGGAGAGGAGAGGAGAGGAGAGGAGACGCGGGACGCTGTCCCCCCAAAGCGAGGACCCAACACCACAGGATGGTTGGGAACAGTTATTTGGCGGCGTGCGAACACGGGCGCGGTTGGATCTGGGAACCGCGATTGGCGCGGGCTACCGCCTGCCAGACGGCTCCGGGCTGAAGCAGGCGCCGCGACGTGCGGGTCCGGTGCCGGCGCCCTTTTCGGCATCCAATAGCAGGGGGGTTGCTCCAAGGCGGGGCCCGGGGGGTTCTGGGGGAAGCCTGTGGGGTCTGGGCGGGCCGAGAGGACGGGGGTCTGGGAGCCCATGCGGGCTGAGGGTACCTGGGCTGGTTGCGGGGGGACCGGGGGGCCCAGACCGGTTTCGGAGCCGTCGTGGGCCAGTTTCGGTGGGTAGGGCGGGGGCGGCTCGACGCAACATCGTGAGTTTATATTCGTTTAAAAATTAAAAGGAAAACGAACAATACGAACTTTCGGAGTTAATCATCAATCAGAAAAATGAATGCACATTTCCGGTTTCTGAACACCAAACTTGACCCTTAGAACACAGCATTAGTTTTGTTTTTGTTGTTGTGTTTCTTGTTTTTGGTTTTCGCCAAACATCCTGTGGTATTGGGTTTTCGTTTTGAAAAGACGGTCCCCGCGTTCACTCCTCCCGCTGCCCCTTCTCTTTTCTCATCATCATGGTCATCATCATCATCATCACCACCACCACCACCACCATCATCATCATCATCATCATCATCATCATCATCATCATCATCATCATCATCATCATCATCATCATCATCATCATCATCATCATCATCATCATCATCATCATCATCATCATCATCATCTTCAGCATCATCAGCATCATCATCATCATCATCATCATCAGCATCATCATCATCATCATCATCATTACCATCATCGTCATCGCCTGTTTCAGCACACTCCTCACACGATTCGTGGCCCGGCAGGGAGCTCCACCGAAGGTCCCGGTGCTACCGCCCGCATGCGTCTCCCCCACCCAGTGTAGCGTTTCGTGGCCCCATAGTGAGCTCCACCGACGGCCCCAGTGCTACTGCCCGCGTGCGTCCCCCCCACCCAGTACACCGTTTCGTGGCCCCGTAGGGAGCTCCACCGACGGCCCCAGTGCTACCGCCCGCATGCGTCTCTCCCCACCCAGTACAGCGTTTCGGTGCCCCGCAGGGAGCTCCACCGAAGGTCCCAGTGGTACCGAAAAAGTGCGTCCCCCCCACCCAGTGCAGCGTTTCGTGGCCCCACGGGTAGCCCTTCCGAAGGTCCCAGTGTTACCGCCCGCATGCGTCCCCCCCACCCAGTGCCCCCAGTGGCGCAGCCCGCGTGGGTGCCACGGCGTGAATGTCGGCACACCGCTCACACGTTTCGCTGCCCCTCAGGGAGCTCCACCGACGGCCCCAATGGCGCCGCCCGTATGCGCCCCAGCCGCACCTGTCGGCACACATTTCACACGTTTCGCTGCCCCATAGCATAGGGAGTTCCACCGAAGGCCCCATTTGCGCCGCCCGCATGTGTCCTAGCCGTTCATAGCGGCACGCCTCTTACATGTTTCGTGGCCCCATAGGGAGCTCCACCGAAGGCCCCAATGGCGCCGCCCGCATGGGTCCCAGCCGTTTACGTCGGCACACGCCTCACGCGTTTCGTGACCCCATAGGGAGCACCACCAAAGGCCCCAGTGGCGCCGCCCGCATGCGTCCCAACCGCTCGTTTCGGCACACGCTTCACGCGTTTCGCAGCCCCCTAATGGACGCTTCGTGGCCCCAACCGGATTCCCACTGAAGGTTTCAGTGGCGTTTCCCGCCCGCGTCCCAGCCGCTCATTCCAGGACACCTTTCGCACGATTCGTGGCTCTTTAGGGAGCTCCACCTATTGCCCCAGTTGGGGTGGCCACATGCGTGCCCGCCATCTTTTTCGGGACACCCCTCACAAGCTCCGTGGCCCCATAGGGAACTCCACCGAAGCTCCCAGTGCGGGTGGTCACACGCATCCGCCACATTCATTTCGGCACAACTCTCGCACGTTTCGTGGTTCCATCGGGGAAGCGGGGCGGCTACCGACGGACCCAGCGGGCGTGCTCGCACGCGACTTGGGAGGCCTCACGCAGCCCTTACGAGAGGTCCAAGGGCCTTTGCGAAAGGTCCACTGGCCTGAGGGTATTGCCCCGCCCGGATTTCCGACGTTGCGAGAAAACGCGACGGGAAGAGGCCTATGCGAAGGACGAGCGGCGAGAAACATCCTGAATTCGGATCCGAACTTCGAGTTTCCTGGGGGCCTCCTCTTCCCCACGGTCGGGTTCCAGCCAAATTCCACCAGTCCTCGAGGGCGCGAGATGCTTCCCCCCTTCGTTCCAATCCCCCTCTTCCTCTTCGGGGAGGGGTGTGCCCTTTCCGGCGACGCTCTGCCCTGCGACGCTCTGCCCAGGGGGCCAGTGCCTGGCCCGGTGTCGGCCAGCCAGTCCGCTTGCTTTGCCTCCGCGCAGCGAGTGACCCGTGCGCGCCGCCCGGATCCCTGCGGGGCAACCGACGCGCGTCGCGGGGGCTCAGCGTTGCGCTTTGCCCAGGGCCGCGGCCACCAGGGCGCGAACACACAGAAAGGGAAGCATCTGAGTGCCCGCCCTCCTGGTCCGCCCCCCTCCCCCCCTCTTTTCCGCGCCCCTGCCCGCCCTGCCCCGCGCCTCGTTCTTCCTTCGGCGCGCTGCCAATGAGAGCTACGCGGCTACTCGGAGTTTGCGTGCCCCTGTCCTTCGTTTCATCTCCTTCGCGGTATTCGCAGCTGCATATGGTTGGGTCCTTTCCATCATGACCGGGAGGGTCGCCTGGGTCCCCCCCCGACATGCTGGGGGTCGCCCCCGCCCCGCAGGTGCGGCGCCGTGCTCAAAGGTATAGCAAGCGTGCCTCGGTGTTCGCGGCGCCGTTGTCGCAGGCGTGGCGCGGTGCCGAAAAGGCATGTTTCGGTTCTTGCACGCGTGCTGTGGTGTTAGTGGCCGAAGCGGCGCGCGTTAGTCAGGCGGGCGTGGGGGCGATATTGCGCCGTTCATGATGACGGCGATTTTTGAGGAGGGGGAAGAGGACTACTCAGAGCTGAGGTGCCCTGATAACTATTCGGAAGGCGGTGGGAATTGCATTGCCCCCCGCGTGCGCTGGTCGGAAAAATGGGGCCTGCTGAGACATCTGCAGTTTCATGGCTTTCGCGGGCCCTCCCCGTTGCCGCGGCTGAGCGCAGCGCAAGGGTCCGATTTCGGCCGGGCGGTTGGGCCGCCTGTGTCTCTGGGGGATCGTCGCCGCCGCCACCAGCGCCCCTTCGCCGGTCGCCGCCGCGGCCGTCGCCGCCCCTGTCGTCGTCCTCGTCGTTCGCCGTCGTCGTCGTCGTCGTCGTCGTCGTCGTCGTCGTCGTCGTCGTCGTCGTCGTCGTCGTCGTCGTCGTTCGTCGTCGTTCGTCGTCGTTGTCGTTGCCGCCGCTGCCACCAGTGGCTCAGCGCCGCCATCTTCGTCCTCGTTGTCGTCGTCGTCGCCGCCGCAACGCATCGATAAGGGTACCAGGTTAAAACCGATTGATGTCGAACGCCCTTCTCGGATTCCATCAGTGGTTCTGGGGAGCCCCCTGGGCCCCTGACGACGACGACGACGATGAGCAGGCACTGGAGCAGTCCTGCGTTGTGGTGCACGCAGGCGATGTGGTGCGCGTCGTCGTCGTCGTCGTCGTCGTCGTCGTCGTCCCCCTCCCCTTCGTCGTCGTCATCGTCGCCGTCGTCGTCGTCCTCCTCCTCCTCCTCCTCCTCCTCCTCCTCCTCCTCGTCGTCCGTGTCGTCGTGGTCGTCGTCGTGTTGTCGTTGTCGATCATCGTCGTCGTCGCCGTTTTTCGCAGTGATGATGCGCGTCGTGGTCGCCCGCAGGCCGCTGCGGTGCTCGCAAGCGCCCCGTTGGTGCTCCCAGGTTTGGCGCGCGTGGTGAAATCGCATTCAGCTGGGATGTTCGCACGCACGCCGTGGTTGTCGCGCGCGTACTATGGCGATGGCATCGCAGACCGCCCCGACGCGCCCCGTCCCGCCCCGACGCCCCACGACTCCCCCCCCGGGTGACGCCGTTACATGGAAGTCGCGCAAAGCTAGATCTAGGCTCGCTCGCCGCTGCCGGTTTCGCGCAGCGGCTTTGCGGGCTGGAAGCGAAGCCCCCCCGCCACGCGACACTTAAGACTGAGTGAGGCAATTGTTTGTGCATCTATTCTTTTCAGTATTAATCCTGTAATTGAAGATGTGCCAAATCATTGAACGAACAAAGTATTAGATGTAAAAAACGAATCGCATGACTAAAAAGGAAGAAATGATCGACATGAATAAAGTGAATGAATGCTGACAGGAACTGCTAAAACTGGGAATCGCCGAGTAAACAACGTTGGGGTGGTTTTCCGTCCAGGACTGATGTCGCATCAGTGTAGAGATGCTTGAATCATCCTAGCTGTAGGGAATTCCATTTGTTGTCCCAGTGGGCGCCGACGTATGTCAGCATCGCGCCCATGTTGACACGGCTCTCGCACGCTTCTTGTCCTGAGGGGCCCCGCATGCGGTCACAGTGGTCGTCCATGAATGGCAATCCCGCGCTTCATTTCGGCGCTCTCAACGCCCGCCTCATGCCTGCAGGGAACTCCACCTACGGTCTCAGTCGGCGCCCACGTATGAGAACCGTATTCGTCGCACTTTCATTGTCATCGCCCCCGATCGTGGCCATGATCCGTGTCGGTCCGTTGCCGTGAACTCCGGCTCAAGCGTCTTGCACCTTGCCGCCGCTGCGCCTTCCTTGTTCGCAAGGCTGGTGCCTTCGTTTGACCAGGCGAAGCGGACCCTTGTCTCCCTCCTGCGCATGGTGGCGGCGGCGCGCGCGTGCGCCTTGGAGATCAGCCGGGCAAGCGAGGACTCTTGGGACTCGTGAGTGAGTTCTAGGGGCTCGCGTACGGTGGACGTTGAATCCCAAATTTGAGAGCTGCTCCGGCAAAGCCCCTGCGTTGGCCGAGACCCGTCGTCGATCGCGAGGACCCTTGAATTATCTGCACCAAGGATTTGTAAATCTAAAGCTGGGATAAGAAAGCGCCTGTAGCGGGCGTCGACGTATTGCGGCACCGGCCCGTTCTCGGCGCGCCTTCGCGCATTTTTGGGCCTTCGCGCCTTCGCGACCACGTGCGGGTGCGGCTGATGCCCTCGCAAAAAGGCGAGGGGGGACGCGAGGCGGGGGGGAGGAAACGGAGGAGTTCTGCCAGCCTTGGAGACGCCGTGCTCCCCGTCGTGGTGGTCCTGATTCTGATGGTCGCGCCGGTGGTGCCAACTGTGCCGACGCTGCTGCGCAAGGTGCAGGTGCTGCTGGCTGCGCTGGTGGGCGCACCCCCCGCGCGCTTCGTCGCCACGGTGAATTCCACCTGCGAGTCAGGGGGCGACGACGCGTGTCGCGGTCGCTCTAATTTCGGCCCAGGCCCAACGGGAGGCCCACCTACGGCTTCATTGGGCGCCGACGTATGGCGGCGCCGCCGCTCCTCATTATCCATCCACCGTGCCCTTCCGCCCTCACCCTCCGTCCTCCGTGTCTTCCGCTTTTCTCTGCCCTCCACCCTCATCTTCGTTCCTCGGTTCTCGTGCCGTCCCTCTCCGTGTCTTTTTTGCTTCACAGTTCACTCACCCTCTTCCCTTTTTTCATCCTCCTTCTCCTCCCCCTCTTCCCCCTCCTCTTCCTCCTCACTCCTCCTCCTCCTCCTCCTCCTCCTCCTCCTCATCCTTCACCCCCTCATTTTCTCCACCGTCCACCCTCTCCTCGCTACGCTCCACCATCCCCGCCTTCCTCCTCGGGCACCGGCGGACCGTCCCCAGAGGCGAGCGAGGAGATGGTGCTGGAGACGCGCAAAATGGTCGGCCGACTCGCGGTAGAGTTTGCGCGCATGGCCCGCACGCCCCGCCTCACCGCCCGACGCCTTCGGGTTGGAGTGGGCCGGGGGGGGGGAAGGGCCTTGGGGAGGTAAAAGAGGCGTTTTGTTGGACGTGTTGGTGGGAGGAGGAGGAGGCGAAGGAGGACGAAAAGGAGGAGGAGGACGAGGAGAAGGAGGAAGAGGAGGAGGTTGAGAGGGATGAGGTGGAGGGGGAGGAGGAGGAAGAGGTGGTGGAGGAGGAGGAGAAATCGGAAGAAGAGGAGGAGGAAGAGGAGGAGGAATAAGACGAATAAGACGAACAACTATGATAATAGTATGAATCAGAAATGAGGAGAATAATTCGCATACTAGTACGAGTAATGATAATGAGACTACTAATGCGAATACAGATAATAGGTGGACTAAGCGTACTAATAGTATCACGAAGACGAATAACAACAAATTTATTAATAGCGCTAATAATGATATTACATACGAAAAATATGAACACGAGAACGAAGACGAATGATGATACGAATCTCCATATTTAGAATAATATTCACAATAATGTTTTTAGGCGTAATACTAAAACCAACGATCAGGCTACTATTTCTCATAACAAGAACATGCATACTATTGAAGACAAATGCGAACAATAATAGTAACAATGTTAAAAGCCATATGAATTCTTCGAATAACATTGATTCTAATAACAGCGACTAAGAATAATCCTACGACTATGAGTCATACTATTTTAACTGCTAATGCTACTAATAATCGTGATACGGTCATCCGATTCATACTCAGACAAATAAGACGAGAAGGAGGAGGAGGAACAAGAACATGAGGAGGAGGAAATTGAGGAGGGAATGGAGGAGGAGGAAGAGGAGGAGGAACTGGAGGAGGAGGAGGAGAAGGACGAAGAGGACGAGGAGGAGGAGAATGAGGACGAGGAGGAAGAGGAAGAGGCGGAGGAGGAGGACCAGTGTAAACGCAAGGGGCATCAGCGATGTTGGAATATAGCTTTCCTCCAAGCTCCCTCTTCATAGGCCACTGAGGGAACTGCCTCGTTGGAAGATAACTGTTTGAAGACCCTGAAGCATGCCAACGTATTGCTCCCGGCATTTCAACGCCACGGATCAACTTGATTGTTGCGTTTTGACGATCTTGAATCGTGCCAGAAGGCCATTCCCGGGACTTGAACACCGCGAATCAAGATAATTTGTGCGCCCCCATAAGCCTGAACCTTTCCAAGAATCATTTCTGGTACGTTGATCATGGGAATCCGTGAAACGCTGGCAGATTTTAACGACGAGCGTGCGCGGCGCCAAGGCGAGAGCCAAATTTGGAAAAAGAACCGCCCCCCATCCGTGAACCCCTTGTAGTTTTGTAAGACGAATGCGCGCGGCGCTAAGGCGAGAGCCACATGTTGATAACGACTCTCCCTCAATCCGTGAAGCTCTTGCACTTTTTGATTTAATGTGCGCGGCGCTAAGGCGAAAGCCATATTTTGAAGAATGACAGCCCCCAGTCCGTGAAGCTCTTGCAATTTTTAAGACGAATGTGCGCGGCGCTTGGGCGAGAGCCACATTTCGAAAACGACCTGCCCTCCATTTTTGAAGCTGTTGCAATGATTTGTTTGAGTTCTAGAGGAAGTCTCAGGCGAAACGCCCGACCTGCCCTAAAAACTGGCCTGGGGGTGCGACACGGGGGAAAAACTTGTTAGGAGAAGGAAAGGAGGATGAGGAGGAGGAGGAGGAACCTAGGAGGAGGAAGATAGGAGGCGGAAGAGGAGGAGTAGTAGGAGGAGGACGAGGAGGAGGAGGAGGAGGAGAAGGAAGAAGAGGAACACGAATAATACAAATAATAATAACAAAGTAATAAGATGAATACTAATTCAAATAATATTGAGAAGAAGGAGGTGAGGAGGAGGCAGGAAATAGGAGGAGTTTGAGGAGGAGGACGAGGAGGGAGAGGAGGATGACGAAACGTAAAAGGAGGAGAACGAAGAGGATTATGATGATGCTGCTGATTAATGTGATGATAATGATGGTGGCGCTGATGATGTCGATGATGATTGGCTATTGGGCTATTGGGCTATAGGGCTATATCGGAGGTGAGGGGGTGAGATCGAAGTGGAACGGAGAGCCCCCCTACCGGGAAATCGATTTCGGTTTCGTGTTCGTGCGTGCCGTGCGTGCGGGCGAGGCGAAGCTGCGTGGGCGGGCGAGAGGAAAGTCTCCTGTGGCTGAGGCGCGGCCGGACCAAATGATTCTCCACCGGGCGGCCGGTGGCGCGCGGTGTCCCGCCGGTGTCCCGGTGGTGTCCTCTGTGGCTGAGGCGCGGCCGGACCAAATGATTCTTCACCGGGCGGCCGGTGGCGCGCGGTGTCCCGCCGGTGTCCCGCCGGTGTCCCGTCGGTGTCCCGTCGGTGTCCCGATCATGATGTTGATGATGATGATGATGATGATGATGATGATGATGATGATGATGATGATGATGATGATGCTGATGATGATGATGATGGTGATGATGATGATGATGATGATTATGATGTTGAT
Organism: Prorocentrum cordatum; assembly: GCA_963575745.1. Taxonomy (NCBI): domain Eukaryota; class Dinophyceae; order Prorocentrales; family Prorocentraceae; genus Prorocentrum; species Prorocentrum cordatum. The sequence goes on from CAUYUJ010014520.1 coordinate 197,006, forward strand.
GATGGCGATGATGATGATGTTGGTGTTGTTGATGATGATGATGATGATGATGATGATGATGACGTCGATTGTGAGATCGATTGGGATATCGATAGTGAGACCGAATGTGAGATCGATTGTGAGATCGATAGTGAGATCGATTGTGAGATCGATAGTGAGATCGATCGATAGTGAGACCGAATGTGAGACCGAATGTGAGATCGACTGTGAGATCGATTATGAGATCGTTAGTGAGATCGACAGTGAGACCGAATGTGAGACCGAATGTGAGATCGATTGTGAGATCGATTGTGAGAACGATTGTGAGATCGATAGTGAGATCGATAGCGAGATCGATAGTGAGATCGATAATGAGACCGAATGTGAGACCGAATGTGAGATCGACTGTGAGATCGATTGTGAGATCGATAGTGAGATCGACGGTGAGACCGAATGTGAGACCTAATGTGAGATCGATTGTGAGATCGATATTGAGATCGACTGTGAGATCGATTGTGAGACCGATAGTGAGATCGATTGTGAGATCGATAGTGAGATCGATAGTGAGACCGAATGTGAGACCGAATGTGAGATCGACTGTGAGATCGATTGTGAGATCGATAGTGAGATAGACAGTGAGACCGAATGTGAGACCGAATGTGAGATCAATTGTGAGATCGATTGTGAGATCGAGATCGATAGTGATATCGATAATGAGATCGAATGTGAGATCGATAGCGAGATCGATTGAGTGAGACGTTGGTTCCCCCTCCC
>CAUYUJ010014520.1:203471-215971 GCA_963575745.1 Prorocentrum cordatum
CTGATGCTGATGCTGATGCTGATGCTGATGACGATGATGATGATGATGATGATGATGATGATGATGATGATGATGATGACGATGATGATGAGGATGAGGATGATGCTGATGATGATGATGATGATGATGCTGATGCTGATGCTGATGCTGATGATGATGATGCTGATGATGATGAAGATGAAGAAGAATAATAAGAATAATAAGCCGAATACGAAGAATAATACTCATAATAACAAGAATAATAATAATAATAATAATAATAATAATAATAATAGGAATAAGACTAATAATAATACGAAGAAGAATAATAAGAAAAATAAGAAGAATAATAATACGAATGATAAGAAGCATGATAACACTCATAATACCTAGAATAATAAGAAGACTACTAAGAATAAGACTAATAATACTAATAATACGAATAATAGTAAGAATAAGAATACGACTAATAATAATAAGAAGAAGAATACTACGAATACTAATAGGACGAAAAGTAAGACTAATAATACGAAGAAGACGAATAAGACGAAGACGACGAATACGAATAATAATAATAAGAATACGAACAACAATAATAATAATCATAATGCGAAGAATAGGAAGAACACGAATAAGAATAATAATAATAATAATACTACGAAGAAGAATAATAAAATAAGAATAAGAATAATAATACGAATGATAATAATAATAATGCTACTAAGAATAATATTAATGCGAATAATAATACGAATAATAATAAGAAGAATATTAAGAATAATAATATTAAGAAGAAGAAGGATAATAGTAGTAATAATAATAATATTAAAAAATAACAAGAATAATAATATGAATAATAATAATAATACTACTACGAAGACGAATAATCATAATACTAAGAGGAAGAATGATATTAATACGAATAATAATACTAATAATAATAATAATCATACTAATAATAATACTAATAATAATAATACTAATAATAATACTAATAATAATAATAATAATACTAATACCAATAATAATAATAATAATAATAATAATAATAATAATGACAATAATACTAAGACTAAGAATGAGAGGAGGAGGAGGAGGAGGAGGAGGAGGAAGAGGGGGAGGGGAGGGGAGGAGGAGGAGGAGGAGGAGGAGGAGGAAAGGAGGAGGAGAAAGAGGAGCATGACAACACGGAGAGGACGAAAGGATGAGGAGGAGGAGGAGGGAGGAGGAGGAGGGAGGAGGGAGAGGAGTAGGAGGAGGGAAGGAGGGGAGGGAGGAGGAGGGAGGAGGGAGGAGGAGGAGGAGGAGGGAGGTGGAGAGGAGGGAGAGGAGGAGGAGGAGGAGGAGGAGGAGGGAGGAGGAGGGAGGAGTAGGAGGAGGGAGGAGGGAGGAGGAGGGAGAGGAGGGAAAAGGAGGAGGAGGAGGAGGGCGGAGGAGGAGGAGGATGGAGGAGGAGGAGATGAGGCGGAGGAGGACGGGAGGGAAGGAGGAGGAGGAGGAGGAGGAAGAGGAGGAGGAGGAGGAGGAGGAGGAAGGAGGAGGAGGAGGAAGAGGGGGAGAGGAGGAGGAGGAGGAAGGAGGAGGAGGAGGAGAGGGGGGAGGAGGAGAGAGGAGGAGGAGAGGAGGAGGAGAGGAGGAAGGAGGAGGAGGAGGAGGCGGGAGGAGGAGGAAGGAGGAGGAGGGGGAGAGGATGATGATGCGGAGAAGGAGAAAGAGGAACCGGATAACAAAGGGGAGGAGGTGGAGGCGGAGGAGGAGGAGGAGGAGGAGGAGAAGGAGGAGGAGGAGGACGAGGAGGTGGAGGAGGAGGAGGAGGAACAGTTTAAGAAGGATCGATTTCTATCAAGGGAAGTGCACCATTGGGAGGCGGCCCTTTGAAGATCCTGAAGAGTGCTAAAACATTCTTCTCGGGACCTCGACGCCACGAATCACCTTGACTCAGTTGTCTTCACGATCCTGAGCAGTGCCAGAACGCCATTCCTGGGACTTCACAACCGCGAATCACCGTAACGGTTGCGCCCTGACAAGGCTGAATCCTTCCAAAGCGCCACATCTGGTACGTTGACCACGGGAATCCTTGAACTTGTTGCAGATGTTTAAGACGAATGTGTGCGGCGATCAGGCGAGAGCCACATGTTTAAAAGAAGCCGCCCTCAACCAGTGAAACTCTTGCAATGTTTTGCATGGATGTGCGCGGCGCTGAGGCGGGAGCCACATTTTGAAAATGGCCCGCCCTCCATCCGTGAACCTGTTGCACAATTGAAAGACGAATGTGCGCGGCGCTCTGGCGAAAGCCACATTTCGAAAACGACCGTGAAGCAGTTGCACATTTATAAGGCGAGTGTGCGCGGCGCTGAGGCGAGAACGGCATTTTGAAAACGACCCGCCTTCCATTTGTTAAATTGTTGCAACTGTTTGAGACGAGTGTGCGCGGCGCTAAGGCGAGAGCCATATTTTCAAAACTGTGTGCCCTCCATTTGTACAAGTCTAGCCACGTTTCAAGCCTCAGGGTCATAAGTGATACATATGTCTCAGGCGAAGACGCCAGGCCCGCCCTTCCGACTGGCTTCGGGGATCGACAGGGAGGAGATGTTCGCAAGGAGAAGAATGGAGGAGGGGCAGGAGGAGGACGAGGAGGAGGAGGAGGAGGAGGAGGAGGAGGAGGAGGAGGAGGAGGAGAAGGAAGGGGGTGATGAAAAAAAAATTGCACCTTTGCCGCTGGGTGTATTCGCGGCGCCTCAGGAAAACAGGCGGCCTGGTAGCCGGATCGTCACCACAGCTCGACGGGGCTCAGGGAGAGACTCTTGCCCTGTGGTTGGCCAGCCACAGTAGGTGCGGGCCCGCCGTGCTATCCCTGAGAGGCCCGATGGGGTTATTCGAAGGGGTCCCCCAACGTGGGGGGCGCAGGAACTGGAGTCCTTGGGCAGCGGGGCCTCCGCTGCTTGAGGCTGGCGGCCAAGTGGGGGTGGTGCCGGTGGCCGTGTCTCGGGGCATCTCGAGGCGCCTCGCAACGGCGGCGCAGATGTGACGCCTCGGGCGGGTCTGTGCCGCCGTTCATGTTGCGAGGTCCGATAGCATGTGAATTCATGTAGGTACCTTGGGCACCTCCCTTCGGGTTGTGTCGCCCAGGTGTTCTGCCCGGGCACAAAACATAAGGAGGAGGAGGAGCAGGAGGAGGAGGAGGAGGACGAGGAGGAGGAGGAGGAGGAGGAGGAGGAGGAAGAAGAGGAGGAGGAGGAAAAGGAGGAGGATAACCGTCTGTTTCCTTGGGGCGGGCGTCTGGTTGGCAAGAAACCGAAGGGGAAAACCTTTCGCGGGGGGGGGTCGCAATCCTGGGTACCCCCCCCGGACCACCCCGGGACCAGCCGTCGGGGCCACCAGGGACCCCCCCCCTCGGGGCCCCCCAGTCGGTGGGGAAGGGGCGAAAAGGAGGGGCTTCTCTTCGACGTAGTTGCGACATTGTTCGATCTCTTTTTTGTTCGATCTTCTTTGCGACGACGACGATTCAAATCGGGGCTGGCGTACTTCAGTTTGGGTTGGGCTGGCTTCGCGCCGAAGGGCTTCTCACGCACGCCGTTTGAGTCCGCGCTGAGGAGGAAAAGGAGGAGGATGGGGGAGGATGAGGAGGGGGAGGAAGAGGAGGAGGAGGAGGAGGAGGAGGAGGAGGAGGAGGAGGAGGAACAGGAGGAGGAACCCGGAGAAGCTTTTAAGAACCCCCCCCTTCCGGCGCAACGATAACCCATCCGTGCCCTGGAAGCGTTATCCCGGCACCAGGAGGGTGCTCATCCTGTCTTTCCTTAGCTTGTCCTTGGTTTGCTTAGCTTTTCTCTGGTTGCACTAACTTATCATTGGTTGTCTTAGCTTTTCATGTGTTTTCTCAGCTTTTATTCGTTTTTTTTTTTTTTTTGTTTTGTTTTTTTTTTTTTTGTTTTTTTTTCTTTCTGAGGTTGTCCTCAGTGTTCTTAGTTGTTTCACTTGTTTTTCTAAGCTTTTCTGTTGTTTTCTGTGTTTTCCTTGGTTGTCTTAACTTCTCCTTTGTTTTCCCAGCTTTTCCTTTGTTGTCTTAGCTTATCCTTGGTTGTCTTAGCCGTTCAATGGTGTTCCCGGGCTCAAGTCTATTCAGTGTCTTTCATATTTCAATTTGCGCTGTGACCCATTCGTATTCAGGTTCGGGGATTTTTTTGGGGGGGCCTGCCAGGTGCTAAGATAACGCCTCGGTGCGGGGCGGGGGCGATACACTGGGGTGGACCACCCCCTACGACGGCCGAAGAACATCAATTTCCCGAAGGGGATTGTAATAGAAGTCTCATCGACAAATCCTCGCATGGAATTCCTCGCATTCTTAGGAATCTTAGCATTTCCTAGGACATCCTTGAGATTTTGCAGGAACTCCCTAACATTCTTTGAACCAGTCCTTGGCTAGACTTTCCATCGATTGCCCTAGCATTTCCCGGGAAATGCGAGGGATCCCTGACATATACGAGGATTCCACAGAGTACTTTTTAAACTCTTTCGTATTTTCTCAGCTTTTTTTTGGACATGCAAACCATTCCCTAGGATATGCCGCTGTATTTCCTTTGCATTCCTTGCCAGTTCCTTGGCATGTCCTGGGATTTTCTCGCATTCCTACGGAATTCCTCTCATTCTTAGGACGCCACAGTGATCTCGACCCAGATCTCTTGGGATCCCCAACATTCCTCAGCATTCCCTAGGTATCCCTAGTATCCCTTTGGATTATTGGCATTTCTTTGGGATCCCTAGCGTTCCCGAGGAACTCTGAGCATTCAGTAGAATTTTCTAGGGATTCCACCCAGATCCTTGGCATTCCATGGGAACCAGAGAGAACTTAGCAACATCCTTGACACTCCTTGCGACTTCTTTTCTTGGCCCCATAGCGACCGCCACGGATTTTTTGTTTGTTGCGATTTTGCGCGCGGTGCTAAAATATCGTTCAGCGGAAATGGCCCTTCGTAATACTGAATACAATTGCGGTACTAAGATAACCCCGGGGGGTTCTTCAAAATTTCTTCGGGTTAGGCGGAGCAGGACGAGCAGGAGAAACACGAGGAGGAGGAGGACGAGGAGGAGGAGGAGGAGGAGGTGGAGGAGGACGAGGAGGAGGAACACAATGAGGAACAAGAGGAAGAACAGGAGGAGGAGGAGGTGGAGGATGGAGGAGGAACGCAAGGCGGATGTGTAGGAGGAAATACAAGGGGAGGGGGCCTGCCTGCCCCTGTCCCTTTTCCCTCCTCCGTCAGGCGGCTGCCGCCACAGCGTGGGGCGCTTCGCAGAGCGGCGCCCCCGAGGGGCAGTTCCAACTTCGCCCTGCACCTGCACGGGTTGGGCCTCCGTCCCTCCTTCCTCCTAGGGGAGGAGGAGGGGGAGGAGGGGGAGGGAGAGGCGGAAGAGGAGGAGGAGGCGGATGAGAAGGGGGAGCGGAAGAGTAGCAGCAGGAGGATGAGGCGATGAGGGTAGCTCAGCATGGATGGGCAAGCGCGCTGAGCGCACTGATTGCGTCGCCGTTCGGTGCGCGGGAACACATGACGAGGTCGAGGAGGGAGGGAGAAGCAGGAGGTGGATGAGGGGTTGATGCCGGCGACGACGAGGCCGGTGATGATGGTGATGATGACGATGCCAATGCCGATGACGATGACGACGGTGCTGATGATGCTGATGATTGGGTGAGTGGTACTGGGGTGTCTACAAGTGGGGGGGTGAAGAAACCCAGCACCTTAGGCACGTATTAAGGGACCTTTAGGAGCCTTTTGTTGCCTTGCACCATTTTGAACATGTTCTGCGCGGGGGCTGCGTCAGCGATTCAGTGCGCAGTGGAAGCTACGCTCGCGCGAAGCATCTGGCATTACCTGGCTAAGAGAGCAACGCCAGACCCCGAGGGGTTGCTCGGCGACGCCCGGGCCGTGGCAGCCGTGTCTGTCGAAAGTGGCCGCACCTTTTTGGGTTTCCTCTGTCGGGCAATGCAGCATACGGCCCCTCGAGGAATACTCCCGAACGACTTTTGGCCCACGGGGGCAGTTTCAGGACAGTTGTGGGGCACTTTCATCATGCACTGCAGCTTTTGGCCGCCCGCATGTTCTGCGCATCAGAAGGTCTGAGCGGGAGGCTGCCGCGCGCGATGTTCGTCGTGCACCTCAGTGGCCACGTCAGAAGTTGCGCCGCAAGCGTGGAGAACCGCCATCTGAGATTGAGTATTGAACTTTAGGACCGTACCGGATGTCGGAAAAGGCTTTCGCCTCCAATTGCTTCGATTGGGACGCGCGTCCCCCCCAATTGCGTTCCCCCAGTAATACGTACTCACCTGAGATGATGATGGTGGTCATGCCATTGATTATGATGCTGCTGCTACTGCTGCCAGTAATGGTCGCGATGTTGATGGTGATGACGACGATGATGATTAGTGTGATGATGATGTTGGTGCCGGTGCTGCTGCTGCTACTGGTGAAAATGCTGATGGTGATGGTCCTGATGATACAGGTGATGGTGCTGATGCTGATGGTGCTGCTGATGATGATAGCGATGAACATTATAATAATGGCGATGCATATTATTGTATTGGTCGGGTGGTGATGATGATTGATATAGTGATCATGCTACTGCTGCTGATGACGCTGGTGCTGACGATGACAGTTGATGGTGGTGCTGAGGGCGATGGTGCTTATGATGTTGATTTTGACGATTGTGCTGATAATGGTTGTGCTGCTGCTGCTGCAGATGATGGTGGTTCTGAAGTTGTTGGTGCTGTGGTTGTCGTCCTGTTGCTGTTTGCGCTGATGATGTGGGTGCTTTCTGTGGCCATGAAGGTGGTGGCGGTGCTAGTGGTTGAAATTATCAGGACGATAATGCGGATAAGGCTGGCGATTGTCATCTTGGCGATGACGATAACGATGACGATTGTGCTGATTGTGATGATGACGATGGGGGGGGGGATGATGATGCTGCTACTAATGAGTGTTGTTGTGGTGATGATGATGCTGATATTTAGTTTGATGACGATGCTGGTGATGACGATGTTGTCGGCTAATCTGGTTATACCGTTATGGGTGATGATGGTTGAGCGAGTCGATGGTAGTGATGTTGTTGATGGTGCTGCTTCCGAGGATTACTTACGATGGTGATGCTGGCAGTGGTAGTATGTGCGGTGGTGTTTGTGACGATGATTTTGATGATGCGGGTGCTGGTGCTGCTGCTGATGATTATTGTGCTGAAATTGTTGGTGCTGGGGTTGCTTGCCGTGATGTAGTTGTTTATGGTGCTGATGCATTTCGTGATCGGGACCATGATGATGGTTGCGATGGTAGTGGTGGCAATCTTCATAGCGATAACGCGGATGATGCTGACGATTCTGATTCTGACGGTGACGATGACGATGACGATCATGATGACAATTACATGACGCTGGTGATGATGCAGATGCGGATGGTGACGATGATGGTGGCGTTGCTGATCGCGACAATGATGGTGTGCTCATGGTGGTTGTTGTTATGACGAGGGTGCGGCTGATGATGATGGTGTAGGGGTGATGGTGAGGATACGCATGATGGTGTCGATGATGACGCGGCTGCTGCTGATGATGATGATGATGGTTATGATGAGTGTGATGGTGATGATGGTGATGCTGAGGGTGATAATGCAGAGTACGATAAGGACGGTGGTGGGGATTCTGCTGATGGTGAAAATACTTGTGCTGATGGTGCGGCGGATGATGACTATGATGTTGTTGATGATGATGATCATCATAATACTGTTGATGATACTGGTGACGCTGATGACGAAGCTGATGCTGTTAATGCGGGCATTTCCTGGTGATTTTGATGATGGTAAAACTGATATTTCTGATGTTGATGATGCTGCTGTTCACGGTGCTGCTGGTGATGGTGATGCTGGTGATAGAGATGATGGAGGTGGTGGTGGTGGTGGTGGTGGTGCTTACGTTAGATATGAGGGGGAGGATGCGGGGCAGCAGGAAGAGAATAATCATTGGGAGGCGGAGGAGTTGGAGTTGGAGGAGGAGGAGGAAAAAGAACAAGAAAAAGAGGAGGAGGAGGAGGAGGAGGAGGAGGAGGAGGAGGAGGAGGAGGGGGAGGCGAAGGAGGAGGAGGCGGAGGAGAAGGAGGGGGGGGAGGGCAAGCTAGGTCCGCTCGCGTCATATCTGACATCCTACCCCTCCCTCCCATCCCTTACCATGGCGTAGACCCCCTCTCTACTCGCACAGTCGGATGTCGACCAGGGCAAGGATCCCGAAAGGGTACGCGATGCATTGTAGAGCACGGCATGGCATGGCGTAGAAGAGCACTGCAAAGCGTATTCTCAACCTAGCATTGCATTGCATGTCGTGGCATGGCACGGGAAATGACGCCAGCGCTGCAGCGGGAGCACGAGTCGAAACGAGCGGAAGCGCGGGAGCACGATTCGGAACGAGCGGAAGCACGGAAATGAGGCCAGCGCTGCAGCGGGAGCACGGATCGGAACGAGCGGGGCCCGAAAATGAGGCCGGCGCCTCAGCGAGAGCAGCATTTTGAAAAAAAATGCAGGCGAAAACCCACTTCCGGGGAAACCTGTGTGTAAAAAACAGGACGCGGGGGGGGGGTCGAGCACTTTCAAACCGTCATCAGGGGAAGAGGGAGAGTAGGATTCATATTGAGTAATTGTAGACGGGGAGGTAGATGGGGCAAGCTACGTGCGCTCGCGTCAGATCTGACATCCTTCCCCTCCCTCCCATCCCTTACCATGGCGTAGATCCCCTCTCTACTCGCACAGTCGGATGTCGACCAGGGCAAGGATCCCGGAAGGGTACGCGATGCATTGTAGAGCACGGCATGGCATGGCATAGAAGAGCACCGCAAAGCGTAGAATGTCACAGCATGGCGTGGCGTGGCGTAGTGAAGAATTGCATCGCAAAGCTTTGCAACGCAAAGCATGGCATCGCACAGCGGCCCCGAACATAACATTGCATAGCATGACGTTGAAGATCAAAACGTAGCATGGCATAGCATGACGTGGCACTTCCGCACTGGATATGGCAGCTGCAGCTGAAGGCATGGCATCGCGCAGCGGAACGAACCTAGCATTGCATTGCATGCCGTGGCATGGCACGGGAAATGACGCCAACGCTGCAGCGGGAGCACGATTCGGAACAAGCGGAAGCGCGGAAATGAGGCCAGCGCTGCAGCGGGAACACGATTCGGAACGAGCGGAAACACGGAAATGAGGCCAGCGTTGCAGCGGGAACACGACGCAGAACGAACGGAAGCCCGATAATGAAGTCCGCGCCTCAGCGAGAGCATCATTATGAAAAAAACCCAAGCGAAAACCCAATTCCGGGAAACCTGTGTGTAGAACAACAGAACGCGGAGGGGTGCCCGCTATCTTCCGCACGCCATCAGGGGATGCAGGGGAGTAGTATTCATACAGTGTAATTGTACAGGGAGGGCGAGGGGCAGGGGGGAGGAGGGGGAGGAGGATGAGGAGGAGGAGGAGGAGGAGGCGAGGAGGAGGCGGAGGAGGAGGAGGCGGAGGAGGAGGAGAGGAAGAGGAGGAGAGAGGACTGAGGAGGACGAGGAGGAGGAGGCAAGGAGGAGGAGGAGGAGGAGGGAGGAGGTAGGAGGAGGAGGAGGAGGAGAGGAGAGGAGGAGGGAGGAGGGGGAGGAGGAGGAGGAAGAGGAGGAGGAGGAGGAGGAGGAGAGGAGGAGGAGGAGGCGGAGAGGAGGAGGAGGAGGAGGAGGAGAAGGGAGGAGGAGGAGGCGGAGGTAGGAGAGGAGAGGAGAGGGGAGAGGAGGAGGAGGAGGAGGAGGAGGGAGGAGGAGGAGGAGGAGGAGGAGGAGGAGGAGGCAGGAGAGGAGGAGGAGGAGGAGGGGAGAGGAGGAGGAGGAGGAGGAGGAGGAGGAGAGGGAGGAGGAGGAGGAGGAGGAGGAGGAGGATGAGGAGGAGGAGGAGGAGGAAGAGGAGGATGAGGAGGAGGAGGAGGAGGAGGAGGAGGAGGGGGAGGGGGGGAGGGGAGGGGGAGGGGGAGGGGGAGGAGGAGGAGGGGGAGGGGAGGAGGAGGAGGAGGAGGAGGAGGAGGAGGAGGAGGAGGAGGAGGAGGAGGAGGAGGGGAGGAGGAGGAGGAGGAAGGAGGAGGAGGAGGAGGAGGAGGAGGAGGAAGGAGGAGGAGGAGGAGGAGGAGGAGGAGGAGGAGGGATGGAGGAGGAGGAGGAGGAAGGAGGAGGAGGTAGGGGGGAGGAGAGAGGGAGGAGGAGGAGGAGGAGGAGGAGGAGGAGGAGGAGGAGGAGGAGGAGGAGGAGGAGGAGGAGGAGGAGGCAGGAGGAGGAGGAGGAGGGGGATCAGGAGGTGAGGAGGAGGAGTAGGAGGATGAGGAGGAGGAGAAGGAGGATCAGGAGGAAGAGCAGGAGGAGGAGGAGCAGGAGCAGGAGGAGGAGGAGGAGGAGGAGGCGGAGGAGGAGGAGGAGGAGGAGGAGGGAGTGTGCGCTTTATCCCCCGACAGGCCGGCGCGCGGGGCATCGCATCATCCTTGCGGCGGATGCTGGCGCCACCGTTGTGTCGGAGACGGAGGAGACATCCCGCCCCCGCCGGACGACGAGGGCGGGATTGATCGGGAGCCTCTTTTGAGCCTCTTGGGCCGCCTGGGCCTTGTTTGGGTGGAAGGTTAAATAATTCTCGGTTCGTTCTCACCCTCTGCCCCTGGGGCCGCCATGTGGCCTTCTCGGGCCGTCTTAGGGCCCTCTTCGGAGCTTCTGGGGCTGTTTTGGGGCAGTCCTGGTGGCCTTTCGGGTCGTCTCAGAAAGTCGGAGGCTCGATACGGCGAGAACCAGACACCCAAGAAACAAAAAACGCAAGAACCATCACTGGTGTTTGCCCCTCGGAGCCCTCGTAGGAAGGCTCTTGGCTCCCCTGGGACGCCTCGACTGCCACCTGGGCCGTCTTGAGGCCGTCTTGGGCCGTCTTGAGGTTTACGTGTTCCGTCCGAGGGCGATATTGGGCCGTCTGGGGGCTTTTGGGCCTCGGGGGCATACTGCTCTTCCTCTTGATCCTTGAAGGCAAGGTCCTTCTCGCCTTCTTCTCTTCGCGTGCCCTTCTATACTTAGGACGGGGCTCATGGACAGGATCACTGGTGGGCAGGCACGGTTGCAAGCTTGGCGCCGCCGCGAGGCGACCGCCACCGAGAACACGACGACGCAGAAGGTGGGGCCCAAGGAGGTGCCGCGGTCGCCCAGGAGGAGGACAGGATTGTGGAACAAGTGATGCAGAATGACGATTATGACGGTCATGATGATGTTGTTGTTGATGTTGGTGACGATGTTGATGGTGATGTTGTTCATGGTGACGCGGATGGTGACGATGACTACGATGGTGGTGGCGGTCATTTTGATGGTGTTGATAATGATGTTGATGACCATGGCGATGACGATGGTGACCGCGATGTTGCTGATGGTGATGATGATGTTGATGCAGCAGAAGGTGACCATGAACATGGAGATGCTGATGATGATGCTGGTGACGATGATGCTGCTGTTGATGGTGATACCGCTGATGGTGATGATGCTGCCGATGCTTATGATGCTGCTGCTGATGATGCTGGTGCTGCTGATGCTGATGATGATGCCGATGATGATGATCGTGATGGTGATGATGTTGAGTCTTGTTTGTGTGCCTGTGTTTATGGTGGTGATGATGATGGTGATGATAATGTGATGATGATGATGATGATGATGATGATGATGATGATGATGCTGATGATGATGATGATGATGATGATGATGATGATGAGTTGGAGGAGGAAGCGCACTGGTGTGGAGGGGCAGAGGGAATATTCGGAGGAGGACGGACGATGAGGTTGCAGCCTGGTGAGGATGGGGAGGAGGAAGGAAGATGGCGAAGATGACGGACTGATGATGCTGATGGTAATTATGTATGGTGTTGTTGATGACAGCGATTAGGATGGTCGTGCTGATGCTGTTGTAGTTGCTGCTGATGATGATCTTGACTATGATGATGAGTATGACGATGATGGTGATCATGGCGATGGTGATGTTGAGTGTGCGAATATGGCCTCTTTGATGATGACGATGTGACGATGATGATGTTGATGATGATGCTGCTGATGATGATGCTGATGATGGTACTGATGATGCTGCTGCTGATGATGTTGTAGTCTTTGTTTATTGTTGTTGTTATTGAATCGCTTCGCTCATTCCGCCAGCCCTGGAGCCCTCTTTAGGGCCTCTTGGGGGCCTTTTGGGGACCTCTTGGGAGTCTTTAGGGGCTCCTTGGCGTCGTCTTGGGGGGCTTTTGGAGACCTCTTGGGGCGGGAGGGGGGGTAGTCGATTGCGGCTCCGCCCTCGGCGGCCACGATCCTCGTGAGGGGTGTCGAAAAATGGCCCTCCCCTGGAGTGCTCTGGTGGCTTCTCCCGGGACCTTGCTGGGGTACTTTTCGTCCAGGGGCCCCCAGGGGCCGCTCCGCGCGCGCGAACTAGAAATATTGTTAACCAGTTGCCCGAGATCTTAGC
>CAUYUJ010014520.1:218471-228497 GCA_963575745.1 Prorocentrum cordatum
AGGAGGAGGAGGAGGAGCAGTAGGAGGAGGAGGACGACGCGAAAAAGAGGAGGACCAGGAAGGAACAGGAAGCAGGAGGAGGATGAGGAGCAGGAGCATAAGCATGGAGGAGGAGGAAGAGGAGGAGGAGGGAGGAGGAGGAGGAGGAGGAGGAGGAGGAGGAAGGAGGAGGAGAGGAGGAGGAGGAGGAAGGGGGAGGTGGAGCGGGAGGGGGAGGGGGAGGGGGAGGGGGAGGAGGAGGCGGAGAAGGAGGAGGAGGGAGGGAGGAGGAGAGGAGGTGGAGGAGGAGGAGGAGGGAGGAGGAGGCAGGAAGGAGCAGGCGGGGGCAGGGAAGGGGTGAGGAGGAGGAGCAGGAGGAGAGGAGGAGCAGGAGGAGGCAGGAGGAGCGAGGAGGAGCAGAGGAAGGATGAGGAAGAGGAGGAGGAGGAGGAGGAAGGAGGAGGAGGAGGGAGAGGCAGGAGGAGATGGAGGAGGAGGAGGAGGAGGAGGAGGAGGAGGATCAGGAGGAGTAGGAGGAAGAGGAGGGAGGGGAGGGGGACGAGGAGGAGGAGGAGGAGGAGGAGGAGGTGGAGGAGGCGGAGGCGGAGGAGGAGGAGGAGATGGAGGAAGAGATGGAGGAGGAGGAGGAGGAGGATAAGGAGGAGGAGGAGGAGGAGGAGAAGGAGGACGAGGAGGAGGAGGAGGAGTGGATGGGAGGGAGCTCGCTGCCGTCTCTGAGGCAGGCCTCGGAGGGCGCCAGAGGGGCGGGGGAGGGCTCGGGTGGGGTGGGGAGGGCTCGGGTGGGGCGGGGGAGGGCTCGGCTGGGCTCTGGCCCGCGGGGCCCATGACTCTCCTCCTCGTCCTCGTCCTCCATTCCTTTTACTTTAAGTAGATCCTCGCTGTCGCACCCCGGGGCCAGTCAGAAGGGCGGGCTGGGCGCTTCGCCTGAGACCTCCTCACCACTCATGAGTCTGACGCTTAACAGCTGGCAGCAGTTTCACACATGGAGGGCAGGTGGCTTGAAACTTGTGGCTCTCGATTTAGCGTCGAGCAAATTCGTTCTAAGCATTCGCTATACTTTTGCGAATTGAGGGAGGGCTGCTTTCAACATGTGGCTCTCACTTTAGCGCCGCGCACATTCGTTTCAAAGATGTGCAAGAGTTTCACACATTGAGGGCGGTTGACTTTTAATCTGTGGCTCCCATCTTAGCGCCGCGCACATTTGTTTACACGTTTGCAGCTGTTTCACGGATTTATGCTGGTTTCTTTTCAAACGGTGGCTCTCGCCTTAGCGCCGCGCACACTCGTCTTAAACCTTCGACATTGAAGCAAGAGTTCCACTGATTTTCGTGGTCAACGTGCCAGAAGTGGTGTTTTGGAACGGTTCAGGATATGTCAGTGTGCAGCAGTTGCGTTGATTCGCGGTGTTGAAGTCCCACGTTTGGTGCTCTGGCGCGATCCAGGATCGTCAATACGCAGCAGTCAGATTGATGATTACTGTTGGAATCCCGAGAATTGTGTTGTGGCACGCTTTTGGATCTTCAAACGATTGTCTCCCGACGGGGCCCTTCCTTCAGTGGAAATGAATTGTTATAGGGGCCTATGAAGAGGGCGCTTGGAGGGATGGTTTATTCCAACATCGTTGCTGAGTCTTGGGTTTACACTGGTCCTCCTCCCTCCTCCTCCCTCCTCCTCCCTCCCTCCTCATCCTCCTCCCTCCTCCTCCCTCCTCCTCCTCCTCCTCCTCCTCCTCCTCCTCCTCCTCCTCCTCCTCCTCCTCCTCCTCCTCCTCCTCCTCTCCCTACTCCTCCCCCTCCCCCCCAGGGAGCAACGACCAAGATCCACCTCCTTTTGCTTTTCTCCCTTCTCCCCCTCTTCCCCCCCTCTCCCCCCTCCCCTCGTACTTCTTTCATGGCTTGCGGCAAACCCAGTCGCCGTGCGAGCACGGATGCTCCCAGAAGCTTCCGAGGCTCTCCAAGGAGCTCCCCCCGAGTCTCGATCCTGATGCTCCTCTTTCCTCCGGGGAGGGAGGGGCAGATCTAGGACGGGCCGGCCGTCGTGTTTTTTTTCGCGACGGCTGAAGCTCTGGGTCGGCCCGTTCATGTTTGCTCAGAGTCAGTCCCAGGACCCCTCCTCGACGCTACACCGAGCTGCGCCCAGCCGTGGCGACGAGGGTCCAGTAATTATCCAGATGCCCCGCAGCCTGCGTCAGAGGCAACGCCGATACCTGAAGGAGGAACTGGAGGAGGAAGAGGATAAGGAGGAGCAGGAGCAGGAGGAGGAGCAGGAGGAGGAGGAGGAGGTGGTGGTGGCGGCGGCGGAGGAAGAGGAGTGGAAGATAGAAAGAGAGAGAGAGAGAGAGAGAGAGGGAGAGACTGAGAAGTGAAGTGAAGATGCGAAGACGCCTGCGGCGAACCACCGCTATCTCCAGCCTTGTGGACACGCCCCTGTCGCCAAAGGTCGGGCCGAAGTCTTGCCAAGCTATTGGACTACGTGTTCCCCGAGCCATTTTGGAGACCCTTGGGGGAACACTTGTGGAAGGACGAGGGAGGAGGAGGGGCGGAAGGAGGAGAGGGAGGAGGAATATTCCTGGGGTACCCTTGGGGCCGCGCCGGAGTCCTGGGGGACTTGGTGAGGCCTCTTGGGGGCTTCCTCAGGCCTCTCGGGTGCCTCTGGAGGCTCCTTGGGAGGCTCTTTGGCTGTCTCAGGGCATTCCTGGCCCGTCTTACGCCGTCGGAAGCCGTCTTGAGTGCGTCTCGGGACGAACTTCGGGCCCTTTTCGGGCGCTTCGGGGCCGTCCTGGAGGCCATCTTGGTGGAGGCCTCTTAGGCCAACTGATTGTCTTCTTGGGGCCGTCTTGAGATGGGCCATCATGGGTCGGGCGCTCTCGGAGCGATCTTGAGGACCTCCTCGGTCGTCTGGCGCCGTCGGCAGGCCGAACAGTCGCATTTGCCAGCATCTTTCAAACTCCGACGGAAACAAAAGGATTTGGCGTCTTCGGGACTTCGGGAACACGTCTTCGAGGTTTCTGGGGCCGCCTTGGAGGCCTTTCTGGGGCCTCTTGGGCCGTCTTGGGCCATCTTTGGGCCATCCTTGGCCGTCCTGGGTGCATTTTGTGCCGTCTTGGCGACGTCTTGTGACCATCTCGGGTTCTCTTGGAGCTATATTAACCCTCTCGGAGGCCATCTTAGCCCATCTTGGAAGTCATCTTGAGGCCATATCGAGCAATAATGCCGATGGGAGCCTCCTTTTCCGGGTGGCCGGCGGGTTGGGCAGAGACCCCAGTGGGAACCTCTTCAAAAGAACAAACGAAGCCAAACATGTGTGTTGACACGCCCTGCACCACTGTGGCAAACCACTTGCTTGGGGCGGCCGATCGAAGACGCTTTCGGCGAATCGCCGCTGCACCCTGCCCTTTGGAAGCGCCTATGGCCGACCGTTGCGGCCAGAGCTCGGCGACGCCACATTTTGAATGCCACTCGCCCTCCATCCGTGATGCGCTTGCGAACTTTTGCAGCGAATGTGCGCGGCGCGAAGGTCAGAACCATATTTTGAACAGGAGCCGCCCTCCATCCGTGAAGCTGATGCAAACCTTTTAAGACGAAGCCGCGCGGCGCTAAGGCGAGAGCCACATTTTGAAAACCACCCGCCTACCATCAGTAGAAGTACTGCTTATTTTGGAGACGAAGGTGCGCGGCGCTAAGGCGATTGGCACACTTCGAAAGGGCATTGCCCTCCTATCCTTGAAGCTTCTGCGAACTTTAAGACGACTGTTCGCGGCGCTAAGGCGAGAGCCACGTTTTGAGAACCACCCGCCATCTATCGGTGAAGCTGCTGCAGAAGACTAATGCTCGCGGCTCTACGGCGAGAGCCACACCTTGAAAAGGACACGCCCTCCATCCGTGCGTATCTTGCATTTCTTTAAGACGAAGGTGCGCGGCCCTAGTGCGAGAGCCACACACTGAAAATCACCGGCCCTCCATCCGAGAAGATGTTGCAAACTTCTAAAACGAGTGTGCGCGGCGCGACTGCGAGAGTCACATTTTGGAAACCACCCGCCATCCATCCGTGAAGCTGTTGCGTATTTCAAGCTCTAGGATCATGCGTAGCGAGGAAATCTCAGGTGACACGACCAGCCCGCCCTCCCATCACCTCTGGGGGTTGGGGATGGAGGAGGAGGAGGAAGAGGAGGAGGAGGAGGAGGACGAGGAGAAGGAGGGAGGGAGGGAGGCAGGATGACGAGGAGGAGAGTAGCAGGGAAGGAGGAGGTGGAGGGAGTCCACGCCCTCCCTCCTCCTCATCCGTCCTCTTTGCTCTCCTTTCTCCTCCCCCCTCCGTTCTCCTGTCTCTCCATCCTCGCTCTCCATTCTTTCTCCTCCGTCCTTCTCGTTATCCGACATCCTCCCTCCTCCTCCGTCCTCCTTCTCCCCCGCCCCCCGTACTTCCCCCCCCCTCTCTCTATTCCTCCTCGTCCTCCTCCTCCTCCTCCTTCTCCTCCTCCTCCTCCTCCTCCTCCTCATCATCATCATCATCATCATCATCATCATCATCATCATCATCATCCTCCTCCCTTGTCCGGCTTGGCCGTCGCCCTCCTTCTCCTCCTCGCGAGCGCCGGTAGTGTACGCTTCTCCCTGGGGGGGGGCCGACGGGCTTCGACACCCCGGACGAGTTCAACAGCTGGTGCCGCGCCACGAAGCTGGGGAAGAAGTTCTCGTGGGAGGGGGGGGGGGAGGAGTGGCAGGAGGGGGGGAGGAGGATGGAGGTTGGATGTTTCAGGACGCTTTCGTCGGTTCTGGGCGGCTTTCCAGCCCCGGGGTGCCTTCCAGCGGCTGCGCCCCGCCGAGAGCGTTCTACGGGATGCCCGAAGCGCAGCAGGGTGTGGCAGTTCCCTGCCGACGGGCTCCCTCGCTGCCTGTGCCCCGGGCCCGTGTCCCTCCCGAGGCTCTCCCGTCAGCCTCGCGTGCCAATCGCGCGCGTGCCCGCTCGCTTCCAGTGAAAATCGCCTGGCCATTTGTGCTGCCAGAACAAACTCGCTTCGAGCGTGCCTGCTCGCTGCTGGCAGCCATCGATTGGCCAGCACTGCTGCCAGGAGGCTCACTCCGCACGTGGGCGCTCGCCTCCAGCGCACATCGCGTGGCCAGCGCTGTTGGCGGGAACCCCACTCCGAGCTAGCCCGCTCGCTCCAGACGGCCATCACGCTGCTGCCAGGAAGCGAGCCAAGAAACTCACTCGAAGTGTGTCTGCTCGCGCCCGGCGCACATCGCACGGCCAGTGCTATTGCCAGCAAGCTCGCCAGGCTTCTCATTCCGAGCGTGCCCGTTCGCTTGCAGCGCACGTCGCGTTGCTGGTGCTTTTACCCAGATGCGCTTGCCAAGAGGGATCTTACTGCTTGCTGACTAGCTGCCTCACTCGAGGTGCCCTCGGCTGCTGTGCCTCCTCAGTTCTTCCCGTCAGCCTCGTGTGCCCTTCCCGTGCGTGCTCGAACGCTTCCTGTGCAGCTCACGTTGGGGGGCGCTGGGGCATGGTCGTGAGCCTTCCCCGCGCTACCCCCATCTTGGTCGTCGTCGTCGTCGTCGTCGTCGTCGTCCCCCTCTCCCCTCTCGTCCTCTCCCTCTCGAATGCGCGCCTAGGTGGGAGAGCAATCGGGGAGGACCTTCCCAGAAGGCTCAGCAGGCCCTCAGCCCGCTGAATAGCTTTTTGAGCCTTCTCTTAGGTCGGGCACGCCCCTCTACAGAAGGAAATAGTTACAAAATAGTATGGGGATGCTTTTCTATCATTTGTCGATCATTTTTTGTTTTTTTGCTGGGGGCTATTTCAACATTTTCGCCACAAATCCGCCTGTGGGGGGACATGTCCGACCTGAGCCTTCTCTCCGACCCTTCAGGCGGCTTCCCAGAAGGCCTGGTGGCTTTCAGGAAGCCCCGCCGCCTGAGAAGGCCTCCACTCTCTCGCTTCCCCCCCCCCCGGCGCGCCGCCGATCTTGCTCGCTCACCTCGTCGTTCTTTGCCAGGGTTCCAGCGTCGATTGCAGTGACTGGCCGCCAACAGCACGTGGGGCTACAGTGGAGGCCCATGCCAAGAAGCACCCTGCTTGCCTCCAGGGTGCCCTGGGCTTCCTGGGCTTCGATGGTTTCGACACGGGAAGCGCGACGTCCCCGCCCGTACCAAGAATCAGTGGACGCCCTGGAGTCTCAGGGTTGGGTTTCTTGTGGAAGGTCTCTTGTGGACTGGCCTCCTCTGCATTGTGGGGCCATCTGGCCGTTTCTGGGTCTTCAGATGCTTCCAGTCTGCAGTCCTCTGGGGACCATAGGCCCCGGGAGATTTCTTCAGACTTCTGGGAGCGGGGGAAGAGGACGACGAGCAGTGGAAGCATTCGACACTGCTCAAGTACTGTACCATATCCTCCGCGATCAACGAGAATGGTTGCGAGAAGGTTCTCTTCACGGACGCGGATGCGATGATCGTCAACCATGACCTTCCCGTGGAGATGTCGTGGCCAGGAGTGCCCGAGAGTTCAACGGACATTCATGCGAGGTGGTCTTTCGCGCAGTGGCCAGAGGGTTTCACTCCTGATTGGAAGCCTAACATAGAGGTAGTGCCGCATGATTCAGACTGGTGCACCTCTAATGAACCTGGATCTTGTGGCTCATATCAGAAGTTTGCCACTTGTCTCAACACAGGCGCTTTCATCATGGATAACTCCGAGCCCTCCCAACATCTCGTAGAGCAAGCAATCCACACCCTTCTGAAAATCACACAAAAGGGCTGCACGACAGGCAATCTGAACCCCTGGAATTTGGACCAGTGCATGCTCTCACACGGAGACCAGTGCATATTGGAGGTCTTCGCCATCCCGCCGACTCCCCCAAAGGCAATTTTGACGAGTCGTATGCCCTGCGTTCCAGCCTTACGCTTCGAGCTTTAGACACTGGGGAAGGCGGCGCATGGGGAGGCGACTGAGAAGGACATGTGGAGCGGAGGCAGACTAATGAGCAGGAGGGGGAGGTGGAGGAGTATGCTCCTGTAATCCCCACGCCAGGGAAGATCCAAACAAACAATGATCAGGAGGGAGTGGATGAGGAGGGTGAAGAGTAGGAGTTGGAGGAGGAGGAGGAGGGGGAGGAGGAGAAGTTGGATGGTGATGATGATGGAGATCACGAGGAGACGAGGAGGAATGGGAAGGGGAGAAGCGAGAGAGGAGGAGGAGAAGGAGGAGGAGGACCAGTGTAACCTCGAGACTCATTAACGATGTTGTATTCAGCCCTCCCTCCAAGCTCCCTCGTCATAGGCCCCTACAAGGGTTAATTTCCACTGAGGGAATTGCCTCGTTGGGAAACCGTTTGGAGACCCTGAAGCGTGCCAACTCCCCATTCTCAGAACCCCATCGCCACACATCACCCTGATCGTTGTGTCTTGACGATCATGAAGCGTACCAGTATACCATTAATGGGGCTTCAGCACCACGACTTTCTAGGAAGTTGACAAAGGACACCCGTGGAACTTCTGCAAATGTTTAAGATGATTGTGTGCGGCGCTATAGCGAGAGGCACATTTTGTAAAGGAGTCGCCCTCAATCCGCTAACCTCGTGCAACTTGTCGAAGCGAATGCGCGCGGCGATAGGTCGAGCGCCACACTTTGAAAACGACCTGCCCTCAACCTGTGAAGATCTTGCAGTTTGTTGAAACAAATGTGCGCGGGGCTCAGGCGGGAGCCACATGATGAAAACTACACGCCCTCAATCCTTGAAGCTCGTTGCAATGATGCCAAGCGGGAACCACATTTTGAAAACCACCCGCCCTCGATGTGTGAAGCTGTTGCCAATGTTTAAGCATCAGGGTCATGAGTGGTGGGGGAGTCTCAGGCAACGCGTCGGGCCCGCCCTTTTGACCAGCCTCGGGGTAAGACAGGGATGAGTTATGCAGAAGGAAAGGGATTGGAGGAGGAGGAGGAGGAGGAGGAGGAGGAGGAGGAGGAGGAGGAAGAGGACCAGTGTAGCTTCGAGACTCATTAACGATGTTGGATTCAGCCCTCCCTCCAAGATCCTCCTTCATAGGTCCCTACATGGAGTCATTTCCATTGAGGGAAGTGCATCGTTGGGGGACAACCGTGTGAACATCTTGAAGCGTGCCAAAACACAATTCTCAGGACGTCAACGCCGCGAAGTAACCTGACGGTTACGTCCTGGCGATCCACCACCGTGCCAGACCACCATTTCTGTACCTTCAACACCGCGAATCAATGTAATTGGTGCGCCCTGGCAGAATGAACGTTCACGGTACGTTATCCAGGAGAACCATTGCACCATTTGCAAATGTTTACAACGAATGTGCGATGGGGCTAAGGCGAGAGCTACGTTTTGAAAAGGAACCGCCTTCAATCCGTGAATCTCTTGCAGTTTTTAAAACGAATGTGCGCGGCGCTACGTCGAGAGCCACGTTTTGAAAACGACCCGCCCTCATTCCGTGACGCTCTTGCCATTGGTGTGAACGAATGTGCGCGGTGCTAAGGCGAGAGCATCATTGTGAACACTACGCGCCCTCAATCCATTGACTACTCAGCAGATGTGCGCGACGCTCGAGCGAGAACCACATTTTGAAAACGACCCGCCATCATTCCGTCAAGCTCTTGCACGTTCTTGGGCAACGGATGCACGCGGCGCTACGGCGAGAGCCACATTTTGATAATTGTTAATTGTACATCCGTGAAGCCCTGGCAACTTTTACAACGACTGTGCGCGGCGCTAAGGCGAGAGCCGCCTTTCCAAACCGACACGCGCTAAAGCAGTGAAGCTCTTGCATTTTGTTTGAACGAATGTGCGCTGCGCTACGGCGAGAGCCTGATTTTGAACACCACCCGCTCTGCATATGTGAAGCTGTTGTGTCAACTGTTAAGCATCAGGGGTATCAACGGTGGAGAACTCTCACGCGAAACGCTTGGCCCGCCATTTCGACAGGCCTGGAGGTGGTGAGTGCCACAAGGAGAAGGGCGAGGAGGAGTAGGATGAGGAGGAGGAGGTGGAGCAGGAGGAGGAGGAGGATGAGAAGGACCAGTGTAAACCCAAGACGCATCAACGATGTCGCAACACATCGTCCCTCCAAGTTCCTTCGTCATAGTTGCCTAAAGGCGTTGTTTTCGTCGAGGGAAGTTGCCCAGTCGAATGCAACAGTCTGGTATTCCCCAAACGTGCCAACACGCAGTTCCTGGGACTTCAGCGCGTCGGACCACGGCGACTCTTGCGTCTTGACAGCCCGAATTCGTACCATAACACCTTTCCTAGGACTCCAGCGCCGCGAATCAACGAGACCGTTCGGTTCTTACAGTCCTAGATCGTTTCAGAACGCAACTCCTGGGACTCCAACCGTACGAATGGCTGGATGTGTTGTAAGCTTTAAGACGAATGCGTGCGGCGCTGAGACGAGAGCCACAATCCGAAACCTATACGCCCTCAGTCCGTGAAACTCGTTCCATTTTTCGAAACGAATGTGCGCGGCGCTGAGGCGAGAGCCACGTTTTGGACAGGAGCCGACGGTCTCCTGTTGACTGCCACGCCGCCTACGGACCACGAGCTGATTCTCGTCCGACAACCGCACGCGTTCTGCCTTTGTCAGACCTGGAAGCGAATATATGCACCCGCCTGATGCGCTTCCTGCATGCCCGATCGCATGTCGCACGCGCAGCATGGTGTTCGAACGCCCCACTTCAAGCACACTCCGAATATGGGCGAGGCATCACCTCGGATTTTGCCGCCTGTGAGAGCCTCTCTGATGGGAGAGAGACGGGCAGCACGGCGCTTCTCAAGCGCTGCGGAGAACGGCACCTCGGCTGGCCCCTGATACAACACATCGAGGTCTCAGTGCTTACGGCGGAGGAGGAGGAGAAGGAGGAGGCGGCGGAGGAGATGAAGGAACGCGAGGAGGAGGAGGAGGAGGAGGAGGAGGAGGAGGAGGAGGAGGAGGAGGAGGAGGAGGAGGAGGAGGAGGAGGAGGAGGAGTAGGGGTAGGAGTAGGGGTAGGAGAAGGAGTAGGAGTAGGAGTAGGAGTAGGA
>CAUYUJ010014520.1:228597-266087 GCA_963575745.1 Prorocentrum cordatum
GCGGCTCTGCATGCCTCGCCGCCTCGCAGCAGAAAGCGGGCGGCGCGGGTGGCCACCGCCCGCGGCCGCAGGTGGCGGGCAGCGGTGGCCACGCCTGCCTTGGGGTCCGATGGCCCGGGACGGCCTCCGATCCAGCGGGCTCTTCCTGGTCGGCCGCCGCCTCGGCCGTGAGCGCTGCGTTTGACGTCTCTGCGCTGGGCAGGCGATGGCTGGCGTGCGCCGTCGCGTCTGGATGGCCGCGATCCGAGCAGCAGCGAAGTCGCAACCACGCGCTCACAAACTAGTCCATGCGCGGCAGAAACCAGAAAGGGAAAATATCATGGGACAGGAAGAGAAGCCTGCTAGGGCACAGAGGAGTGCACAATGGCAAGGATGCCCGAGAACCTCCCACTCACCAATCTCTCCGCAGGACGTCTCCTCCTCCTCCTCCTCCTCCTCCTCCTCCTCTTTCTCATCCTCTTCCTCCTCCTCACATGGAACAGATATGCGAGGGCCGAAGTCTGGCTCCGGCTCCAGGACCCTTACAAGGAAAAAGACTCAGAGTTGGCCGAAGACGATGAAGTGCGCGAGGTCCCAGAGGGTGAGCCAGGCCAGAGCCATCAACTCCACATCCTGCTCACCGTCCAAAGCCACACCCACGTGAGCCAGCCCCCGTGACGAACCGAATAACCTTGAGAGGACCGAGCGAGGCTCCGAACAAGAAGGAGACTGTGCCACCGCCAGATTGGAACACCAAGATGAGCATAAAAGGGAAGCTGCAGAAGTCGGCCAGCATCACCAAGCTGTCGATGCCGTACTCTGCCCTCTGCGTCATTGCCATTACACGTCATCGTGGAGGTCTTCTCCAAGCCCGTCTCGTGTCTCGTCTAGCATTGCGGCGCTCCTCGGGGCCATGAAGTCGCCCGCTGCCAGTGAGGGCGACCGTGTCGTACATCGCTGCGTAGAGGATGTTGATAATTACAGTTGCAGCAGGTCGTGCACTTGACCAAATTCTTGAATTCCACCCTCGCTGGAACTGTTGCCCAGCTGTTTCAGCACGAGCTTGAAGCCGAAGGCGTCGATGGCTTCCGGCTCGTACAGGTTGTCAGCGACGTCCCAGGGGCGACTGAAGGTCATCTCGCTCACGACCAGGATCTCCGCGAGCTCCGCCAGAGACTCCTCGTCCAGCGGCGTCGCTTTGGTCTTCTACAGGCCCTTCGACTGGGACTTGAAGAGATCTTTCATGGTCTCGACGTCCTTCTCCTCGTGCCCCGCGCCGCCACCAGAGTGGCCCATGGAGGCGAGGGGGAAAGAGGGCCCTCCCCCTGGGCACCGACAGGATGTCAGATGTTGCCCCGCGCGCCAAACGACGTGCCCGTCCCGCCCGCCCAGCCTCGCGCCCCGAAGGAGACCCGACGCGAGGGAGGCGCCACTGAGCAGGACAGGCGACAGGGCTCTCACCCCGCTTGGACCCCGATCGGGGTCCAAGCGGGCCTTGAGCCAAAAAACCCCTCCCCCATGTCCTCCTCCTCCTCCTCCTCCTCCTCCTCCTGGCGGGACTTCCTCGCAGGGCTTGTCGTCCTCGCCGTCCCGCACCAATGCCACGAGCGACGCCCTGGCGGGATTTCTGCCCGCAGCGCGGTGGTGACGGCGAAAGCTTTGCGGTGCTGTCTTCCGCCTTCCTCCATCCTCCTGCTCCTGCCCCTGATCCTGCTCCGCCTCCGTCCGCCGCCTCCCTCCTCCTCCGCCTCCTCCCCCTCCTCCTCCTCCTCCTTCTCCTCCTCCTCCTCCTCCTCCTCCTCCTCCTCCTCCTCCATGTTTGTCTCTTCCACTTCCTCCTCTCCTCCTCCTCCACCTCCTCCTCGCCCTCTTCATCCTCCTCCTCCTCTTCTCCTCCTGACTCCTCCTCTTCCTCCCTCCTCCTCCTCCTCCTCCTTCCATCCCCCCTCCTCCTCCTCCGCCCCTATCCCTACCTCCTCCGCCTCCTCTCCCGGGCGGTCCCTCCAGGCAAAAACAATAGGACTACAACTCCTCCTACCGCCTCCTCCTCTCCTCTTGCTCCTCCTCCTCCTCCTCCTCCTCTTGCTCCTCCTCCTCCTCCTCCTTCTCCACCTCCTGCTCCTCCTCCTCCTTCTGGCCAGGGCGGGCGCCCCCACCCCCCTCCCCCGCAATCTGTAACCCGAGCCAGCGGGAGAGGACATCTCCCTGCCGGAGGGCTTCGCGTGCCTCGACACGGCGGCCCGGCCGAGGTTGCAAGAGACCTTCCAGCTGGCCAACGATTATCGAGGGCGCCTCGGGCGTGCCGCCGCCCTTCCCCAGGGAAGAGGGCGAGGAGGACGAGGGCGAGGGCGAGGGCGAGGAGAAGGATGAGGAGGAGGGCGAGGAGGACGAGGGCGAGGGCTCGGAGGAGGAGGAGAATGACGAGGAGGACGAGAAGGAGGAGGAGGAGGAGGAGGAGGAGGAGGAGGAGGAGGAGGAGGAGGAGGAGGGAGTCCTTGAGATAGGCACCGATCCCAGGAGGCAGGCCGATCCACATTCCATATCCCCCCTTCCAGTCGGCGCGTTTCGAGGGCAGCGATAGAGGGGGATAATCCGAGGCTGGGATGTACCCAGAACCACAGCCTAGGGGATCGGTCCTCGCGGACCTCCACATGCGGTGGATATGGATATATTCGGGCCCCGAGGGACCAACATGTATCCACCGCCCGCTTGGGCACCAGGACGTCGGCTCCCAGGCGGTGAATATGGATAATTCTCCGCCTCGCAGATCAGAGAAGGGGGCAATGTATCGACCCCGAATCGCCCATGCATCGCCGACAGGGGCCCGACAGGACCTCGGAGGTCAGAATTCGGGGGTCCACGAAAAGGCTCTATCGCGGGAGCCACTGCAGGGGTCGTGCCAGCACACGAGAAAGGCTGCCGGCGAGAAATGCCCATCCAGGGTAAACTCTATTTACGAGGCCGCAGCTCGCAATTCACGACTGGGCCGCTGGCCCGAGCGACGGGGCAAAACTAATTTTGGAAAGCGATGCAGGAGTTGGGGTGGTGGTGGCAGCTTTCTCTTCTCTGTCCTTCTCGTTCCTCGTGCTTCGCACTTTCTCATCCTCTATCCCTCTGAAGGCATCTTGAGTATGTGCGCCTGATTGTAACCGCTGGTTCTAATTGGGGTCTGCCCGCTCGGAGTCCTCGTGTTGCCCAGGGCGCGCTACACAGTGGCGCCTTTGGCGCCGAGAGGCGCCAGAGAAATTAGCCATGTGGACAGATTTGCTACCCCCCTTTACTACACCCCCCTTCGTCCGATCCGAATCCAGTCGCGCGGTTTCCCCGGTCGACCGCCCGAGGGCGACGATAGGGGGGGGGGGGGCAGCAGGGAAGGATGGCAGTGGGGCTGAAACACAATACCCCTCAGAGCCAGACGCCATGCCCCGTAAAACAGGCTGGGCTCCGCGAAACGGAGCGCGTTCCTTTGTTTGTTCGAGATCCTCGTCGGCCCATCCCGAAACCTATGCAGGATAGGCCTGGCAGGAACTCACGCGGGTAACGAAATCGTTTTCTCAACCCCGGAGTAGAGAGCGTGTAGTAGAGCCGCATGTGCAAGGTAAGGAGAGGCGAGACGCGGTCACGAGAGCGAGGACTTCCCTATCCATTGCGGCTCAATGCTGCCGCATGCTCGCGGAGTATAAACATATAGTGTCACGCCCTTTCTTGTCTTATCTTACCGGGTCGCATCATCCAGTCCATCTTCTAGCTTGTCTTGGGCTGATTCCAACCAGTCGCACAGCGCCAGATAACGTGGGGGAACGTCCAACCACGCTTGCCCCCCCCAGTCAATTACGGGGGCTGACAGCGCGCCCAAGAGGGGGGGAAAGCCTGGGGACCAGCCTTCTAAGACGGATCTGAACGCATCGGGCCCAATGAGACGTGCTCTGAGCCTTCTCCCAATCTGCAGAGGGCTTCGCCGAAGTTCAGGGGGAAGCCGCGCCGCGATCTGAGAAGGCCTGCCCAATCTCACCGCCGAAGGGTATACTAGGGGGGTTAACAACCAGGTCTAAGTTTATGAACTTAGACTTGCGATCCAGGCGGTAGAAGTTAGAAGTTGGAGTGAAATTTGGCTTTGAATTCCTAGAGTTAGTCGTTGATTCCGAAGGGAACTCGAATCAGAAGTGCCAGGGACGTGCCAGGGCCAGGCAGAACAGTGGAGTTGGAGAGGATTTGCCATATGACATTCTAGAATTTGAGAGGAATTTTGATCTAGGTGAACTCGAATTAGAGTAGCCAGGGGCGTGCCAAGGCCAGGCAGAAACATAGAGTTGGAGAGGAATCTGCATCTGAATTTGTAGAGTCAGAACAGATTTTGAATTCCACATGTGAGTTCGAATTAGAATTGCCCGAGACGTGCTGGGGCCAGGCAGAAACATAGAGTTGGAGAGGAATTTGCGCACGACTTTCTAGAGTTAGAGAGGAATTTTGACTCTAGGTAAATTCGGATTAGAATTGCCAGGGGCGCGCCAGGGCCAGGCAGAAACACTGAGTTAGAAAGGGATCTGAATGTTAGGTGACTTCGACTTTGAATTGCCAGGGACGTGCTGGGGCCAAGCGGAACAACTGTTTTGGAGAGGGATTCGCATACGAATTTCTAGAGTTAGAACGGGTTTTGAATGTTAGGGGAATCCGAATCAGAGTTGCTATGTACGTGCCAAGGCCAGGAATTGTTATTGAGGTGGAGAGGACTTTTGCATATTAGCCTGGCGAAGAACCCAACCATATGCAGTTGTCAGTACCGCAGCTGCGGGTTTCATTTTCAAAGGAACTCCCCATAGGACCACGGAACGTGTGAGGGGTGTGCCGAGATGGGTGCCACTGGGGCATTCGGTGAAGCTCCCTATGGGGACATGAAACACGCGCGGGGCGTGCCGACATGGGTGGCGGAAACGCATGTGAGGGCCGCCACTGGGGCCTCCAGTGGAGCCCCCTATGGGTCCCCGAAACATGATGCTGCTGCGGGGGGGGTGCCGGGATGGGTGGCGGAGACGCATGTAAGCGCCGCTACTGGGGCCTTCAGTGGAGCTCCCTATGGAGCCACGAAGCGCGTGAGGGGTGTACTGGGATGCGTGGCGGGGACGCATGTGAGCGCCGCCACTGGGGCCTTCGGTGCAGCTCCTTACGGGGCCACGAAACGTGTGAGGGGTGTGCCGAATTGGGTGCGGGTGGTGACGCATGCGGGCGGCAGCACTGGGCCTTCGGTGGAGCTCCCTATGGGGCCACGAAACCTGTTGTTGTGAGGGGCGTACCGGGATGGGGGGCGGGGACGCATGTGAGCGCGGCGGCTGGGGCCTTCGGTGGAGCTCCCTATGGGGCCACGAAGCGTGTGAGGGGTGTGCCGAATTGGGTGTGCGCGACGCATGCGGGCGCAGCCACTGGGGCCTTCGGTGGAGCTCCCTATGGGGCCACGAAGCGTGTGAGGGGTGTGCCGAATTGGGTGTGCGTGACGCATGCGGGCGGCAGCGCTGGGGCCTTCGGTGGAAGCTCCTATGGGCCACGAAAACGTGTGAGGCGCTGTGCCGATTGGTGTTGTGCGTGACGAATGCGGGCGGCAGCACTGGGGCCTTCGGCGGAGCTCCCTATGGGGCACGAAACGTGGTGGAGGGGTGTGCCCGAATTGGAGTGGTGCGCGACGCATTGGCGGCGGCGCGCTGCGGCTTCGGAGGAGCTCCCTATGGGGCCACGAAACGTCCTTGTGAGTTTTTGGGCGAATTGGGTGTGCGTGACGCATGCGGCCCAGGCAGCACTGGGGCCTTCGGTGGAGCCCCTAGGGGCCACGAAACGTGTTGAGGCTGTCCTGTGCCGAATTGGTGTGTGCCGACGCATGCGGGCGGACAGCGCTGGGGTCTCAAGCGGGAGTCTCCCTATGGGGCCACGAAACGTGTGAGGGGTGTGCCGAATTGGGTGTGCGTGACGCATGCGGGCGGCAGCACTGGGGCCTTCGGCGGAGCTCCTTATGGGGCCATGAAGCGTGTGAGGGGTGTGCCGAATTGGGTGTGCGTGACGCATGCGGGCGGCAGCGCTGGGGCCTTCGGCGGAGCTCCCTATGGGGCCACGAAGCGTGTGAGGGATGTGCCGAGATGGGTGTGCGTGACGCATGCGGGCGGCAGCACTGGGGCCTTCGGCGGAGCTCCCTATGGGGCCACGAAACGTGTGAGGGGTGTGCCGAATTGGGTGTGCGTGACGCATGCGGGCGGCAGCACTTGGGCCTTGGCGGAGCCCCCTATGGGGCCACGAAACGTGTGATCGGTGTGCCGAAATGGGTGTGCGTGACGCATGCGGGCGGCAGCACTGGGGCCTTCGGTGGAGCTCCCTATGGGGCCACGAAGCGTGTGAGGGGTGTGCCGAATTGGGTGTGCGTGACGCATGCGGGCGGCAGCAAGGAGGAGGGGGCAGAGGAGTAGGGGAGAACGCAGGGACCGTTTCTTCAAAACGAGGACCCAACACCACAGGATGGTTGGGAATTAATTACCCACGTTTGCTAAAGTACAGCATTAAGTAGTTTAGTTTTTTTTGCTGTAGCGCGCACTGTAGACATGTGCACCAATACATGGGATTCTAGTGGAAAATAGTGGCAGTGTCCGCATGGCGCCGCCGCCCTTTTTCGGCACACCCCTTACACCGTTCGTGGCCCCATCGAGAACCGCACTGGAAGCCTCGGTGGCAGGGTCCGCATGACGCCGCCGCCCCATTTCGGCACACTCCTCACACGGTTCGTGGCCCCATAGGGGACCCCACCGAAGGCTCCAGTTGCAGGGTCCGCCTGGCGCCACCGCCCCATTTTGGCACACCCGTCACACGGTGCGTGGCCCCATAAGGGGCCCCTACCGAACGCCCCGGTGGCAGGGTCCGCATGACGCCGCCGCCCCATTTCGGCACACTCCTCACACGGTTCGTGGCCCCATAGGGAGATCCACCGAAGGCCCCAGTGGCAGGGTACGCATGGCGCCGCCGCCCCATTTCGGCACACCCGTCACACGGTGCGTGGTCCCATACGGAGCCCCACCGAAGGCCCCAGTGGCAGGTTCGTGGCCCCATAGAGAGCCCCACCAAAAGCCCCAGTGCCACAGTCCACATGCGTGCCCCCAACCCACTTCGGCACAACCCTCACACATCTCGTGGCCCCACAGGGAGCTCCACCGAAGAGGATATTCACAACTGCGTTACTCACGACTGCATACGGTTGGGGTCTTCGCCGGGCCAATTTTCTGCCTGGCCTTGGCGCGCCCCTGGCAATTCTGATTCGAATTCACTTAATTTTCAAGCTCCTTGCTGACTTCAGAAATTCACATGCGCATTCCTCACCAACTCTATTTTTCAGCCTGGCCCTGGCGCGCCCCTGGCAATTCCAATTCGAATTCGACCGAAACTCAACTTCCTCTCGACTCCCCGAAATTAATTCTTCACGCTTCGCGTATCCCCACCAGCCCATCTCAAAACAGCAACTCTTGCGAAGCATGCCGACAGTCGTGTTTTTCAGGCGTGTTTCCGCCTGCCCCCGCATATCTCCCCTGTTCCTCCTTCCTCCCGCCTCCTTGTACATCCTCCTTGTGGTGGGAGCGGGAGAAGGACGAGGCGGAGGAGGAGGGAGAGAAAGCGCTCCTCGTGGTTTGAGTCGTTCGGGGTTTCTCGTCCTGGTGTGAGTCGTTCGGGCCCTTCTTCCTGGTTGTGAGTCGTTCGGGCTCGTTCGTGGTGTGAGTCGTTCGGGCTCTTCGTCCTGGTGTGAGTCGTTCGGGCTTCTCGTGGTGTGAGTTGTTCGGGCCCCTCATCCTGGTGTGAGTCGTTCGGGCCCCTCCTCCTGGTGTGACTCGTTCGGGCTCCTCGTGGTGTGAGTCGTTCGGGGCCCTCGTCGTGGTGTGAGTCGTTTTGGGAGCCTCTTGGAGGCCTTTTGGGGCGTCTTGGGGGCCTCTTGACGGCCCGAGGGGCTTCTAGGAGCGTCTTGGGTGCCTTGGGGGAGCCTCTTCGGGCCTCTGGGGAGCCTCTTGGAGGCCGTTTGGGGCGTCTTGGGGGCCTCTTGGCGGCCCCAGGGGCTTCCAGGAGCGTCTTGGGTGCCTCGGGGGAGCCTCTTGGGGGCCTCTTGGGGGCATCTTGGGGGCCTCTTGGAGGCCTCTTGGGGCCTCTTGGGGCTCTTTGGGAGGGGTCTGGGAGGAATCTTGGGGCCATCTGTCGGGCGATCGATCACAGATGGGGGGAGCACTTTTCTCCCTCCCCCCGTCGGGGCCAGAATCCTCGTGAGGGGTGTCGAATTTTACCCCTCCCAGGAGTCGAAAAAGACCCCGCCGGCGACCCGCGGAGGGACCTCTCCAGGCCCAGGGGGAGGGGGTAGGGGGAGGGGTAAACCCCTCCCCGAAGGGGAAGAAGGGGGGTTGAGAACAGAGCGGGCTCTCTAAACCACTCACGCCCAAAGGGCTGGTGGGATTTGCAAGTTCCTCTCCAACTAAGTTTTTCTGCCAGGCCCTGGCGCGTCCCCGGCAATTCGTATTCGAACTCGCCAGAGATTCAATTATCTGGGCGAAGGACCCAACCATATGCAATTGTGAATACTGCAATTGTGAATATCTTCTCGGTGGAGCCCCCTACGGGGCCACGAAACGTACGAGGGGTGTGCCGAAATGGGTGTGCGGGACGCATGCGGGCACACCCACTGGGGCCTTCGGTGGAGCCTCTATGGGGCCAAGAAACGTGTGAGGGGGTGTGCCGAAATGGGTGTGCGTGGCGGACGCATGCGGGCACACCCACTGGGACTTTCGGTCGGAGCTCCCTAGGGGGCCACGGAAACGCGTGAGGGGCGTGCCGAAATGGGTGTGGCTGACGCATGCGGGCGCGGGCACTGGGGCCTTCGGCGAAGCTCCCTATGGGCCACGAAACGTGTGAGGGGTGTGCCGAAATGTGTGGGTGACGCATGCGGGCGCGGGCACTGGGGCCTTCGGTGGAGCTCCCTATGGAGCCACGAAACGTGTGAGGGGGTGTGCCGAAATGGGTGGGTGCGCATGCGGGCGCAGCACTGGGGCCTTCGGTGGAGCTCCCTATGGGGCCACGAAACGTGTGAGGGGTGTGCCGAAATGGGTGTGGGTGACGCATGAGGGCGCGGGCACTGGGGCCTTCGGTGGAGCTCCCTATGGGGCCACGAAACGTGTGAGGGGTGTGCCGAAATGGGTGTGGCTGACGCATGCGGGCGCGGGCACTGGGGCCTTCGGTGGAGCTCCCTATGGAGCCACGAAGCGTGTGAGGGGTGCCCCGAAATGGGTGTGGTGACGCATGGGGCGCGGGCATGGGGCCTTCGGTGGAGGGCCTATGGGGCCACGAACGGTGAGGGGTGTGCCGAAATGGGGGTGTGCGTGACGCATGCGGGCGCGGCACTGGGGCTTCGGCGGAGCTCCCTATGGGGCCACGAAACGTGTGAGGGGTGTGCCGAATTGGAGTGTGGTGACGCATGCGGGCGCGGGCACTGGGGCCTTCGGCGGAGCTCCCTATGGGGCCACGAAACGTGTGAGGGGTGTGCCGAATGGGTGCGGGTGACGCATGCGGGCGGGCACTGGGGCCTTCGGTGGAGCTCCCTATGGAGCCACGAAACGTGTGAGGGGTGTGCCGAAATGGGTGTGGGTGACGCATGCGGGCGCGGGCACTGGGGCCTTCGGTGGAGCTCCCTATGGGGCCACGAAACGTGTGAGGGGTGTGCCGAAATGGGTGTGGGTGACGCATGCGGGGCGGGCACTGGGGCCTTCGGCGGAGCTCCCTATGGGGCCACGAAACGTGTGAGGGGTGTGCCGAATTGGGTGTGCGTGACGCATGCGGGCGCGGGCACTGGGGCCTTCGGCGGAGCTCCCTATGGGGCCACGAAACGTGTGAGGGGTGTGCCGAAATTGGGTGTGGGTGACGCATGCGGGCGCGGGCACTGGGGCCTTCGGCGGAGCTCCCTATGGAGCCACGAAACGTGTGAGGGGTGTGCCGAATGGGTGTGCGTGACGCATGCGGGCGCGGGGTACTGGGGCCTTCGGTGGAGCTCCTATGGGGCTACGAAACGCTGTACTGGGTGGGTGAAACGCAGGGAAGAGGGGGAGGAGGGAGGAGGGAGGAGGGGGAGGAGGCAGCGGGAGGAGGAGAAGGAGGGAACGCGGGGCACCGTCTCTTCAAAACGAGGACCCAACACCACAGGATGGTTGGGAACAAATCCAGTCGAACTCGAGAAACTCACATGCAAGTTCCTCTCCAACTCATTTTTTCTGCCTAGCCCCGGCGCGTCCCTGGCAATTCTAATTCGAATTCGCTGAATATACTTATTCATACGCAGATTCCTCACCATCTTTATTTTTCTGCCTGGCCCTGGCGCGTTCCTGGCAAGTCTAAGTCGAATTCACCAGAATTCAAACTTCCTTTCTATTCGAGTTCACATTCAAGTCCCTTTCCAACTCAATTTTCCTGCCTTGCCCTGGCGCACCCCTGGCAATTCGAATCCGAATTCGCCTAACATTGAAAATCCAATATAACTCCTTTAAGACTTCTTCTCCAACTCAATTTTTCTCCCTGGCCCTGGGACCTCCCTGGCAAATTCCATTTGGATTTCTTCAGAATTCTTTGAACTCCAGAAATTCATGCGCAACTTCTTCTCCAACTCCATTTTTCTGCTCGGCCCCGGCGCGTCCCCGGCACGTCGAAGTCGAATTCACCTTTGATTCGAATTCCTCTCTAACTCTGGAAATTCATCTGCAAATTCCTCTCCAACAGTGTGGCGAAAAGCTGAGGGCGCCCTGGGCCAGGGGCACCTCTGGCAACCCCCGCGGTGGATCGGGGACGCTGTTCGCGATGTCTCACGCCGTTGTGTATTTGGTTGCCGTTGATGCTCGTGGCGCCGGATTCCCCACATGGTGCCCTGAGCTGCCTTGATGCGCCCGTTTTGAGACGCGACGCGTGCCGTGGACGAGACGTCCGCATCAATGCGTTGCGTGGTGACTCAGCGTATTGGCCCTCGGCGTTTGGCGGACGTATCGCGTCGCACCTACGTTTTCAGTTTGCGTGTTGGGCTCCGTATCAGTTCGCTACGTGTTGCGCGTTGCGTATCGGGGCAGCTGAGATGGTGCCCCATGCCCTGCCTCTGTGTGGCAGCAGCCTGCGTGGCCAGGCGTTTCGGGCCACTGGCCTGGGCATGCTTCGGGGCGGGGTGCTCCCCTGTTCGCTGCGCGGAAGCAGAAGGGGTGGGAACATCGGTTGGGGAAAATTAGCGCGCCTCTACCCCGCTTCCCAGCATTGATCGGACGTGTGCATTTACCATCGAAGAGTACCCTGGATCATCGAGTGACCAAAAAGACACGCACAACACCGAACAACGCACAGGGACTAGGCGTCCAATCGATGGCAAGACTTGGTCATGGGCGAAGACGAGACACTCGCATGCACTGGGCCGAGGGAACCGCCCCTTGGCGTCCCCCCACAGCCGACGTCGATCCCCGTGCGGCGATGGCCGGCGTGCGGCGCTG
Source organism: Prorocentrum cordatum (assembly GCA_963575745.1). Lineage (NCBI taxonomy): Eukaryota > Dinophyceae > Prorocentrales > Prorocentraceae > Prorocentrum > Prorocentrum cordatum. Next base: position 240,093 of record CAUYUJ010014520.1, read on the forward strand.
GAGCGCGGGCGCCGCCCGCAGGCAATGGCCGCTGGGGGGGTCGAGGTCGGCCATGGGGGGGCGCCGGGGGCGGTTCCCTCGGCCCGGCGGGCGTGGCTGTCTCTCCTGCGTTCTCGACCTTGCCCCTTTCCCCCCTCCTGGGGCTGGGCCGCTGGGCTTCCTCGTTCGACTGTGAGGGCGTACGGCAGACGGGGTGCGACAAGTGTACAGTCGGGCCGAGGCATGAGATCGAGGTCGGTTCGTGGAGGGCCCCCTAGTGTTCTTCGTGCTTGTTGGATGTTCATGTGCATCTTGGGGAGGTAACCCTTGGCTGTTCGATGCGTTTTGGCCGGCAGCGTGTCTCGTGTTTTTGAGGGATGTTGTTCTTGCCTCGGTTCTACTGTACCCCATCCCCACCCAGGTGGCCATGTTGAATTGGGGCGGGGGTGCCCTTTTGGTCCCCTGATCGTGATGCACCTCTTTTTAATTTTGTTCGCCTGATTTTCGTTTTGATCCGATCGAGGCGATTATCGATGTTTTGACATTTTCTTCGTGCGGAGGTTGCACAGAGAAAGGAGCCCATCGTGAGCCCATCGTGCTGCTCCCGTTGCAGTTGCCAGAGTCGTTCATGCTTCTCGCGCGCTGCCAACGTCAGTCGTGGTACTCACGGGCGCGCTGCCTTGCGTGCGGCTTCCCCACGGGATGCGCGACAGGCGGACCCCACACGGCCCTCTCGGGGCCGCCCGCCCTGCTGCTTTTGCAGATGGGCTCGCCACCGCCTGGCTGACCCTGTGGCTGGGCGTCTTCGGCGCCGCCGGGCCGTGACGCGAGCGCCGTCTGGGCCTGGCGGTTCGCCTTCTTCCGCGCCGCCACCCGCCGTCTGGGCCTCGGCGGGCGATGTCAGCCGGCTGTCTGGCAGCATTTTGCTGCAGCCCACGAGCATTGGCACAGCCCCGCGCGCTCCTCCCACGGCGGCTTTCACCACCCACCAAACCACCCCAACCCAACCCGAAGGCCTCAATTTGCCCTCCATTTCCAGTGGGGGGGGGGTCCGGGAACATCGAAAAAACATACATGGAGCCCATCCCCCCCCCAACCCGAAATTCGGGTCTTCGGGTTGGGTTGGGGTGGTCTGGTAGGTAGTCAGGCTTGGACCGTGCCCCGCATCTTGCTGGCGCCGCACCTCTGCAGCACGGTCCGACGTTCTCGGCATCGTGGCGAGCGCAGTTCCGTGCTCTCCCGCTCCCGCTGCCGTGGGCCCCCTTCTCCCGCCGCTCTCCGGGCGCACGGGTTCCCCTCGCTCGTCGCGCTTCCAACGTCTGCAGCCTCAGCTGCGGCCCCTGGGTGTGGTCGTGACGCCTCCTCCTCCTCCTTTCCTCCTCCTCCTCCTCCTCCTCCTCCTCCTCCTCCTCCTCCTTCTCCCGTCGCCATTTTGGCTCAAGGGGCCTGCTCCTTAACTTCCAACCTCTCTCGAGGCGCCTGGTGGCGAGGCACCAAGGCCGGGAGCGGACGCGCTCCCCTGGCCCCGCGGGGCCGCTCTCCCTTAGCCCGCAGCGGCCGCGATCTCCTCCCGCAGTGCCGTCCGACGTCAGCGAGTCCTGGCCAGTATCTCTCACATCTACTCCTCCCGCCTCCCCTGGAGGGATGAGTACCCCCCCGCCGGCGCGTGGAGGTACGTCCACGGAAGGTAAGAGGGACACCGAGCAGATCTTCGCCGCCATGCGTGATATGATTGCTCCTCTGTCGTCGTCGGTCGCCAGCCTGTCCAGTCAGTTGAATCTCGGCGTGCAGGAGATAAACCAACAGATTTCGGGAATCCAGGGTCATATGATCGCCGCCGAGAAGAACTTCCTGACATTACAGCAGGCGCACACTGAACTGGCAAAACAGACGGCAGCCAATTTCGAGCAGATGCGTGCGATCCACGAACAGGCTCTCCTTCAGTGCATTCAGGACCGTGAGACCGCAGAATCCGCCATCCGTGAGGAGCTCAAAGGAATGATCCAGACGATGCGTGATGAGATCCAGGACCTCCAGAAAGTCGTCGAGCTGGGGACCCCGACACCTCGTGGGGATGAAGAAAGGCAAGTCCGTCGGAAGGTCGACTCTGGGCTAGTGGGCAACCCCTCGCGTCTTGTGGTTCTTGGATTTCCACGGCCGCTGATGGAGAAAACGCTCCGTGAAGCTGTCCAGAGTATCGTCGCCCGCTGTGCTCCGTCTTCGACTCAGGGTTCGATTCAGGTCAAGGCCTACGATTGCAGTAAGAAGGTGTTCCTGGACTTTGATTCCAACTTAGAGGCCTCCACGTTCCATGGGATGGCATCGTCCGTGGGCGCGTTCCCCTTCCCAAACCCCGAGGGCGGTCCCGACTTACAGCTACGGGTCCGACGTGATCTTCCCCCCTCCTACAGGAAGCTGTTCTACGATCTCGGGAATATGCGACAGCATGTCTCCATAATCTTTGGGGCGGACAAGGTGGGGTCGACGGGATTAGGGGGTGCGGTGTATGTGATGAAGGACAACGGAGTCCCCGTGCAAGCGGTTCAGATTTCTAATGTGGATGATGGCCCCGCCGCGGGCACCGTGCAGTGTGGCGTCGAGATCGATGGGTTGACGGAAGTGGGAGGGCAGCAGCATGCGCAGTGTCTGCACGCCAGGTTCGCAGAGATCCGCCCCTCTCGGTGAGTATCGGAACAGTTCGACAGGTGAGTGGGCGGTGGGGAGAAGTCCAGTGGGTTCAGCTACTGAGTGCTCGTCCGCCCTCCCTGCCCAGTTTGATGCGCACCACGCAAGTGACAGTGCTTTATCCTTCTCGCCGCCTGCTGGGGAAGCTGGTGGTGTCTACCGTCCTGCCCGTCCTCTGTCTCGCTGCAGTTTGAACGCGCGCGCGCTCTTCGCCTCTCTCTCGTCTCGTTCATTTCGGTCACGCTCGCGCTTCCTTCGGGCTAAGCAGCTGCTCTCGCAGTATCAGGTCCTGTGCTTACAGGAGACGCACGGATCTGAAGCAGACTTGGGTATCCTTCGGGGCGAAATGCGGACTGGGCAAATTTTTGGGAGCTTTCTGGAGGATCGGAACGCGGGCGGGGCGGTGACCTTCCCGTCTTCGGATCTCTGTGACTGCTTCGACCCGATCGCTCCGATTAAGGTCGTTCCTGGGCGGGTGTTACTTGTCTATGGTAGGGGACCTCGAGGAGACTTGGTAGTGGTCAATGTTCATATGCCTAGCACGTGCGATGACGTTCATATCTATCATCAGTACTTACGCCTCATCAATGCCGCCCTTCCTGCGGCAGCGCATACCATGGTTATCATTCTGGGAGACTGGAATTTCTGTACGATGGAGAATGATCGGTCTCTTGTCTCAGAGGAGATTGGGCCTGGGGGCCGTTTGCAATGTGGTGCTTTTCAGGAACATTGTAGCCGCTGGTGTGAATTTCACCAACCAGACCCGACCCGAAGGGATATCGTGAATCGGGACTTGAGGGAGTTGGCCAGATTCGATCGGATTTACACGACCCGTCCTGCAGGCATCCTCAATGAGATGACCGTTGTTGTCAACGCTGTCGGCGCCCTCGTGCATCCAGGGGCCTCCTCCGATCACATTCCCGTCGCTGCCGCGGTTTCGCTCCCGACCCCGAGGGGTCGTCTCTCGGTTCCGAAATGGATCAGCCAGCATGCCGACTACCACAGGATGGTTTCCGAACAGCTACGGGCGATGACGCTCCTATCGGACCCTGCCCAGAAACTCGCGAGGGTGAAAGAAGTTTTTGGCGCGGCTGCTGTGGAATTCAAGAAGTCCCTTAAGTGTCGGACAGCGGGCAACGTTGCTGAACGGCTCCACTATGCGTTCATGGCATACCGTGGATGGAGGGGTCGGCAGTGGTATCTCTGTCTTCGTGCCATTCGCTGCTACGCTTCTCTCCTGCCTTTCTTCGACGTCGACGGCGGCGTGTGCGCTGATCCTCATGGCCTCCACAGTTTGGTACCAACCTTGAAAGGACGTTGGTTTGATGCGGAGTTGGAGGAGTTTGATCATAGTAACCAGGTGGGGGAGGTCAGGACCAAGAAGAAACGGAGGTTGGTGGCTCTTAGGCGTGGGTGGGACCTCATGAGGAGGAGGACTGGGCTGCTTGGAGTATTGGACGGGAACGGGACCCCGTGCGCCTCCCCAGAAGCGGCTTCTGCGGCACTGGTGGCCCATTGGAGTGAGGTCTTTGCACAGGCGGATCACGACCCGACTCATTGGCAAGAAATGCTGGCCCACGTTCGGACTACTGGCGACTGTACTCCTGCCCCGCGGTGGAAACTTGACGTTGACGAATTTCGGGGCCGTGTTGGCCATAAATTTCATTCTGCTCCTGGCCCTGATGGGATCCCGTATGGATGCTGGAAGGTCCCTGAGGCGACCGATGCTTTGTTCGAGGTTTACGAGGAGGTTTTCAACAGTGCAGGAGGTTTGGAAGCATTACCCACGCCGTGGAGGGAGATGTGGCAGCACCGAGATACATGGCTTACCTGTCTCTGTCTGTTGGGACCTTCCTGGGGGCTCGACCGCGACGTGGCCTGTGCTGCCTTCATCGATGCCTCTTTGAAGACACGCGCCCATCATCGGCGCCAGACTCAGGTCCCCTCGTCCCAGGTCTTCGTTGCGCGATTGCGTCTTCTGGCTCGTCGGTATACTGGTGTCGGACGACAGTTCAGGGCGCGGCGTATTGGGCGGGCTGCCGCGTGAAGTGATGTCGTCTGAGTGTGACCGCTCCCTTTCCTCCCTCGCGCGTTTGCTCTTGTGCTCCTCTTTGTGTTCCCTTGCCTCTCCTGTCGCTTGCTGTCTTCCGTCTCCCCTGCCTCTGCCGCTGCCTCTCCCCTGCGGGGTGGGCGTTGTTGGGTCCTCGGTTTTTCCCGCCCCTGCCTTCCCCCCTTTCCCTTGCCTTTCTTCCGGCCCGCCCCCTCGGTCTTCCTGCTGCTTGTGCTCCGCCGTGCGTGTGCTGTTGCTGCTGGGGTTGAGCCCCCGCCTGGCAGGGGGGGCGCGCGCGGGGGCGTGCGTGCACCCGCCCCGCCGCTCCCTGCCGCCCCCGCCGCCCGCCCCGTCGACGACCTGTTCGACTGTGCCCGTTGCGCCTCTCTGGGAGGTAGGTTGCCGCCTCTCGATTTTGTCTAGGCGTTTCTCGGGCCTGGGTTGTGGGTCGAGGTGACGGTGGCCTGGGTCGCAAGCGCCCGTGGCTCGTGGGGCATGGACTCTGTCCTCCCCCGTCGCCGAGTGCGCCCCCCCGCTGCCGAGGACTCTCGTTCGGGAGGATCGGTAGCGGGCGGTACTGCCCCGCCCCGCCCCGCGCGCGAGGTACCTCGGTACCTCCCGCGGGTGGGCGAAGAGCGGCCACCCGTTGTGCACGGGCGTCAAGTACCCTGTCCTTTCTCTCCTCCTTCGCTGCTCCTCTGCTGCTTCTGCTCCCCCCTCCTGCACGGTCTTCGACGTTGGCAGGCCTGGCCTGCCGCAGCGTGGCCCTCACTGATCACGGACTATGGATATGGATTATCGGTGTGCGCCCTGCGGGTCCCACAAAAAAATCAAGTCCTCCTCCTCCTCCTTCTCCTCCTCCTCCTCCTCCTCCTCCTCCGCGCCCCCTGCCAGCCCGGCTGGCCGCGCCAGCGCGCTCATCCCGAACTTCTCTCCGCGGTGGGTGCCGGCCTCCCCCGCCCGTCTTCCGCGGCCGCCCCTCCCCGCTTGTTCTTCTCATGCTGCCCGTGAACTGGTATGCCGGGGGTCCCCGGCTGTAGGGCGCGCGTGCGGGTCGCCTGTGCCGCGCTGCGACGGGGCCAACGTCTTGTTCTGTTTTTTGTTTTCTATGTTCACCTTGTTTTGGCCGCCAGGGGCATCTTGTCGAGATCTCCGGAGGCGTGGAGACGTCTGAAGACCTTCGAAGACTTCCAAAGGACCTTCAGATGTGTGTTTCCCTGGTGCCTAGGATGGCGATTGGACGCCATCCTGGGGATCCGTGGGCTGTTGCTGACGGTATCGGAGGAAATCTTGGGGACGTCTTGGAGCCTTTTGGAGGCATGTTCGGCGCCGCTTCTGGAGCCACTTAGGCTGTATTGCTGCCTCTTGGGGGCCGTCGTGGGGGCCTCCTGGGGGTGTTTGTGGAGCCAGCTGGGGCCAGTTGGGGGGCCTCCTGGGGGAAGGTATTGCAGGTTTTTTTGGGGGGCACCAAGAGAATTAGATGAAGGAGCAGGATGAGGGAGGTGGACGATGATTCACGCACGTACTTTTTAACTCGATGGGATCACGCTCGAGTCTTGAAGTCTGTGTGTATGCTCCCCATGTGTTCCCAGGGTAATGGTAATACATGGACCCGCGTATATTTTGGCTTCCTTGCCACATTCCTGGAAACCGCGTGGTTGATCCGATTGATTTTTTCCCGCCCGCCCACGTCAGTGGCCACGCGGGCTGAATGTGCGTCCGGCGCGCCGTGCACTTTGGCCGATAGACGCGATTGAAAGCTCTGCCCCTTGTATACTTCCCACAACCATGTCACCTCGGGAGGGGTTGTCGGATCCCGCTCCTCACAATGACACGTTCATTGTCAACTGCATTGGCACAGACAAAATCGACTGCATCCGCCACGTCAAGGGTCTGTTTCCCCATCTCAATGACAGTGCCGCGTGAGCTCCGACTTGGCAGCGTTGGTTGTCATCATCTGCCGCGCTGGCTGGCATGCCCGTCTCCTCACGTGCGAGTTTGCCGCACGTCCGATGGAGTGTGGGGTGGACGAATGCGTCCAATGGCAGGCACGTGTGGAGGGGGATGGGCTGACCAGGACAGTTTGCTTCTTAGAAGCAATTGGGGGCTTGCAAACGGGTCCTCAGAAGGCAGGGGTCTTCTCAGGAAGGGTCGGGGGCTTCTCAGTGACTGAGATGTCCCGTGCCTTCTTATGAGGCCACCCTCCTCGCTGCGCCCCCGTGAACGCTCCGCCAAGAGGAGGAGGAGCTTGTGAGATCTGTGACTGCCAGCCTGAATTGAATAGTAGTGTTGGATCGGGCGTGTCCCTCTACAGGAGGAAGATTCAAAAAAAACAGCCAACAAACATAGTCAGGGGACGATCTGTCGGTTCTTTTTACACCATTTTTGAGTATGTGTTGACAATATTAGATTCCCAACCCTCCTTGGTTGGGGATTCATTTTGAATAGAGCACTGCGGTCGCGTCCTTCTCCCGCCTCCCGCCTCCTCCCTACTCCTACCCTATCTTCGCCGTCGATGGGGGCTGCGAAGTGCGAAACTGACGCCACGTTCGAGGGTTGCTGGTGGGCCCAGCGGAGTAACGCACCGCGCAGATCCGAGTTGGACCTCGCCGACCCTGAGGGGCCGCGATCTGCGAGACTGTCGCCACTTTCAAGGGCTGCTGGGGAGGCCAACAGAGTGGGTGTTCACCGCGGATCCAAATTTGACCTCGCCATCCATGGGGGGCTGCGATCTGCGAGACTGTCGCCACTTTCGAGGGCTGTTGGGGAGGCCAGCAGAGTGGGTACTCACCGCGGGTCCAACGTAGACCTCGCCATCCCTGGGGGGCTGCGATCTGCGAGGCTGTCGCCACTGGCGAGGGTTGCTTGGGGGGGCAGCAAAGCGGGGTTGCGATGTGTGAAACTGTCGCCATTTTCGAGGGCTGCTGGGGATGCCAGCAGAGTGGGTACTCACCGCGGGTCCAAAGTAGACCTCGCCATCCCTGGGAAGTGGGGCTGCGATCTGCGAGACCGTCGCCACTTTCGAGGGCTGCTGGGGAGGCCAGCAGAGTGGGTACTCACCGCGGGTCCAATTTGAACACCGCCGTCCCTGGGGGGGCTGCCATCTGCGAGACCGTCGCCACTTTCGAGGGCTGTTGGGGAGGCCAGCAGAGTGGGTACTCACCGCGGGTCCAACGTAGACCTCGCCATCCCTGGGGGGCTGCGATCTGCGAGGCCGTCGCCTTTTTCAAGGGCTGCTGGGGAGGCCAGCTGAATGGGTATTCACCGCGGATCCAAAGTAGACCTCGCCACCCCTTGGCGGCTGCGATCTGCGAAACTGTTGCCACTTTCGAGGGCCGCTGGGGAGGCCAACAGAGTGGGCAGCCACCGCGGATCAGAATTAGACCTTGCCATCCATGGGGGGCTGCGATTTGCGAACCTGTCGCCACTGTCGATGGCTGCTGGTGGGGGCAGCAGAGTGGGTAATTACTCACCGCGGATCCAAATTAGACCTTGCCATCCCTGGGGGGCTGCGATCTGCGAAGCTGTCGCCACTTTCGAGGGCCGCTGGGGAGGCCAGCAGAGTGGGCACTCACCGCGGATCCAACTTCGACCCCGCAATCCCTGGGGGGGTGCTGCGATCTGCGAGAACGTCGCCACTTTCGAGGGCTGCTGGGGAGGCCAGCAGAGTGGGTACTCACCGCGGATCAGAATTGGACCTCGCCATCCCTTGGGGGGGGGGCTGCGATCTGCGAAACTGTTGCCACTTTCGAGGGCCGCTGGGGAGGCCAACAGAGTGGGCACTCACCGCGGATCAGAATTAGACCTCGCTATCCCTGGGGGGCGGCGATTTGCGAACCTGTCGCCACTTTCGAGGGCTGCTGGGGATGCCAGCAGAGTGGGTCCGTGGATCCAAATTAGACCTCGCCAGCCCTGGGGGGCTGCGATTTGTGAGGCTGTCGCCACTTTCGAGGGCTGCTGGGGAGGCCAGTAGAGCGGGTACTCACCGCTGATCCAAAGTAAACCTTGCCATCCCTGGGGGGCTGCGATCTGCGAAACTGTTGCCATTTTCGAGGGTTGCTGGGGGGGGGGGCAGCAGAGTGGGAACTCACGACGGATCCAAATTAGACCTCGCCATCTTTGTGGGGTTGCGATTTGTGAAACTGTCGCCACTTTCGACGGCTGCTGGGGAGGCCAGCATCATGGGTACTTGTCGCAGAGTCAAATTAGACCTCGCCGTTCCTGGTGGCTGCCCTTTCCCCGACGACTCAGGGTTCAACTTGTTAATGCTTTTCACCAAGCCCTCATCCCTTGATCGGGCACCCGCGAGCTTCCGAATGCCGTTTGCAGAACTACATCCTTCATGCCACGTCGTCACCTTGTATAAAGTTTCCCAAGCTACTCCTACCCCGCATTGCGCAGGGGTTGGGTATGTCGCTAGGGTCATGTTTCATTCAAAATCCTCCTGTAGGAGGACATGCCCGACCTAATAGTAGTGTAGCGAGTGGCGCCGCAAAGTACGGCGCCGGCCAACCACAGCCGGGGTCGGCAGGGCGGCGGGCAAGCCGAAGGCCAGCTTCGTCACGTGGGGGAGGGACCGTGTCCTTTGAGACCACACTTGCGCCCTACCTTTGCAAGTCAGATGTCTTCAACATCAGCGGGGCTTCCCCGAACTGCACCCAAGTGAGGGCGCGCCAGCATACAACGTCGGTGGAGCCCGCAGGTGTGAGGTTCGCAAGTGGTTGGAGTGATGCACCAGCGAGGCTTCTCGGGCCCAGTTTGGGCCCGCATCTTGGCGGGAAAGCGGCTTCTGCCAGGCTGGGAGGCAGGCCACGTCCGGCAAGATTTGGTCTCCCAAAGTGGGCTTGCGGAGGCTCGGTGGTGGTGGGCACGTTCCGTCTTCCTCTTCCTGGCCACGCCGCCCAGCTGCGCGCCGCTCACCCTGCGGAACAAAATGTCCTCGGCGTCACCCCAAGATACTTATTCTATATGTGCGTCGCCCCCCCAGGGGCGACGCGCGCACCGAGACATCTTATAGTGTATGCGTCGTGGCGGGCGTTTTCTGGCCACACCGCTTGGGAAACGATATACTTCAAGATGATGGGTATACTACATGTTCGGGTCGGACGCGCTCCTCCAAGGAGACATGTCGTATTATTATGTCCCTGTGCGTCCAAATGTCCTGATCGCCTCTCGTTCCGCGCGTCAGGCAGCCTTAGTTCGCGCGGTAAGGTCGCTCCAGACCCCTCGGATCGCTCGCGGAGCTCTCCGACGGCGGAAGCGCCGTTGCTGGGTGCTGCTGCGACTACAAAGGGTATGGTTACGCCAGGGTGTGGTATGCGATCGGCACCGTTGGGGCCTGCAGGGCACGACACTGTCCTCGTCGGGCCTCCTCGGGGCGCGGGAGAACTCTATCCAGGTCACCGCGCGCCCCCCAGGGTGCCCCCCAGGATGTTCCCCAGGGTGGCGGCTGCAAACCACACCCTTTGCAAACCACACCCTTTGGAGTCGCCGACCCAAGGCGTCCCCCAAGAGAGGAGCTGGGCACGTTCTGGTGCGGGCAGTATTGCACGGTCTGATAGCGGTAAGGTGGCACACCCTCCGCTCGAGTTGCCCACGGTCGGTGCCCCGCTCGAGTGGTGATGTGTGCAGGTCCGACTCCCCTCTCCAGAGCTTCGGTGTCTCCCACGTGTGCCTCCTCCGCTTCCTCCGTTCCCCCCGCCGCATCATCGACCATCTCCTTCTGCTCTGCCTCCTCAGTTCTGATCGATTTTCATATAACAGCTCCTCCCTATTGCACCCCCAGATCTGTCGGTGGGGTGCGCCGGGCGTTTCACTCGAGAGCCCCGCACCAGTTGGTGAACCTGAACCTTGACATTTACAGCTATTCACATATGGTCGGGGAGCTGTTTTCAAACCGTTGCCCTCCCCTTGGTGCCCTTCACACTTGCTTCAAGGACGGAGGGGTCGATTTCCAACTGGTGCTCACGCCTACCGCTCACATTCGTCTTCGACTTGTTTGAACTTCTGATGGCCTTCGGCCGATCCGCCTTGGGGGCCTCTTGGGGCCTCTCGGGGGCCTCTTGGGGGCCTTCTGGGCGCCGCTTGGGGCCTCATAGGGGGCCTCTTGGGCGGACGGCTTGGATTTTAGGTTCGTGGTCCCTCTCTTGGGCCCGTTTTGGGGCCGACTTGGTGCCCCGTTAACGCTAACATCCTTCAACAACCAACAAGAAATCAATGATTTTGGCTTTTGGGGGCCCTCCTGGGAGGCCCCAAGGTGTTGTTCTCAAGTTTTTTTTTGGGGGGGGGGGGGCTCAAGGTCTTGTTCTCAAGGCTCAAGGCAGGTTGCTCTCAAGGCAGGTTGCTCTCACCTTTGCTCTCTCTCTCACCCTACACCCTACACCCTACACCCTTTCAGATTGTATTCGATTTTCTCTCGAACGCTCCGTGCCGGTCAACACTCGCCAGCCGGGCACTCCAGTGCGTGGAGTACTTGGCAGCTCATCTTCTGAGGCAGCGCCGGTCGAAGTTGTGCCCCTTGCCACTCCCGCCGACAAGAGGGCCCGCCTGAGGAGCCCCCTGCACGAGATGGACGATGGCTTGCTCTCGGACGACGAGGAGAAGGATAAACAGCTCGGGGGCCCTTTTCGGCAGCCGGACTTCTCGAATGCCGACGCCGCTACAGGAGCTGCGCTACCGAGTGGCACGGAGGGGGATTCGTTGACGGAGCCGGTTGCGATGTCGGGCATCGCGGCTCTCTTGAGGCAACAGTTGGCCCCCGTAACGTCAGTGGTGGAGCGCTTGCGGGAAGATTTCGGGAAGCTGAAGCTCGAATGTGTAAGACGAATGTGTGAAGCTCGAATGTGTAAGCTCGAATTTCACCACTCTCGGCGAGACGATGTGCAAGTGGCTTGCGGACGCCGAGGCGAGCATCATCAGTACAGAGGCCCGCGTCGACAAGCTGGAGAACCTATACGAGGAACTGGTGAAGAAGGCGCCCCTTCCAACCGACGACGTCGGGACCATGGTGCGCAACTACACCGAGGAGTACATGAAACAAGAGGGCGAGCACGCGATCATGAAGAAGGGCGCGAACCAGGGCCCGACCATAGGCAAGAGGACGGTGACGGCTGTGATCGGTAATCTGGAGGGCCTCTCCGACCTCTCCCAGGCGACGGCATGGTTGCAGGAGCGATGGAAGTCTTTCGGAGCCCCTCCCCCAGTGAATGTATATCGAAGGGATCACTCAGGCATCATCTTCGCCGCGTTCGGGACGACGCTGGAACGTGACAGCGCGGTCGAGTTCCTGCGGGGCGCTGGCCTTCGGAGCGGGGGGAAGCAGATCTGGGCGAACCAGGACCGGTCCCCCATCGAGCGCGCCGCCCAAAACTTCTGTTTCGGCCTGAAGTACATTCTCAAGAACACCTGGGAGGTGCCGTGCACGATCGCGGTCTCCGACGAGGCTCCCTACACCGTCACAGTTGGCGGGGAGCACGCTTTGACGGCGAACGTGGTGCAGAACGGAGTCGAGTGCGTCTGGCAAGGGGAGTGGGAGTCATGGGCGGAGCTGCACGGGCACCCACTCGTCAAAGAGCTCCGGAAGAAGTCCGACGATCTGGTGTCCCGCGCGGCGAAGGGCACGAAAGGCGCCAAGGGAACCGCGATGGGCGACTACAAGGGGGAGCAGACCGGCGCCACTGGGCGCCCGGGGTAATAGGAAATGGCCCCCTCGAATGTTTCACCGGCACTGGCAGTCGGCAGTGCTGCCAATATGAGCCCATATGATTTATCGAGTTCACGACAGCATGAATGTACATGCTGAGGGCGCGGTTGGCCGCGACAGCAGCTACGCATAAGATTGCGATTGCCGAGGTGGGCCGTTGCGCCCCTGCAGGAAAGACGTCGTATTTGGATCATGGAACGTGGGAGGGCTGACAGAGTCCAATACCTCAGCAATCCAAGAGCACATGCGGACTTTCAACATAGATATTCTCGCAATCCAAGAGACTCATAAGCCAGAGTCAACGTATGAGGTCACTGACTCTGGCTATCTTTTGATTCTCTCTGGAGGCGCGGGCGACCAGGAGACAGCGCGGGTTGGATTTCTCATATCTCCAAGGATGCGCACAAGCATCATCGGATTCAGAATGGTGTCGTCGAGGGCGCTTGCGGTGAAGCTGCGCGTTAGCGGGGGCAAGGTGCCGATCTTCAGCATATTCGCCCCGCGCAGCGGCAAACCGCGCGAGGTCAGAGGAGAATTTTGCCAGTCTCTGGGCACCCTTCTCCGAGACATCTCTGGGCATGGAGGGCCAGTGCTTCTCGGAGATTTCAATGCGAGGCTGAGCCGGCAATTCTATGCGATTTGCCGCATATTGGGCCGTGTGTCTCCGGCTGCCCGTCGGCGCAGCAGGGCCCGAATACTAGTCGCAGTTTGCTGCTGGAGCTGTGTGGGGCACGCGGACTAATAGTCAGCAGCGCGTTCTTCGACCGCCCGCCGGAGGCGCAAATGACGTGCTGCAACGTCGGTTCCAAGCCTTCTGATCCAACTCGTCCAGAACATTTTGGCCACGTCGATTTTATACTTTGCCCTGGGGGCCGGCAGTCGTCTGTCAGCGATGTACGCAGTCATGGGGATGCGGCCCTTGCGTCACGCCGTTTCCTGCTCCTCTGCTGCGCGCGCCTGGGCGCTGAGAAAGCCACTCGTGAGCGAAGCGAGAAGCCGGACTTACAGGCGCTGTCTTGCGGCAGTGTGGTTGGTGATTTCAACGCCGCCTTCCCGGACAAAATGGCAGATTTCGATTCTGACCGGTGTGCTGTGGATGAGTTAGTTGAACACAGCGATGGTGGTGGCCTTCAAACGTGCTGCTGGCGAGTGCCTGCCCGCAGTTCCGGCAACTCGCCATCGACCATGGATCAGCAATGCGACTCTGGAGCTGATCACGCGCAGAGGGGAGGCAAGGATAAACTTCGACTTTGGCAGAGAAAAGGATGTCACGGCATGATCAAAGCGTCGGTCAAAGCAGACAGAGAGAAGTGGCTTGGCGATCTCCTCGCATCCGGGAATTGGGCCGAGATCCTGAAACTGCGGAAAGGTTTGGTGGCGCGGCAAGGCCGCATGAAGGACTCGAGCGGAAGATTGGTTGACAGCGATCAAAGGGCAGTCGCGCTCGCTGATTAGTTTTCCAGAGTTCAATGGGCTGTTCTACCCGTGACAGATGTCGAATGCGCCCCTATAGGAGCAGTTCTCACAGTCCCAGAAGGCCCCATTCTCCCGGGGGAGGTTCGCAATGCTGCGCGAAAGCTGAGCAGGAACAGGTCTTCTGGAGGCGACGGCGTTCCGGGGGAGTTCTGGAAGGTTATTTGCACGCCAGGTACCTCGGCTCTCGAGTGGGCCACACTGATGTGCAACAAGTGTGGACCGAATGAGGCCGTGCCGGATGCGTGGCACGAAGCAGTCGTCATCGCGCTGTTCAAGAAAGGCGACTCGGCCGAGTGTGCTAATTATCGGCCAACATCGGCCAATATCATTGCTTCCGATCGGGTACAAATTGTACGCCATGGTTCTCCTCGGCCGCTGGAAGGACGCAGGTGCCGAAGACAGAATTTGGGACGCGCAGTTCGGATTCCGATCAAAACGCGGCACCGCGGACGCACTGTTCGTTGCTCGCAGATTGATTAAAGACACCTGGGGTTCCCGCTCTGGCAAGCTGATCCTGCTGGCGCTGGACTGGGCCGCGGCGTTTGACAGCGTCTCGCCGACCGCCCTGGTGCAGGCGCTCGTCCGCTTCGGCATCCCCGGGCGCTTCGCAGACGCAGTTCGGGCCATCTACACGGACAGATCTTTTCGAGTGAGGGGGGCGGGCCCGACGTCCGGGCCATGGCCACAAGCCCTCGGCGTCTGCCAAGGCTGCCCGCTATCGCCGTTCCTGTTCTCAATCGTCAAGACGGTCCTCATGCCCGGTGCGAGCCGGGCTTTCCAGGCACGCGGCATGACGCAAGACGCCCGGGTACCCGTTAGTGAACTCATCTCCGCCGACGACGCCCTTGTCGTTGGAGTCAGTGATGATTATGTTTCCAGGCTGATGGGGGCGATCCACTGCGCGGGGTCCAACTACGGGCTTGCCTTCAACTGGAGCAAGCTGGAAGCTTTACCTGTCTGTTGCGAGACTGCCTTGACGAAGCCAGACGGCGCCCCCATCCCGAGCAAGGACAGCATGGTCTACTTAGGAGGACTCTTGAGCTCCACGGGTCGGAGCGGGCCTGAACTCAGCCGCCGGCTAGGCATGGCCAGCGCCGATTTTGAGGCGCTGTGCAAATTGTGGAAGCACGCTCGATTGTCCCTCGACAAAAAGCTAGCAGTCTTTGACGCGTGTGTAGTATCCAAAGTGCTATATTGTTTACACACTGTTTGGTTTAACAAAGCAGAGCGCGGCAGGATTGACGCTTTTCAGGTGCGTTGCCTGCGCCAGATTTCGGGCATCAAGCACTCGTACATAAGCCGCATAAGCGACGAAACTGTTCTACAGCGATGTGGCGTTCAGAAGCTGAGCGACGTACTGGCGCTCAGGCAGTTGAAACTCCTGGGGCAACTTGCCCTGATGCCAGGGAACAGCCCCGTGCGCAGGTGCATTTTCCAACCCGGCACTTTCGAGCTCGCGCAGGCTGGGTCTCGCCGCAGGGGGCGGCCCCGCAACGCGTGGAAGTTTCAGGTGTACGACCTTGCTTGCCAGACGGCCGGCGGCGAGGAAACGTTGCACGCGTTGTGGCATCAAGGGCAGAACGTTTGATTGTTTTTTGGCATGCGAGTTTTATGATGCGGATATGTATGATTTTTATGATTTGTATGACTTTTATGTTTGATTTTAGGGAGGAATTGCGAAAACTCGGCCCCCGCCGCCTGCCCTCCAGGTGGTGTCTTCGCTCCTTCTTCCGCCGTCCTGCGTCGCTCCTCTGCCCGCTCTCCCTCCTGCTCGTCCCTAGGGCTGTCGCCCTGGGCTTCGTCCTCCTCCCCCTCCCCCTGTCGTCCTCTGTCGCTTGCCCTCCTCCTCCCCCCGGCTCCGGGTTCGCCCTTGACCCCGGGTGTCGTTCCCTCCTCTGCCCCCCTGCTGCGGTTGCGGGACCTGCGCCCCCACCTTTTCCTTACCTGCGCGCCGGATGTCCTTGTGGACCGGTGCTCTTAATTTGGCCAGCTGGGCCTTCCAGGCGTGGCAGTTATCGTGCTGTCGTTTTCCTCCTTCCCTCCCTTCCTCGTCCTCCTCCTCCTCTTCCTCCTCCCGTCAGCGGAATTGTCGGGTATAAACAGCTAGGTGCTCGTTTTTCCGTCTGCGGCGCTGTCGGGTATAAACAGCTCGGTGTTTTTTCCCGTCAGCGGAGCTGTCGGGTATAAACAGCTACATGTTTGTATTCTGTCAGCGGCCCGGTCGGAGAGAGCGGAGCAGGAGTCATCATCAACAAAAAATTGCGGTTGCTCTCCTGGGTCGTGCACCTTGCGGGGTGCGATTTTGGCGAGCGGGGTATGCATGACGACATTGGCAAGCCTTCCCTGTGGATGGAGCCAGCGACGCCAGAGGCTTCGCATCGCATATCGCTGTGGTTTCACACACTTTTTTTATTGCCAATGCACCTCTGACGTGCACGGCTTCTCTCTCTCTCTCTCTCTTGGGAGGCCTTTTGGGAGGCCTCTTTGGGCGTGTTGGGGGCCTCTTGGGTCGTCTTGAGGGCATCTTGCGCGTCTTGGGGCGATCTTTCGTCGACCCGGGGCCCTCTTGGACCGTTCTCGAGGTTCTCTTGGCCCACAGCAAATCACACGACACGAGGCGGGGGAGCCCAGGGGGGCACGCGGGAAGCCTTTGGGGGGCACGCGGCACGCCCCGGGAGACTTGTGAATTTGTGGTTTTGGCCTTTCTTCGGACCCTGAAGGCGTGAGGGTTGCAAGGGCTCCCTCGAGGGCGCGAAGTTATTCGCGCTTCGCGCTTCGCGGCCCTCGTTCCTTCTCCCCCTCCTCCTCGTCCTCCTATTCTCCCTTTGGGAGGGCGGCGCGAGAGCGCGAAGTTATTCGCGCTTCGCGCTTCGCGGAGCGCGAAGCGCGAAGTTGGGAGCCCTTGCGGAAAGGACCTGAGGGCACGCCAGCTCTGCACGGTGGCTGATTTTCAAGGATGGAGCGCAGTTCGTCTTTGAACTCTGGCTCTCGCCTCAGCGCCACACTGCAACAGCTTCAAGGATGGACGGGGTACCGTTTTCATAGTGGCGCTCTCGCTGTCCAGCCGCGCACATTCGTGTTAGAAAGGTGTAGCGCAATCGGAGATCCAGGGCGGTTCCTTTTCGCAGTCGTGCTCCCGACTTGGTACCGAGCATATTCGACTTAAGTATTGAACACAGGTCTTTTTCAACATGATGCTCTCGCGTAGTTGTTTTGCAGCGTTGCAGCAGTTTCAAGGATTGATTGCGGTTCTGTTCAACATGTGGCTCTTGCTCGTGACTGCCTCACTCCAAATGGAAGGTGGTCCCAGTGACCGAACGTTTTGTACTAGCGGGGTCTGGTCTTTCGTTATCCGCAGTCGTTCCCAGACCCCGCCAGCGCCGTTTGTTACGTCACCAACCTATGGGGGAAGGTGGGTGGGGCGGGCCCGGTGACGGCCATCACGCAAAATCATACAGGGCACGGGGACGGGGACGGGGACGGGGACAGCCAAACATCTCTTACGCCCGCTCACTCCGGGCAAGCGGGGGTCGGCGAAATGTATTTGTATTTGTGGTGTCGTGATTGCTGTTGTCTTCATTGAGGCATCTGTCATACGTGTTCTTCCTCCTCTGGGTCTTCTCGATCGGAGCGTCCCTCGCAGCTCGGACTTCGAGCCGTCCCAATGTGAGCGTTTTTATTCATTGTTTTGCCGATCGGCGCGAGCCCTCGCCCCCCTCCCCCCCCCTGGAGTCGATCTTGGCTGTTTTTGGCGCCGCGCCTGTTTCGTGCAGATGGGGTCTCCCCCATAATGGACGCACTGTTCCAAACAGCCGCACCAAGCAGAGGTCCTGAGCCAGACCCCCCAATCCCCCCCCCTCCGCCCAACGTCGAAACGCCGAATAAGAACACGCTCCCATACAAGAGGACACGAGGTCTCTTGGATGCTTATTGGGACCTCTTGGAGGGGCCTCTTGGAGGGGCCTCTTGGGGGCCTCCTGGAGGCTTCCTGGGGAGCTTGTGAGCCCCTCCCTCTTGGGGGGTCTCCTGGGGGCCTCCTGGGGGCCTGTCGGCGGCCTCCTGGGGGCGTCCGGAGGGCCTGCGTGCTGGCTTGGGAGCCAACCTCCTCCCTCCTCCTCCTCCTCCCTCCTCCCTCCTCCCTCCTCCTCCCTCCTCCCCCTCCTGGGGTGAAGGGCTTCAAAGGGTAGGGCTCGGGAGCCATCCCTGGGGTGAAGGGCTTCAAAGGGCAGGTCGTTTCCTCCCGCCTTGGGCCTCACGTGGGGTGCTCTCGGGGGTCTCTGGGCTTTGGGCCCTCTCTGGCGGGTCTCGTGGGGACTTCTCGGGCCGCCGTCCTCAGTCCTCCTCCCTCCCGCTGGTCCCCCTGACTTTTGGTTTCCTCCTCCCTTTCTTGCTCCGTCCTCCGTCCTCTCTCCCTCCCCCTTCCATCCGTCCTCTCCTCTCCTAGGTTCTTCCTCTCTCTCCCTCCCCCTCCTAGTTTCTTCCTCCCCCTCCTAGTTTCCTAGTCCTCCTACTTCCCTCCCCCTCCTAGTTTCCTCCCCCTGCTAGTTTCCTCTCTCCCTCCCCCTCCTAGCCCCCTCCTAGGTTCTTCCTCTCTCTCTTTCTCCGTCCTCTTCCCAGTCCCGACAACTCCATGTTGCAGGCAAGGGATCTGGTACACACCCTTCCAAGGAGTAGCCACAGGTGGTGACGGTCAGGGATGCCACGCGAGCAACGGAGACCAGACAGTCTGCACATGGCTGTTGTTGGACATGGCGTTTCTACTTGTATCGTGGATGTTGCCATTGACTGTTTGTGCATATGTACTCATCGGTTTTTGTTCAGACTCTTCCCGCACCCTCTGGGTGTCTAGACGCGCGTCGAGGTGACGAGGTCGGCCCGCACAGCCTGCTGGGGAGGCAGGCCACGCAGCGGTGGATGCTACTCGATTGGCTGAATGGCAAGGATCTTCACTGATACGTCAGCTGTCTTGACACCAGGCCAGATGTACTATCTCGCTCACTGGTGCGTGTCTCTTTCTGGCTAGATCAAGTACACATCGCAGTGCTTTGATATGTTTGAAAGAACGTGTTCTACCGCTGCTGGCGGAAAACCGGGGGGGGTCACTACCGGTTCGAACCTCTCCCCCCCCCCCCCCCTCCGGAAAACCGGGGGGGGGGTCGTTGCCGGTTCGAACCCCTCCCCCCCCCCCCCAGCTCATCATGAAAAGGGGGGGGGTCACTACCGGTTCGAACCCCCCCCCCCTTCGAAAACCGAGTGGGGGTGCGGACAGAGGTGGGGACGGTGTTGGTGGGACAGTGGTGAGGGGACAGCGGGACAGTGGTGGGGACAGTGGGACAGTGGGACAGTAGAGGGCCGGTAGTGGTGGGGACAGTGGTGGGGACAATGGTGGGAACAGGGGGGACAGTGGACAGTGGTGGGGACGGTGGTGGTGGGGACAGTGGTGTGCGCACAGTGGGAATGAGGTGGAAACAGTGGGACAGTGGAGGGTACAATGGTGGTGGGGACAGTGGTGAAGGCGGTGGCGAGGACGGCGGTGGGACAATGGGACAGAGGTACAATGGGGACAGTGGTGGGGACAGTGGGGACAGTGGTGGGAACAGTGGGACAGCTCAGTGGGACAGCGGCGGAGTCAGTGGGACAGTGGGGACAGTGGGGATAGTCGGGCAGTGGTTGGGGCCGTGGAGACAGTGGGGAGAGTGGAACCGTGGTGGGAACAGTGGTGGGGACAGTGGGGACAGTGCGACAGTGGTGGGGGCACTGGTGGGGACACAGTGGGGACAGTGGTGGTGAGGACAGTGGTGCTGGGAACAACAGTGGAGGATGTGATGCGGACGGTGGTAGGGACCGGGAGTCGTTTGCTGGCGGTGAGTGGGGGGGTGGGGAGGGGTTCGAACCGGTAGTGATCCCCCTCCGGTTTTCGAGGGGGGGGGGGGGTTCGAACCGGTAGTGACCCCCCCCGGTTTTCCGGATCCGGAGGGGGGTGGGGGGGTTCGAACCGGTAGTGACCCCCCCCGGCTTTCGAGGGGGAGGGGGGTGGGGGGAGGGGGGGTTAGGGGGAGGGAGGGGGGGGGGGGGGGGGGGGGGGGGGGGGGAGGGGTTCCAGCAGGGGGGGGGGGGATTTTCGGAGGGGGGGGGGGCGACCCCCGGGCTCCGGAGGAAAAGGTTGGCAATTTTCCACAGTAAAGCGGCGGTGGATCACGCTCTCTCATATGTTTGGTCCTTTCATAGCTGAGCTCACTGCCTGAGCCTAGGGAACGCCTATGCCTCGGCTTGCGGCCAAACCCTTGGCCTTAGCCTCTTGCTCTTGCCCCTTGCTCAGGCCTCAGCCTCAAACTGACTCAGCGTATGCCGAAGCCTTCGTCCTGGGCCAGAGATTGAGCCCGAGATTTGAGCCCTTGGGAAGGGCTGGAGCCCTGAGGATTCGGGATCATAAAACGCCCAACGCCAAGGACTTCGGCCTAAAGCTTGTGGCCACAGCCTCAACCCGAGCATCATGTGGTGCATCATAACGTAGCATGACAACGCACAGTGAGGCCTAACATAACTCAGCATCGCACAGCTCATGCTAGACCACACTGCCGTCTGTTAGAGCGTACGTGTAGTCATAGGTAGCCCAACGTATCAGACTTTAAGCATGCTGTTAGCACAAAGGAGTCATTGTGTAATCATCTGTACCGCAGCACGTCACATCATATCGCTACACCAGGCGCAGTGCCTACAAACATGTGGGTTGCGTCGCTGGTTCTTCTGTCCCGCAACGCTTCGGTGCGACACAAGAACCACGTCCCAGTTCGCAGGCGTGAAAGTCCTGAGAATTTCCCAGCCTTTTGCCCCACGAAGCGGAGCGGCTCGCTATCCGCTTGCAGTGCACAGCGTGTTGCTGGGGCCGTTGCCGCGACACGCTAGCCAAGAGTTCCCGACCGTACCTTATCGTCAAGATACCAGTCCATACTCCATGCCATCAGCATCGCACAGCACGACAACTTGATTCGCACTTGCATTCCAGACTCTGCGCCACAGCGCACTGTGATGCACCGTCATGTAACATCGCATGTTGCGACCGCCTTTTGTGGAGTCGTCCAGGGGGCCCAGAGCGCCGTGGTGGCCCGTGGAACTCCTGGAGTCCGGGCAGCCTGGGCGACCTCGACCCCCCGAGGCCCCGGGGCGACAGAGGGTTTGAGTCGCCACGGCCACCGGGCCCGTGGCACACAGGCAGCTTGGCCCTCTGGGCCCAGGGAGAAGGCGACGGCCAGCACTCGGCGTCGCCCCAGCATGCTAATACTATATATGTGCGTCGCCCCCCACGGGGGGAGACGCGCACACCGAGAAGCCTTCTAGGTATATGCGTCGCGGCGGGCGCTTTCTGGCCACGCCGCTCGGGAAACGATCTGCTACAACATGCGTATACTAGATATTCGGGCCGGACGCGCGCCTCCAAGGAGGACATCTGGTATTAGCATGTCTCTGTGCGTCCCGAGCGCGCCCCCCCGGCGCAAGAGAGCGGGGTCGACCCCGAGCGGACCCCAGGCGCGCGCCCCCGCGTCGGTGAGGCACGGCCGCGGAGTGCCCCTCCGCGCCCCGCGGAACATCGCGGGAGCAAGCGCTGTGCTCCCACACGCGGGCGCACGTGTGCTCCTCTGCTTTCAGCTCTACGTCCCGATGCTCCTGCGCCCACGTCGCGACCCCCTCCCAAGGCATCCGACGTCGTGCTTCTTCACAACGTGTCTCCCCAGAGGTCCAGAGCGCTTCCCGGGAACCGACAGCGTGGTTTTTGGACGGTCCCCGAGCCCATAAGTGCCCCAAGAGGCCGAAACCGATGGAAAACCTCCCGTAATATTTTTTTTCGACGCGAGGAGGTTTGGAATCCCCTTCCCTCTTTTAGGCTGCAACTCCTGGGAGGTTAAATTCAGCATCGCTGCGCTGGTGTATCCGCGGATGAAAGCTGGCCTAATCCAGCCCGATCCCGCAGAGTCTCTCCATTCATGCGGCTTCATCCAGCTGAACCCAAGGCTTCATCCAAGGCTTAATTGGGGCAGTTTTTGGCTGAATGGCCTTTCCATCGGGTTTCACAGGCTCAATCGCTCCCACGAAAACCTCCCAGGAGTTGCCTCCTCCCCTCCTCCCCTCCTGGTACCCGTCCTCCCGTATCCTGCCTGCTCCCCTCCCCCTGGCGCAGGACGGCTGCTACAAGGAGCTGGCGGCCGAGCTCCGCCCGGCCATCGTGCGCCTGGTGCGGTCGGAGGCTGTCTGGTGGTGGTGGTGGTCGTCGTCGTTGTTGTGGTGGTCGTCGTCGGCGTCGTCGTCGTACGTCGTAGTAGTCGTAGTAGTAGTAGTAGTCGTCGTCGTCGTCGTCGTCGTCGTCGTCGTCGGCGTCGGCGTCGGCGTCGGCGTCGGCGTCGGCGTCGGCGTCGGCGTCGGCGTCGGCGTCGGCGTCGTCGTCGTCGTCGTCGTACGTCGTCGTCATCGTCGTCGTCGTCGTCGTCGTCGTCGTCGTCGTCGTCGGTGTCGGTGTCGCCGTTGGGAGGGCCCAGGTTGTGCTTTTGGACGCCCGGAGTCTTCCAAGAAGCCCTTCAGAAGCTTGAGCAAGCTTCCCGCAAGCGCTGGGAAGTGGCGGGAAACTCTTGGAAGTTTGCGAGAGGCCCTTTGGAAGCGCCCTGGTAGTCCTCAGACGGTCTTGGGGTTGGGGCCAGCGGAGCGGGGCAGGAAGACGAAACAGACGAGGAGGCGAAGGATGAAGAGGAGGTGGATGAGTAAGAAAGGATGAGGAACATCACGAGGAGGATGAGGAGCAAGTCGAAAGGGATGATGATGCTGATGCTGATGCTGTTGATGATGACGTGATGATGATTATGATGTTGATGTTGATGATGATGCTGATGATGATGATGGTGGTGGTGATGATGGTGTTGACGATGACAGTGGTGCTGGTGATGATGACGGTGTTTATGTGAATTATGTTGTTGATACATGATGTTTTTGATGATGATGGTGATGCTAATGATGCTGCTGATGATGTTGGTGGCGATGATGATGGTGCTGGTGATGGTGACGAGGATGATGATGAGGATGATGATGCTGCTGATGATGATGATGATGATGATGTTGCTGTTGCTGATGATGATTATGATGATGCTGCTGATGATTCTAATGATGATGACGATGATGATGCTGATGATGATGATGACGATGATGAAGCTGCTGTTGCGGACGCTGATGCCGATGTTGATGATGCTGCTGATGCTGATGCTGATTCT
This sequence comes from Prorocentrum cordatum, assembly GCA_963575745.1. Classification (NCBI taxonomy): domain Eukaryota; class Dinophyceae; order Prorocentrales; family Prorocentraceae; genus Prorocentrum; species Prorocentrum cordatum. Next base: position 263,239 of record CAUYUJ010014520.1, read on the forward strand.
GATGATGTTGATCAGATCGATGATGATGGTGTTGAGGTTGATGGTGATGACGATGACGATGATGACGTTGTTGATCACGTCTGTGATGCTGAATCCTGCTGATGATGGTGGTCGTGCTGGTGACGGTGGCAATGCTAAGGATGCTGACGATGATGATTGCCATGACGATTATGATGAATGTGATGGTGGTGGTGTTGATGATGACGATGATAGCGATTGTGCTGCTGCTGCTGAAGTTGCTGATGCCGATGAGGTTGATGATTCTGCTGCCTCTGACGACGACGATGTTACAGATGATGATGCTGATGCTGATGATGATGATGATGATGATGATGATGATGATGATGATGCTGATGATGATGCTGATGCTGATGATGATGATGATGATGATGATGATGATGATGATGATGATGATGCTGATGATGATGATGATGATGTTGATGATGATGCTGATGCTGATGCTGATGCTGATGCGGATGCTGATGCTGATGCTGCTGATGATGCTGATGATGCTGATGATGAAAACGATGATGCTGCTGCTGATGATGCTGATGATAAGGCTGATGATGAGGCTGATGCTGATGATGCTGATGCTGATTATGCTGATACTAAATGCTATGATGCTAGTTAAGATGCTGCTGCTGGTGTTGGCGATGATGATGACAGCGGTAATGATGTTACTGAGACTGGGGATGATAGTAGTAATGACGATGATGGCCAGCTTTGATGATTATGATACTGATCATGGACATGTTGGCGTGGTGAGTGGTGGTGGTGTTGATGAGGAGGAGGAACAGGGGGACGATGGGGGAGGAACAGGGCGACATGAGAAGGGACGAGAAGAGCTGGCGACAAGCATGAGGAACCTGCCCTATGTTACAGGCGTGGTGATGATGCTGATTCCGATGACGATGATGATGAGGAGGAGGATGATGATGGCGATGATGCTGATGATGCTGATGATGATACTGATGGGGATGACGCTGGTGATGATGATGATGCTGATGATGTTGCTGTTGCGGTTGCCCGTGATGGTGATGATGAGAGGTGACGGTGATGCTGATGATGTTGCTGATGCTGATGATGGTAATGTTGATGCTGATACCGATGCTGATGATGCTGATGATGATGACGATTATGGTGATGATGATGCTGATGCAGATGATGCTGCTGCTGCTGATGCTGCCGATGAAACTGATGATGGTGCTACTGCTGATGCTGATGCAGATGGAGCTGCTGCTGATGATGCTGCTGCTGATGGTGATGATGCTGCTGATGATGACGATGCTGATGATGATGATGATGATGATGATGAGGATGAGGATGAGGATGAGGATGATGATGATGCTGATGATGATGATGATGATGATTATGATGATGATGATGATGATGACGATGATGCCTTCGATGCTGATTATGATGCTGATGCTGATGCTAGTCGTGATGCTGAGGATGCAGATGAGACTGGTGATGATGATGCTGCTGCTGATGGTGATGATGATGGTGATGATGGTGGTGGTGATGGTGATGGTGCTGATGCTGATGACGGCGACGTTGAGGGAGAGGGAGTAGGAGGGCGGCGGGGTCGGAGTCGGAGTATTGAAGCTGGGGGGGGGGGGCGCGAAGTCTCGGGTAGTAACTCGGGCCTCGCCGTTTTGGACGATCTGGGCACCGCACCACTGGAAAGCTCTCGACGAGGCGCAGCTGCTGGAGAGCATCCGAGGCTGGAACCCCGTCGGGAACCTCCTCTCGTTGCCCCTGGCTGGGGGGTTCTCTTTCTCCTCCTCCTCTTCTCCCCCCCTCTTCCTCCTCCTCCTCCTCCTTCTCCTCCTTGTCCTCCTCCTCCTGCTCCTCCTCCTCCTCCTCCTCCTCCTCCTCTTCCTCGGAGGAAGAGAAGGAGGAGGAGGGGGAGGAGGAGGGGGTCAGAGGAGGAAGAGGAGGACGCGGAGGAGGAGGAGGAGGAGGAGGAGGAGGAGGAGGAGAAGGAGGAGGAGGATGAGGCGGATGAGGCATCCTCGCCTGCGCGCCCGCGAGGCGAAGGACGGACCCGCTTGCGGGATCAGTGGCAACAAGAACGACGCCTTGCGTCGGGCTCGGTGGGCGGATTGCGGCCTGTGCATCCTCGGTGCATAATGAGATCCAACGTGTCGGGGATGAGCAACGTTCAGGGGAAATCTTTGGGTTTCAGATTCGAGGTCGTCCCCCAGCAGGAGTTGGAGTAGGACTAGGGATATGAAGAGGAAGGAATAGGAATAGGAGTATGAGGAGGCGGAGGAGGAGGAGGAACCGGAGGAGAAGGAGAAGGAGGAGGAGAAGGAGGAGGAGGTGGAGGAGGGGGAGGAGGGAGGGGGAGGAGGAGGAGGAGGAGGAGGAGGAGGAGGAGGAGAAGAGTGAGGAGGAGGCAGAGGAGGAGGAGGAGGAGGAGGAGATGAAAAGTGATGATGATGATGATGATGATGGTGGTGGTGGTGGTGGTGATGATGATTATGATGATGATGATGATGATGATGATGATGCTGATGCTGATGCTGACGATGATGATGATGATGATGATGATGATGATGATGATGATGATGATGATGATGATGATGCTGATGCTGATGATGATGATGAGGATGAGGATGAGGATGCGGTTGGATGCGGATGAGGATGAGGATGAGGATGATGATGATGAGGATGAGGATGCGGATGCTGATGATGATGCTGATGGTGCTGATAATGATGATGATGCTGATAATGATGATGCTGATGCTGATGATGATGCTGATGATGCTGATGATGCTGATGCTGATGCTGATGCTGATGATGATGATGATGATGATGATGATGATGATTATGATGATGATGAT
>CAUYUJ010014520.1:266187-355095 GCA_963575745.1 Prorocentrum cordatum
GCCAAGCTCTAGTCCAACTTTCGGCCACATCGGCGTTTCCAAAAAGGCAGGGGGCGGCGGTGATTCGCCGTAGGCGTCTTCGATATGAGTATCAAGACTACTAAGAAGATAACTGACAATACGACGATCACTAGTACTACCAGCAACACGAACAAACACACGAATACGAATGAGACGAAACAGACGAAGACGACGGAGGAGGAGGAGGAGGATCAGGATTTGGGGGAGGAGGATGATGTTCCCTTGTCGGTTCCCCGCGGTTTTCCAGCCTCGGGATGCTTTCCAGCAGTTGCCCCTCGCCGAACGCGTTTCAGAGGTGCCCGAACCGTCCCCAACGGCCGCGGGAGAGTCGACTTGTGATCCGACTTGGGGGGCGCGTAATCGGGGGGGGGGGCGAGAACTGGGGGGGGGGTGCAGCGAGGGGTGCGGAGCAGGGGCCCTTTAGGGATCCTCAAAGGGGCCCTTCGAGGCCTCAAAGGGGGCCTAGAGGCTCCGAAAAGGGCACCTGTCTCCCCCCCCCCCTTCTATCCCCCCCCCATTCGTTGGCGCCCGACCGACAACCAAAGACAGCGTCAGGGGGGGAGAGGCTCAGGGGGGGGGGGTGCATCGACCCCCAATCTCACATTCATCGCCGACGGGTGCCCGATAGCCGACCGGTGCCCGATAGCCGACCCCGCCCCATGGCGTGTGGTTTCGTCATCGGGGGCCTATCGCCGATCTATCGGGGATGTATGGCCGATTCCAGGCCGATGTTCCCCGCCCCGAGCCAGTTCCCCCGCCACGTTGCCCCTGAGTCTAGGAGGAGGGGGAGGAGGAGGACGAGGAAGAGGAGGAGGAAGAAGAGGAGGAGGAAGAGGAGGAGGAGGAGGAAGAGGCTGATGCTGATGATGATGATGATGATGATGGTGATGATGATGCTGCTGCTGCTGATGATGATGATGATGAGGCTAGTGATGATGCTGTTGTTGATGATGATGATGATGATGATGATGATGATGATGATGATGATGCTGATACTGATGATGATCATGCTGATGCTGATGATGCTAATCATGATGCTGATGCTGCTGATGCTGATTGTGATGATGATGAGGCTGATGCTGATGATGATGATGCTGATAGCGATGATGATGCTGGTGGTGGTGGTGGTAATGATGAAGGTGGTGGTGGTGATGATGATGCTGATGATGATGCTGATGATGATGATGCTGATGATGATGATGAGGAGGATGCTGATGAGGATGCTGATGATGATGAGGAGGAGGATGAAGCTGATGATGCTGATGATGATGATGCTGATGCTGATGGCGATGATGATGCTGGTGGTGGTGGTGATGATGATGATGGTGGTGTTGGTGGTGGTGATGATGATGATGATGCTGATGATGACGATGCTGATGCTGATTGTGATGATGATGCTGCTGATGATGATGATGATGATGATACTGATGGTGATGATGATGATGCTGATGATGATGATGCTGAGGATCATGATGATGGTGGTGATGATGAAGAAGATGATGGTGCTGATGATGATGATGCTGATGATGAAGATGATGCTGATGATGATACTGCTGATGCTGCTGATGATGCTGCTGATGATGATGATGACGATGATATGATGATGATGATGATGATGCTGATGGTGGTGATGATGATGATGCTGATGATGATGATGATGGTGGTAATGATGATGATGATGATGATGATGATGATGATGATGATGATGATGATGATGATGATGATGATGATGATGATGCTGAATATGATGATGATGATGATGATGATGATGATGCTGATGCTGATGATGCTGATGATGATGAGGCGGATGAGGAGGAGGAGGAGGAGGCGGAGGAGGAGGAGACGGAGGAGGAGGCGGAGGAGGAGGAGGAGGAGGAGGAGGAGGAGGCTGATGATGATGATGCTGCTGCTGATGATGCTGATGATGATGATGACCATGATGATGATGATGATGATGATGATGATGATGATGATGATGATGATGATGATGTTGATGATGATGATGATGATGCTGATGCTGATGACGATGATGATGCTGATGATGATGATGATGATGATGCTGATGATGATGCTGATGCTGCTGCTGATGATGATGATGATGATTGAGATGATGATGATGATGATGATGATGATGGATGATGCTGATGCTGATGCTGATGATGATGATGATGATGATGATGATGCTGATGATGATGATGATGATGCTGATGATGCTGATGACGGATGATGATGATGCTGATGATGATGATGGATGATGATGATGATGAGACGATGATGATGATGATGAGGATATGATGGATGACGATGATGACGATGATGATGATGACGATGATGATGATGATGATGATGATGATGATGATGGTGGTGGTGTGGTGGTGGTGGGGTGGTGATGGTGGTGGTGGTGGTGGTGATGATGCTGATGATGAGGAGGAGGAGGAGGAGGGATGATGATGATAATGATGATGATGATGATGATGATGATGATGATGATGAGATGATGATGAGGAGGAGGAGGAGGAGGAGGAGGAGGAGGAGGAGGAGGAGGAGGAGGAGGAGGAGGAAGAGGAGGAGGAGTAGGAGGAGGAGGGGGGAGACGGAGGAGGAGCAGGAGGAGGAGGAGAAGGAGGTGGAGGAGGAGGAGGAGGAGGCGGAGGAGGAGGAGGAGGAGAATCGAGGGTTGAGTTTTTTGAGGTTTTTGGGGGGCTCTCGCGGCCCCCTCGTGCAGAATGGGCTCCAGAGTGCCGAGGAGGAGGAGGGGAGACGGCGGGGGAGAGGAATCGAGGGTTGAGGCGTTGGACGTTTTTGGGGGGCTCGCGGGGCGCCCCCGTGGCCACGGCTGGACCCACCTCGAGGTTCGTGCCAGAACGCACGCCAGGGCCTGCCTGGGTCTCCGAGCCCGAGGGGGGACAGCCAGGTCGCCAGCATCGCGAAGCACATCTCGACGGCCAGTCTTCCAAGTTCGGGCCTTTTGGATGTTCGTTTCGGACCCCTGGTCCATCGAACAGCTACCTGTGCAACAAAACACATGTCCCGGGAAATGGATCGACAGCTCGGGGGACCAATGACATGAACACATCATGATATCGGTTGTTTGGCATGGTTGGTCCTCATGCCTTGGTTGTTCCCGCCCGCGTACCAAAGTCTGGAAACCTTACGTCACCATCCGCATCGTTTCATGCAGAAGGTGTCTCACTCTCATGTCCTGGTGTTCGCAGTTCTCGACGCCGTTTTTATACTGCGAATTCTGCTCAGTGTGACTAGATCATTTTCGTATGCTGCTTGCTGCCTTCCCCGTTATTTCAAGCGCGTCTTTGTCCCTGCGCGTCGCCGCTCGTCTGCGTCCTCACCGTATTAAGGTTCGCTTTCCTCTCAGTACTCTCCTTTTCTTCGTCGTCCTCTCTGGGTCGGGACTTGCTCCTTTTCTTATTACTCTGACTCTCTTGCTCATCCTCTTCCTCGTGCCCCTGATTTCCCTAGTTTTCCCTGTCGTCCTGATACTACTCTTCCTCTTGTACTTCGTTCTTTTATGGCCAGTCACTTTTTGATAGAGCTTCGCTCCGCGGGTTCTGGCCAACCGCGCTGCGGCGCGGCAGGCTATCCACTTGCCAGTCCCCCTGCGTCAACGTCCCGAGCCTGTTGTAGCCTGCCGCCCCGCGGAACCGCGCGGCCCGCTATCCGCTCGCATGTCATAGCGTGTCGCCGCTGGGGCCGCTGCCGCGACACGCTAAGCAGGCGTTCCCAACTCGAGATGCCAGCAGCTGTAGGCTTTCGAGCGAGCTCAGACTGCCGAAGCGCCGAGCCGACCCGACCCCTCGGCCCCCTCGCCCGCCCTCCCTCCCGTGGGGGCATCCGCAGCGGTGGCGGCAGCTCCGCGGACGGCGCCCCTCCTCTTCGCCCGCCTGGCTCTAGACGTTGCCCCCTCGCCGTGCCGCTCCGGCCACGCTCGCGACTCGGAGCGGCGCTCTCCTCGCCGAAGCGCTCAGGGGCAACGATACTGTCGGGGCGCTGAAGAAGGAACCCTTTTCGTTGGGGAGGGGCTCGGTGTTCCTTGATCGTTTCTCAGTTCTCCCCAGGTTTTCCTGGGGCTTCCCATGGGACATCGAAGCTTAACCTATGGGGGAAAAGGGGCCTCGTTCCTTGTCTAGGGTTCCTTAGGTCAGCGCCCCGACTGTAGGGGGGGGGATTGGCTCAGGGGGGAACGCATCGGCACCAGTCGCCCATTGATCGCCGACAGGGGTTCGCCAGCCCACCCCGCCCGGGAGCGTGCGGTTTCGCTGCCGGCGGTCTGTCGCCACTCTGTCGGCGAGGTGTCGCCGGTTCCAGGCAGACGTCCCACCCCCCTGAGACGGCCCCCCCCCCGACAGCCGTGCTCTGGCCTCGGCAGGGTGCTGTCGCCTTGCCGCGGGCAGGGCTCCTGCCATGCGCCGGGGGCTCTCGCCTTCCCGCGTGGCGCGGGGGGGGGTGGGAGGGAGCGGGCACTGCTCGCTGCACCAGCCATTCGTCGCATCACTAACAATAGCTCCAGCGAGAGCGCTAGCAGCACCATCATCAAGCAGCTGTACAATCGCATGGCGCCAACATCGTAGAGCGGATTTCGTTCGGCAAACGATCGGATTGGCCCGGAGTGTCCTGCAGATTTTCGTTCCGAATTTCGATGTGAATGACGTTTTTTTTTTTTTTTTTTTTTGTTTTTTTTTTTTTTTTTTTTTTTTTTTTTTTTTTTTAGGAATGAAAACTAAAACAAGTCCACGCGAAATTCATATTGTTTTTTTTTTGCTCGCTGTTTCGGGGTTTTGCATTGGCAGAGAAATCCACGCTCAAATCCGCTGCAGCACGTCTGCAAGGTCGGTGCAGTGAACAGTCGGGCCGCTGAAGAAGGAACCCTTTTCGTTAAGGAGGGCTCATTGGGGAGGTTTGTTTCACAGTTCGTCTTAGGTGTTCCTCAGGTTTCCCATGGGACATCGAAGTCTAACTCATTGCAACAAGGAGCCTCGCTCCTCATTCAGGGTTCCTTATGACAGCGTTTCGACTGTGTCTTCACTGTCAGCAGCCGCAGCGTCACCGCTGCCAGGAGCAGTTGAGGACGCACCCCTAACGCAACAGCGGCGCATGCGGGCGCCGCCGCTGATCGCAGCGGCAGTGCCACGCCTCGCCAGAGCCAGCTTGATGCAGAGCCACGGCGGGAGGCCGCCCGTGTGTCTGTCGGTCGGCTCTCGGTCTCCCTCTCCTGCCCTCCCTGCCCCTGTTCGGCGTCCGTCCCCTTCCCCTTTCCCTCCTCGCTTCCCCGGAGTCTCTGTGGTTCTCCTCTTTGCTGCCTCCCCCGTCGTTGCTTGTCTTGCCCTTTGAATCTCTCCACCATCACTTTCCCCCTCACTCCTCGTCCTGCTCGCTCTCCATCTCCTTGGCCTCCTCGCGCTGCGTTTCTTTTCATTCCTCTGTCTCCTTCCTGGCTGTGCTAATCGCCATCCTCCTTCTCGTTATTTGCTCATCCTCACGCCGCCTCCTCACTCCTTATCCTTGCACTCCGTCTCTGCCTCCTTCCCTTTCCCCATGGGGAATACGTCGAGATATTCGGGGGCCCACGTCTCGCAACCCGCCGAGCCGCCGAATGTCCGTGTACCGAGGTATTCCAGCATCCGCGATCTCATCCTTGGTGGCTTGCGCCCCAGGTCCGCAGGCCCCCTTGAGCTGAGGAGCGGGAAGCCAGAGGAGCAGTAACCCTGGATATGGTCCAGGTCGCCCCAAGGGGGTCGGAGTAGATGGGGTCGGAGGATCGCACTGCATCGCCGATGCATCGCCGAGGTGGCGCGATCCGTGGACTGTTGTTGTGCTTCCCGACGTCGCCGATGCACCCGCGATGCGGTGCGATCCGCCGACCATATCTACTCTGGCCCTATGTGGACGTCTTACATGTGACAGCCGTTGAGACGTCGTGGCGTTCTGGGGGCGGGTGAGGAAACGGTGGCCAGCATTGAGGTTCTGAACAATCACCCGCACGTAGCCTTTAATGTTTCTCGCGGGTCCCCCTTCGGCGGCGCGTGGAACGCCGCGAACCCAGTGGATCCTTGTCCATGCGGCGCACCACTTGCCGCGATCCCTCACCAGGTCCAGGGTCCATGCCGATCCGATCTTTCCAATTTGGTATCGATTCCCGCTGGCCCGATCCGATTCGATTCCGTTGTTCCCACGATCCATTGCAGCCGTATGCTTGCATGAGGCTGTTGTGCATGCTCCGACTCCGTGCCGATGCGGCCCGATCCGACGCGCGTTCCGATCCGCCGTTCCGACCCGCCGACCCGATCTTGCGATCCCATGCTGGCCGAGCTTGCCCCCCTCCTCGCGCCCCTCTTGGGTGCACCTAACGTTCCCGACCCCAGAGGTCTGGGCCCCTCCCTCGGGTCAGCCTGTCGCCCGAGGTCCGGGCCCCCGGGCGGCCGAAGAGGTTTGGACACACGCCGCCCGTCGTGCTCTCGTCAAGGCGCGAGGGGGCCTCGCAGGGCTTAGGCGGCCCCTCATGGGCTGGGCTGGGTGGCCTGCACCAGCCGTCTCGGTTCGCCTCAGATCTGCCCAGAGCGTTTTTTGTCAGCGTTTTCAGCTCGGCGTCTCGGACATCATGTTCTGGGCGTTTTCAGGTCTCACACCAAAGAACCAAAAACGCGAACACAACTGATGCGTTGTTTTAGCGCTTTCAGTTCGCTGTTCTAGCGTTGTCAGCCAGAAACCGCAGCAAACACGCAAAACAACGCCACAACAACAGTCCTGAAAACGCAAACACACAGAACGTTGTCAGAATGAGCGTTTTTATTTGTTAGCGTCTTCAGCCTGTCAAGAGCCCAAATTAGACAACGCTAAAAAAAACCCAGGGCGCTTTTAAGGCGAACCAAGGTGCACAGGTCAGCACGAAAGGGGGCAGCAGCCGCGGGCGGCGGGCGAGCGGCGCGCCGCTGGCGCCCGGGCGCTGCAGGCACCCCCACCCCTCGCTCGAGTCTCGTTCTCCATGGGGGTTTCAGAGGGCCCACGAACTCCTTGCGGGTTTCGAGCATGGCGTCCAGCTCTGGTCAGAAGTTTTTTTCGAAAGCTCTAAGCCTCCTGGATGGGGTCGGAGCATCGCGCCGCATCGCCGATGCATTGCCGATGCGGCTCGATGCGGAGCCCGATTTGCTTCACGTCGACGTCGCCGATTCATCGCCCATGCCGCCGATGCATCGCTGGTGCAGCGCCGATGCATCGCCGATGCATCGCCGATGCCGGGGCACCCCACCGACGGGTGGCAGAAGGGCACCAGGCCGAGGGCGCGGCGTGCGCAGGGCGAAGGGGCTCCGAGGAGAGCGCACTTAGGACTGGCCGGGGGCCCTGCTGAGTGAGTCTTCGTGGGAGCCTCCCCCCAGGGATCTCGAGAGAATGCACGCCTGGGTCAGTCGGGCTTTGCAGGATCCTGCAAGATCCTGCAGGATCCTGCGCCAAAGCCCAGGTCAATGCGCCCCTGGCCCTGGCCCCTGTCCCTGCTCTCTGGCTGACCCCCGTCTGCATTGACCCCCGTCTGCATTGACCCCCGTCTCTTGAGCCCCGAACGTTGATCTAGGCCTCTCAGATGGGGTCGGAGTAGATGGGGTCGGAGGATCGCGCGGTATCGCCGATGCATCGGCGATGCGGCTCGATTCCGAGCCCGATGTGCTTCACGTCGACGTCGCCGATGCATCTCCGGCGTCGCTGGTGCATCGCCAATGCATCGCCGATGCATCGGCGATGCATCGGTGATGCATCGGCGATGCATCGGCGATGCGGCGAGATCCTCCGACCCCATCCAGGAGGCCTCTATAGTGGAGGGCTGGGCCATGCAGCGCACCCCCCGTCGCGATCTCCCCCACCCGGGCCTCGGAGCTGCCCCCGCCCAGGGCAGTGCGCGCTCGCCTCGGAGGCCCCCTCGCCCCGCTTCGGTGGCAGCTCACGGGAGCCTCGTGTGTCCTCGGAGTGCCGCTCTTGGAGTTCACCAGCGTGCGCCAGTGTCCGGTAATCGATGAGAGAGCGCCGACTCAGCGTCGAGCATAGCCTGGATCCAGCGTCGATTGGCGTCGATCGGCTCCGACTCGCGTCGATCAGCGTCGATTCGCAGGAGCTAAGATAACACGGACGGCAAGCAATCAAACAAATGACACGGGCGGCTCCCATGATCGGCGGCAGGCTCGGGGGGGAAGTGAGAGGGGGCGGGCCTTCTCAGAAGGCTTTGAAGGCCTCGGGCCTTCTGACAAGGTCGCTGAGCCTTTCCTGGAGACGGGGAAGGCTTCTCGGAAGGCCAGCGGGCTTCTGAGAAGCTCCGCCGCATTCTAAGAGGGTCTCCTCCTCCTCTTCCTCCTCCTCCTCCTCCTCGCTCCCCCCCGTTTCGCTCGCCGCCTACATTCTAGGCCTATGCATCGCCGATGCGTCGACGATAACGTCGCCGATGTGGAGCAGGAGGAGGAGGAGGAGGAGGAGGAGGAGGAGGAGGAGGAGGAGGAGGAGGAGGACGAGGAGGAGGAGGAGGAGGAGGAGGAGGAGGAGCCATCCTCAGACTCCATTCGCTTCGACCCCATCTGGGAGGCCTCTTTGCGTGAGCTGCCGCAGGAACCTGCGCGCGCCGTGCCCTCGGCCTGGGCCCCCTCCTGCCCGCCCTCTCGGCGGGGGGCCCCCGCCCACGCGCCCCGCGCCAGCCTTCAGTCGGGCACGTCCCTCTACAGGGGGAATACTCAAACATAGCCAAGGCATAATCACACAATGATCAAAACTATTCAGAAATAGTTAGAAGTATAGTCAGGGATGATTTTTGCATATTTTCGCATCTTTCGTCCCAACTCCGCCTGTCGGAGGACCCCGCACCGCCTCGCCCGCCCGCTGCCTCCCGGGGCGTGCTGGGGCCCGCAGCTCGCCCCTGGGGCCGCAACGCCAGGGCTGTGGGCACCGACCTTCCCATCATCGATAGCAAAGGAACTCCAACAGTACGCCGAGGACGCGGCCGTCTTCCCATCAGGGATGACAGTTCTGGGCGGATTGGTCTGTCCCCTGTCCCCTGTCCCCGGACGTTTTGGTCACGCAGGAAAGGCCCCCCTGTCCCTAATGTTTTGAGCCCTCCTAACTTCGGTCCCCTCCTCAAGGCTCAGGGGTGCTTTGATTGCTCATCATCCCACGCAGATCGGGCGACGAGATCTGCCGTCGAGCTTGCTGAGCAGGTCGGCCATGCCCCAGATAGAGGGTGCCCTGGTGTCCTGCCTCTCCCGACCTGTGCAACCCGCATGTCCTGAGGTGCTCTGGGGCAACGTTGCCGTCGGCAGAGTCCTGTGTCCTCTCCCGCGTCCTCTCCCATCCAGTCCGACCGTATACTTAAGTCGGGCCTGTCCCTCTACAGTCGGAATATTCCAAAGCTGAAAAAACTTGTTTGGGGACGATTCTGGACAATTTTTGGCATTTTTTTTTTTTTTTTTTTTTTTTTTTTTTGTTTTTTTTTCTCTCTCTCTCTCTCTCTTTTACTGCTTTACATTTTTTCGTCCATGATCCGCCTGTAGGGTGACACGCCCGACCGAACCGTATGCACGTCCACAGCTCCAGGCCAAGCCCATCCTGGGCACGGCAGCGGTGCATCTGCCTGACCTGGCCGAGCCTGGTGGGCGTAACCCGCCTCTCCGTGGGCCCAGGGTAGGCCTGGCCAGAAGCAGTGGATCGGAGGCTCGGGTTAAGTCGGGCCTGTCCCTCTACAGGAGGAATATTCCAGAAGAGTGCAACAAAAATGGAGACGATTGTTTGACCATTCTTGATTATTACCTAACAGCGAAGACTGATAGGTTTCTAGTAGGGTCAAAAGAGAGAGAGCATCATGGGACAGGGTGCCCCGGGAAACCGGTGACTCCATTTTTAGCCAACAGTAACGCACTTCGTGGTCTTCGAGTTCCCAGAACTCCATTCCTGGGCATAATTTTGAATGCCCGGAGCCAACTGTAGGCCACTTCGTGGCTTTCGAGTTCCCAGAACTTTATTCCTGGGCATGATTTTGAATGCCCGGAGCCAACTGCAGGCCACTTCGTGTTCTTCGAGTTCCCAGAACTGCATTCCTGGGCCACATTTTGAATGCTGAGGCAGGCTGAGGCTGAGGCTGAGGCAGGCTGAAGGCAGACTGAGGCTGAAGCTGAAGCAGGCCGAGGCTGAGGCCGAGGCAGGCTGAGGCTCTGGGCATGATTTTGAATGCCCGGAGCCAGCTGTAGGCCACTTCGTGGTCTTCCAGTTCCCAAGACTCCATTCCTGGGCGTGATTTTGAATGCCCGGAGCCAACTGCAGGCCACTTCGTGTTCTTCGAGTTCCCAGAACTCCATTCCCGGGGCCAGTTTTGAATGCTGAGGCAGGCTGAGGCTGAGGCTGAGGCAGGCTGAAGGCAGGCTGAGGCTGAAGCTGAAGCAGGCCGAGGCTGATGCCGAGGCAGGCTGAGGCTGAGGCTGAGGCAGGCTGAGGCCGAGGCTGAGACAGACTGAGGCTGAGGCTGAAGCAGGCTGAGGCTGAGGCTGAGGCAGGCTGAGGCTGAGGCTGAGGCAGGCTGAGGCTGAGGCAGGCTGAGGCTGAGGCAGGCTGAGGCTGAGGCTGAGGCTGAGTCAGGCTGAGGCTGAGGCAGGCTGAGGCTGAGGCCGAGGCTGAAGGCAGACTGAGGCTGAGGCTGAAGCAGGCTGAGGCTGATGCTGAGGCAGGCTGAGGCTGAGGCTGAGGCAGGCTGAGGCTGAGGCTGAGGCTGATGCAGGCTGAGGCTGAGGCAGGCTGAGGCTGAGGCCGAGGCTGAAGGCAGACTGAGGCTGAGGCTGAAGCAGGCTGAGGCTGAGGCTGAGGCAGGCTGAGGCTGAGGCTGAGGCAGGCTGAGGCTGAGGCAGGCTGAGGCTGAGGCTGAGGCTGATGCAGGCTGAGGCTGAGGCAGGCTGAGGCTGAGGCCGAGGCTGAAGGCCGAGGCTGAAGGCAGACTGAGGCTGAGGCTGAAGCAGGCTGAGGCTGAGGCTGAGGCAGGCTGAGGCTGAGCTGAGGCAGGCTGAGGCTGAGGCAGGCTGAGGCTGAGGCTGAGGCTGATGCAGGCTGAGGCTGAGGCAGGCTGAGGCTGAGGCCGAGGCTGAAGGCAGACTGAGGCTGAGGCTGAAGCAGGCTGAGGCTGAGGCTGAGGCAGGCTGAGGCTGAGGCTGAGGCAGGCTGAGGCTGAGGCAGGCTGAGGCTGAGGCTGAGGCTGATGCAGGCTGAGGCTGAGGCAGGCTGAGGCTGAGGCCGAGGCTGAAGGCAGACTGAGGCTGAGGCTGGCAGGCTGAGGCTGAGGCTGAGGCAGGCTGAGGCTGAGGCTGAGGCAGGCTGAGGCAGGCTGAGGCTGAGGCTGGCAGGCTGATGAGGCAGGCTGAGGCTGAGGCTGAGGCTGATGCAGGCTGAGGCTGAGGCAGGCTGAGGCTGAGGCCGAGGCTGAAGGCAGACTGAGGCTGAGGCTGAAGCAGGCTGAGGCTGAGGCTGAGGCAGGCTGAGGCTGAGGCTGAGGCAGGCTGATGCTGAGGCAGGCTGAGGCTGAGGCTGAGGCTGATGAGGCTGAGGCTGAGGCAGGCTGAGGCTGAGGCCGAGGCTGAAGGCAGACTGAGGCTGAGGCTGAAGCAGGCTGAGGCTGAGGCTGAGGCAGGCTGAGGCTGAGGCTGAGGCAGGCTGATGCTGAGGCAGGCTGAGGCTGAGGCTGAGGCTGATGCAGGCTGATGCAGGCTGAGGCTGAGGCAGGCTGAGGCTGAGGCCGAGGCTGAAGGCAGACTGAGGCTGAGGCTGAAGCAGGCTGAGGCTGAGGCTGAGGCAGGCTGAGGCTGAGGCTGAGGCAGGCTGAGGCTGAGGCAGGCTGAGGCTGAGGCTGAGGCTGTGACTGCGATTGCCGTTGCCACTGCGACTGTCATCGCGAATGCGACTGCGACTGCGAGAACAGAATTCTACAACTGGATTCTCATCTGAATCTCAAGGGGAATGCTTCCTGATATGCTCCTACACATCGCTGTTAGGTTGCTTTGCCGGGATAATTTTTGATGTATCTTTTGGGGAAAGCGCGCCAGTGGATGACCCTGTAATTGAAAAGGGTGTGTGTGTGTGTGTGCTCGCAGAACCCTTCTCCCCCTTTAAAGCGGGGGTGTGAGATATTCGACCCGCCCCCCTCCCCCCCCCTTCGGGGGGGGGTCTGAACCTCCCCCTACCCCCCACCCCTTGAAGCGGAGGGAGGTCCGGACCTCCCCCCCCCTCCCCCCCCTTGCGCTGGAGAGGGGGGGGGGTCGAACCCCCCACCCCCCCTCCCCCTACCCTTTGCGCCGAACAGGGGGCCGGGGAGGGGGCCTCGCCCGCAAGAGCGGGGGGGTCTTGCCTCGGGATAGTGAGAAGTGAGTAGAGACTAGTGAGTAGGGAGTAGTGAGTAGTGAGTAATGAGTAGTGAACAGTGAGTAGTGAGTAGATAGTAGCGAGTAGTGAGGAATGAGTAGTGAGTAGTGAGTAGGGAGTAGTGCTCAGTGAGTAGAGAGTAGTGAGTAGGGAGTAGTGAGCAATGGGTAGTGATGAGTGGGTAGTGAGTAGTGAGTCGCGAGTAGAGAATAGCGAGTAGTGAATAGCGAGTAGCGAGTAGGGCAGTGTGAGTCGTGAGTACTGAGGAGGGAGTAGTCAGTAGTGAATAGTGAGTAGGGAGTAGTGAGTAGTGAGTAGGAAGTAGCGAGTATTGAGTAGTGAGTAGTGAGTAGCGAGTAGTGAGTAGTGGGTAGTTGGGAGGGGGTAGTGAGTAGTGAGTAGCGAGACGTGAGTAGCGAGTAGTGAAAAGTGGGTAGCGAGTAGGTGATTGTGAGTCGTGAGTAGTGAGGAGGGAGTAGTCAGTAGTGAGTAGTGAGTGGGGAGGAGTGGGTAGCGCGTAGGGAGTAGCGAGTAGAGAGTAGTGAGTAGTGAGTCGTGAGCAGTGAGTAGGGAATACTAAGTAGTGGGTAGTTAGTAGTGACGTGTGACTAGTGACTAGTGAGTAGGGGGTAGGGGATAGTGAGTATTGCGTAGTGAGTAGTGCGTAGTGGGTCGTGAATATTGCGTATCGGGTAGCGAGTAGCGAGTAGGGAGTATCGAGTAGTGAGTAGTGAGAAGTGAGTAGTGAGCAATGGGTTCTGTGTACGGAGTAGGGAGTAGCGAGTAGCGAGCAGCGGATAGTGAGTAGTGAGTTGTGGGCAGCGAGTAGTGAGTAGTGAATTGTGAGTACTCAGTAGTGAGTAGTGGATAGTGGTTAGTGGGTCGTGAGTAGTGATTCGTGAGTAGTGAATCGTGGGTAGTGAGTAGTGTTTAGTGAGTAGTGAGTATCGACCAGTGGGTAGTGAATAGTGAGTTTTGATGAGGGAGTCGGGAGTTGTGAGTAGTGAGTGGTGAGGAGTGGGTAGTGGGTAGTGAGTACTGGGTAGTGAGTAGTGGGTCGTGAGTAGTGAGCAGTTAATTGTGAGAAGCGAGTAGTGAGTAGCGAGTAGTGACTAGTCCGTAGTGAGTAGTGAATAATGAGTACTGAGTACTGTTTGGGGCTAGGGTTAGTGTTTGGGGTTCGGGTTACGGGTGGTCGTGGTGGTAGTGTTAGGGGTGGTAGGGTCGGGTTCCGGAGCCAAGGGGCTCCGTGGCGAAAGGGGGGAGGGGGGGTCGAATTGGTGGCCCAGCGGTGGGGGGAGGGGGGGGTCGGAACCTCCGCCCCCCCACTTTGAAAGTGGGGGGCTTCCCCGACGACGGAGCGGGAAAGGGGGGGAGGAGGGGACGTCCCCGACGACGGACGGAAAAGAGGGGAGGGCTGGGGGGGGTCCCTGCGACGGATCGGGGAAGGGGGGGGGGCGGGGGGTCCCCCCCCCTATTGGGGCCATCCAGCGGCGCGCCCTCTTTGTTGGGGTATGTTGGATTTTTCATCCAGAGCCCCCCTGTAGGGGGACATGCCCGACCTGAGGCTTGGGGGTGAAATCGAAGTGGAACTCGGTTCCGGTTTCGTGTTTGTGTCGTTCGAGGCGAGGCGAGGCGAAGCTGCGTGGGCGCGCGGGGGGAATGACCCCGCTGTCGCTATAGGGCGATTCGGAGGCAGCGGACCGCCCCTCCGCCCCCGGCTGGGCGCGCGATGGCCCGGCGTGTCCCGCCGTGGTGTCCTGTGGTGTCCCATTGGTGTCCCGTTGGAGTCCCGTCGGTGTTCCGTCGGCGCTGGGCGGGCGGTGGCCAAGGGTGCCCCGCCTTGGTGTCGATAGTGATGAAGTCGATGGTGAGATGAGTCATGAGATCGCTAGACTGGGATTCGTAGTTTGATCACAAGTGAGATCTTCAGTTATGTCGTTCGTGCCATTGGTTTTGCGATGGTTAGTGAGATAGAGGAGTCGATACTGATATCGATAGTGGGATCGATCGTGATATCGACAACGAGATCGATAACGATACCGATGCTGACATAACATCGGAGCGCAACATCGTCATCACGCGTCGTCGCTAATTCGAGGGCGCGTCACCAGCATCGTCATCATCACACCCATCGCATTTACCAGCAGTTGGTTCTTCCGCCCCCAACACCCCAACCTTCTGATCACCCGAAGGGTGGCCGTATAGGTATTCATAGATCTCTTCGCCCTATCAGAGGAGGAAGGTAACGATGCTGCTACCCTTTCCCATTTTTCCCTTTGGGGGCATCCTGGTGGGCCCTCGTCGCCACCGGTGGAGTCGCGCTGACATTCTGGTCAGAACACACCCCAGAAGAGATCGGGGGAGTAGCGGTATTGGTACCTTTTGGCTTTCTAATAGTTTTCCCACATGGGGCCAGTACGTCGATTTCGTGTGCTCACTGAACATTGGCTTTTACTGAGGACGTCTCAGGCGAAATGCCCCGCCACATTAAGCTAGCTTTTGAACGTCCGAGCTTAACATCTTGATGTTCTGAGGCTGTCTCATGTGAGCGCGCCATGTTTGAGAAGTTAAGTCGTAAAGCAAGACCTCTAGTATTCCCACTGCGATGTCCTAGGCTAAACGCCCCCCCCCTCCCCACGCCATGATGGATATCCGATGCCAGATCTCCAACATCATTGTTCTGAGGATGTTTCATGAGAAACCTTTGTTTTTGAATACCAGCGTCGTACCACAACTCCTCCACCATCTCAACGTTGTGAGGACGTCTCGGGCGGCACGCCCCCCTCCCCCCCACATACAATATGCTCGACATCCGATGCCCGATCTCCATCAGTTCAACGTTCCAGAGAATGTCTTGGACGAAAGCTCAACTTCTTGATAACCAGCGTCGTAACACAGCTCTTCTATCATCCCACTGATGTGAGGATGTCTCGAGTGGAACCACCGCCCCCGCCATGTTGGGTATCCGACGCACGATCTCTAGCATCGCAGTTGTCCTGACGATGTCCCAGGCGAAATCTTCTTGTCTTGCGAACTAGCGTTGTAGCACGAATCCTCCAGCATCCAAATTTGGTGAGGATGTCTTGGTCGAGCCGCCCCGCCCACCATTCTGGGTATCCGACGCCCGATCTCCAACATCTCAATTTGCTGAGGATCCAACGTCGCAACACAATTCCTCCATCATTCCGATTTTGTCAGGGTGTCTTAGGCGAAGCGCTCCTCCACGCCATGTTGAATATCCGAGGCCTAATCTCCAACATTCAATTGTCTGAGAATCTCTCGGGCGGAACTTGCACTGTCGAGAACCAGCGTCGTACAATAACTTCTCCAACATTTCCATTTTGCGAGGATGCCTCAGGCGAACCGCCCCCCTCTCACCATGTTGGATATCCGACGTCCGACCTTCGTCATCTCATTTTGTTGAGCACGTCGCAGGCGAAAGCTTCAGTTTTTGAGACCCAGCGTAGTAAGACAACTCCTCCAACATCCGCATTTTGCAAGGCCGTTTTAGGCGAACCGCTCCCCTTCACCATGTTGGATATCCGACGCCCGATCTTCAACAATTGACATGTCGTCATTTTTCTGAGGATGTCTCAGGCGAACGCTTTCTGTTTGAGCATCAACATGATAAGGCACAGCCCCAGTTCGTGAGAATGTCTCGAGCGAACCGCCTCCTCCTTCTTCTGCTCGTCACTCGTCACCCTTCCAGTCTAGGGCCAAGGGCCCGACAACACAAAGAGAACCTTGGGCCCAAGCCGGGAAAAGCTTAGACTGAACATACATAAGCGATGAGCTAATCACATGAACTCATTGTAAGGCCTTTCCGTTTGATAGTGGCAGTGAGGAGCGTTTTGTTTGGGTCGCTCAAGTTGTGTTGGAAATTGGTGACCAAGAGGCCGGTAACACAACAACTTGAAACCCGTCATAATTAAACACACACATACGTATAACAAAACATGTACATACAGCGCGCGAGGGAAGGGAATTGCGAACAAGCAGGCGGCGACGCGCAATTGTGAGGAGCACGAAGGGCATATGAAGGCGTGGTGGGCTTTCATAAGGGGAAGGCGATACGGACACAGGCCACGCGTGGCTCCACAAACCTTCCAGGAAGACCTGGCACCTCTTTGAAATAGGGGTCGGCGGATCCTGAAGGCCGATGCCGGCGTTGCTGGAAGAGAAGGTGCAGATCGAGAAGCAGGGGCAAGGGTGGAGCAGCGGAATAGGCAGGAGAAGGAGATGGATGATAAGGAGGGGGGTTCTGGGGAGTGGGTGGAGTAGCAATTGTCACCCCCGAAAAGGGCATACGGTAACTTGCACCACTATCTCGGCTCGCATGGTAGTACGTCATCCCTGGATGAGATGATGCAAGTTCGAGTACATGTTTGTTTGCAGCATCGAAGCTACCCGCAGTTCTTCTTCGTCATTCCATTTTGGCTCGTCAAGAGCCAGAGGGCAAGTATCGCAGCTGCCGAGCCTTGCAACGCCGACGATGCCGCTGCCCGAGCGTGTGGAGAGGAGGTCGACGAGGAGACGTACGGTGCTACTCCTTGGCTGAGGAAGTCGAAGGGGTGGATGAAGCGCAAGCGGGGCTGCCAAGCAGATGAAGAGGATGGGAAGGTGGCCGTGGACGCGGACGTGGAGGAGGAGGAGGAGGAGAAGGAAGATGAGGCACAGGAAGAGCAACCGCGGGAGCGGGGCGACGGTGCCAACAGCACGCCAGCTGCACACGCGACGCCAGACGAGGGCACCGCCGGTGCGGGCGGCGGCGCGGACGGCGGCGACGGCTGGTTCGTCTTCGAGCTCGGCGAGCACACGCTGCACGTGCACCCGGCGAGCGGGCGCGTCTGCGCGATGGAGCCCGAGGGCGCGGTGGTGGGGGAGTTCGACCCCGAGGCTTCAGTCGGTCGTGTCCCTCTACAGGAGGCATGTCCCAAAATAGTCAAGAATAGTCGGGGGACGATGTTTCGAGTATTTTTTGACTATTTTCGAATGTTGTTTGGCTATTTCTTATTTTTCGTCCAAATCCGCCTGTAGGGGGGCATGCCGACCCAACCCGAGGCGGGCGAGATCGCCCTCTTCGCGGAGGATGCCGAGGCGGTCGGCGCCGCGGAGCCGCGGCGGGCCGAGGCCTCCGAGGCGCGGCTCGCGGCCGAGCACGGCGGCGGCTGGGCGGAGGAGTACGCCCGCCGCGGGCTGCTGCGCGTGGGCGGCGGCGAGGCTGCCGACACCTCCAGCTGGCTGAGGGAGGGGCTGCTCGCCGGAGTGCCTGGAGGAGGAAGAGGCACGGGCACCGCCACCCTTTTGTGCCTCGTTCTCGTGTTTTTTGGATCTCCTGTGAGGTCCCCGTCGCCACCGCTGGATCCGCCTCGAAATTCTGGTCAGAACGCACCCCGAGATTGGTCCGGGGAGTACGGCAGGTTCGCGTCGCGTCGTCCGGCTGCGACCCCGCCGCCGGCGTTCCGCGTTGAACGCCGCCGGCGACCCAGAATCGATCGATGTTGAACGCTCAGACGTTCCCGAAACGGCGGAGCGTTCAAGGTTGAACGATCTCCGCGGTGTCAGGAACCAGCGCCAGGGTCGACACGACACGGACCTGCCGTGGGGGTATTGGTAACTTTTTGGCTCGCCCAGGTTCAGGTGGAGCTGGAGATCCTGCTGGCGGCGGGTGCTCTTGCGGCCAGGCACGGGCAGCCCGCGCACGTGAGGAGCGACCGCGTGGCCTACCTGCAGCTCGAGGGCGGCGACGGTGACGACTGCGAGGGCGGCCTCGGCGGCGGTGAGTTGCTGGACGCCGTGCCGTGCCCTCCATGCTGCATGGAGGTCATCCGATTGCTGGAGGGCTTTGCGGCGGCACTGGACGGGCGGCTGCATCTGCATTTGCGGCGTCCGAGGCGATGCATGGCGGCGTGCTACGAGGGCGGTGCCTTCTACACTCCGCACCGGGACAACGATCTGGATCCCAGCACAGGGGAGCTCAAAAACCGTCGTGCGCTGACAGCGATCTTTTACGCGAACGACCCAGACTGGACTATTGAGCAAGGAGGCGCTTTGCGCTGCCACCCGAATGTTGGTCCCGCCGCTGGGAGTGCACAGCCGCTCAAGCCATCGCAGGAAGTACCCATGCCAGAGGCCGCGGGTGCTGTGGACATCTTGCCATCAGGAGGCAGGGTCGTCCTATTCGACAGTCGCAGATTGCTGCATGAGGTGCTTCCTGCGAAGGATCGGCGATGGGCGATCAGCGTCTGGTTTGTCACAGAAGATGCGTCTGCTGCCTAGCCAGCAAGAAATGATACATGGTTCGTTATCGGGCACCCGACGCAATTACCCTTCTGTACTGCCACGTATATCCGCAACCGCTCTGGGGGAAGCTTCGTAGCGACGATGAAGCCCAGCACAGTTTTTCCGTCGCATGGCTGTCGCAATTGCAGTGGTGTTCTTTTATGGCCTTCTATGGGCCTGGGGCCGTCTTGGAGTGTGGTACATCATGGTGAGATTTTTGGGCCGTCTTGGGCCAGCCTGGACCCGTCTTGGGGCTGCCTTCGGCCGCTCTTGTGCAGTCTTGGGCCCGTCTGGTGGGTGTCTTAGGCTCTCGCGGTGGGGCTGTCTTGAAGGCCTCGGGGGAGCCTGCTGGAACGCTGGGGGCGCCGTCCAGAGCGGCCCCACAATCCTCTGAAAGCCAGCCCGAGACCAGCCTGTGCCTTTCTCGGTATCAAGGAACGTGCACGTGTACCTAGCAGACCAGCCTGCAGATGACAAGGATGTTTGGGGTGATAGTGTCTTCACTTCCGTTCATCCTTCCATGCGCGACTTCATACTTCCATCCACGCAATGTCCTCTCGAGTCTCCAGACATGCACCCTTCCATCACTGCGTGCATCTATTTACTCACGAATCAGTACCTCAGTGCAGGCATTCTCATTCATCGTTCCTCGACTCAATCGATTCAGCATTCAAGACATCATCGATCTACAGTTGGCTTACTTGTGCTTTACACTTGATTTACAGTTGCTTCTCAGTGCATCCACAGCTGTTTCACACCCGATCCACTCATAAGTCACAACCCATCAGCATTTTTGACAACGGCTTTCATTGGATCGGATCATGCCAACATTCGCAGCAGACTGGTGATGCCAGGATCTCTGCAGGCGTCTGGGACGAGGCACCGTCGAGTTCGAGCATTACATCTCGTCTTACCAGGCCTCTGGAACTGTGACCATGCACATTTCACACACAGCAGCAACACAGCGAGCCACGTTTGGCCGTATACGTACTTCTCGTGTTTGGGGCCATTGCACATCCTCGAACTGCGACGATCGCTAGGTAGTCAATTGCCCATCCAGCAGACGCGACGCCTGTGAGTCGGGCGCGGTTTGCGGCGAGGTTCTAGGGAATATGAACGCCAGGCTCCGTTCCCTTCAACGGGCGGGGTCTGATACACGGAGTAATCGAGTGCGATTACTCCGTGTATCCAATATGCAGGTTCCAATAGGAAACTAATTCGAATCTGCTTCGGATACACGGAGTAATCCAGTGCGATTACTCCGTGTACCCAACAATATGCAGGTTCCAAGGAATCCAATTCGAATCTGCTTCGGATACACGGAGTAATCGAGTGCGATTTCTCCTTGTATCCAATATGCAGGTTTCAGTAGGAATCCCATTCGAATCTGCCTCGGATACACGGAGCAATCGAGTGCGATTATTCCGTGTATCTAATATTCAGGTTCCAATGGGAATCCAAGTAGAATCTGCTTCGGATACACGGAGTAATCGAGTGCGATTATGCCGTGTATCAAATTTGCAGTTTCCGATAGGAATCCAATTGGTGCCTCGGATGCACGGAGTAATCGAGTGCGATTATTCCGTGTATCCAATATGCAGGTTCCAATAGGAATCCAATTGGAATCTGCCTCGGGTACACGGAGTAATCGACTGCGATTATTCCGTGTATCCAGTATGCAGGTTCCAACAGGGAATCGGCCCGGACCCGGCTGCGGAATCGGCCCGGGAGGCTTCCCGGGCGCCGGAAGCAGAAATTCAGCATTTTCAAAGAACGAGTGTGTATTGAAATCGTTTTTTTTCGGCGCCGCCGCGGATCTCGATTTTCCAGCGCCGGCCGGCACTATCGAATTATAATCTGCCTCGGATGCACGGAGTAATCGAGTGCGATTACTCCGTGTATCCAATATGCAGGTTCCAATGGGAATCCAATTAGAATCTGCTTCGGATACACGGAGTAATCGACTGCGTTCGCTCCGTGTATTCAATATGCAGGTTCCAATGGGAATCCAAGTAGAATCTGCCTCGGATACACGGAGTAATCGAGTGCGATTACTCCGTGTATCCAGTATGCAGGTTCCAATAGGAATCCCATTCGAATCTGCCTCGGATACACGGAGTAATCGAGTGCGATTATTCCGTGTATCCAATATGCAGGTTCCAACAGGAATCCCATTCGAATCTGCTTCGGATACACGGAGTAATCGAGTGCGATTATTCCGTGTATCCAATATGCAGGTTCCAATAGGAATCCAATCATAATCTGCTTCGGATGCCCGGAGTAATCGAGTGCCATTACTCCGGTTATTTAATATGCAGGTCCCATTAGGAATCCCATTCGAATCTGCTTCGGATACACGGAGTAATCGAGTGCGATTATTCCGTGTATCCAATATGCAGTTTCCAATCGGAATCCAATTAGAATCTGCCTCGGGTACACGGACCAATCGAGTGCGATTATTCCGTGTGTCCAATATGCAGGTTCCAATGGGAATCCAATTAGAATCTGCTTCGGATACACGGAGTAATCGAGTGCGATTACTCCGTGTATCCAGTATGCAGGTTCCAGTAGGAATCCCATTCGAATCTGCTTCGGATACACGGAGTAACCGAGTGCGATTACTCCAATATGCAGGTTCAAACAGGAATCCAAGTATAATCTGCCTCGGATGCACGGAGTAATCGAGAGCGATTACGCCGTGTATCCAATATGCAGGTTCCAATAGGAGTCCAATTCGAATACGCCTCGGATGCACGGAGTAATCGAGTGCGATTACTCCGTGTATCCAGTATGCAGGTTCCAATAGGAATCCAAGTATTATTTGCCCGGATACACGGAGTAATCGAGGTCGATTATTTCGTGTATGCCGGCGCCAGGAGGCGTCGCCGGTTTGTTGTTGGGGTTGTCGTTGTTGCTGATGTTGGTGTCGTGGTCGTCGTCATTGAGTTTTGTGTTGTTGCTGTTATTGTTGTTGTTGCTTTTGTCGTTGTTGTTGTTGTTGTTGTTGTGATTGTTTTCGTTGTGGTTATGATTGTTGTGGTTGTGGTTGTGGTTGTAGTTGTTGTTGCTGTTGTTCTTGTTGATATAGTTAGTGTTGGTGCTGGTGTTTTTGGTTGTTGCTGTTGTTGAATTTTCACTACAGAAATATTGCTCCGACGGAAGGACCCCGCATGATACTCTGTTTTGCGTGCCCTTCTCCCTTTCCTCCTGGCCATGGCAAACACCCTCCTCTCGCCCTCTCCTCTGCCCTCTTTTCCCTCCTTCTTCTATTTCTCCCTTCCCCCTCCTTCTATCCTTCTACCTCCCCCTCCTCCTTCTCCACCTCCTCCTCATCATCGCCCTCCCCCATACGCTCCCCCTCCTCATCTTCCTCCTGCCGCTTCTCTACGTGCACCTCCCCCTCCCCTTGGTCGGGGCAAGCAAGTTGACGTTCCTCGGCGCCGTCGCCGCCTCGGCCAGCACTGGCGCGTTCTCTGATGGCCGCGTCGCGCAGCCGTTGGGACGACCCCGCGGGACAGGCTGTCGGGACAACCCCGCGAGCCGTTGGCGCGCAAAACCAAACCGTTGGGACAACCCCGCGGGCTTCGAGCGGGGCGCAGCCACGCCAGGCGGGAGGCGGCACGAAACCCAGCTTTGCCGCGAGCTGCTCCGCCTCCGCTCTGGACAAAACCGTTCTCTTGTCGAACTCCAGCAGCGCCTTCCGCAAGGACGCCGGCGGCCCTCGCTCCAGGAACTCCCGCGGCGGCGGCCGCAGGATCAGCATGTTCCGCGTGGACGTGGCGCGGGAGAACATGACGTAGAGGTGCAGCCACCACTGCTCATCCGACATGCCCGTGCGGCCAGCGTCCTCGTCTCTCGCGCAGTCGATGGTGACGCCCTTGCGCAGCGTCTGGCCCTGCGACAGCGTGGAGGTCAGGTAGGACGCGTGCGTCAGGGTGAACCCCGAGCGGCGCACCTTGTGCGCCCCCGAGCTCTGCCACGTGAGCTCCCTTTCGTTGGGCCTGAACATCACCAAGCTCCGCGCCCGCGCCCGCGCCTCGGCCTGGTAGTCGTCGTCAGCGCCCTCGGCGCCCTGCAGCAGCACCTCGGCGATCTCCTGGTAGATCGGAGACTGTTTGGAGCCGTGCACGTGCAGCCAGATTCCCTGCGGTAGGAAGCGGGGGCGGGAGAGCTGGCCCGGCGCGCGCTCCTCGTAGTCCCGCTCGTCGTCTGCGTGCAATTCGGAAGACACGATGGTGGCCCGCTGCTCCTGCACGAGCCCCAACCTCTTCTTCAACTCCTCCTGCGCTGCCGTGAACCGCACCTCCATGCCGACGTGGGCCGGCAAGACGCCGTGGATGTCCCCCGTCTTGTGCATATTCGGCGTCAGTCTGCCTCAGCATCAGCCTGTCTCAGCCTCAGCCTCAGCCTGCCTCAGCCTCAGCCTCAGCCTGCTTCAGTCTCAGCCTCAGTCTGCGTTCGACCTCGGCCTCAGCCTCAGCCTGCCTCAGCCTCAGCCTGCATCAGCCTCAGCCTCAGCCTCAGCCTGCCTCAGCATCAGCATGCTTCAGCCTCCTCAGCTTCAGCCTGCCTCAGCCTCAGCCTCAACTTCAGCCTGCTTCAGCCTCAGCCTCAGTCTGCTTTCAGCTTCGGCCTCAGCCTCAGCCTGCCTCAGCGTCAGCCTGCATCAGCCTCAGCCTCAGCCTCAGCCTGCCTCAGCATCAGCCTGCTTCGGTCTCAGCTTCAGCCTGCTTCAGCCTCAGCCTCAGCATGCTTCAGCCCCATCCTCAGTCTGCCTTCGGCCTCGGCCTCAGCCTCAGCATGCCTCAGCCTCAGCTTGCGTCAGCCTCGGCATCAGCCTGCCTCAGCATTCAAAATGTGGCCGGGGAGTGGAATTCTGGGAATTCGAAGAACACGAAATGGCTTACAGTTTGCTCCAGGCATTCAAAATCAGGCCCAGGAGTGGTGTTCTGGGAACGAAGTCCACAAAGTGGCCTACAGTTGGCTCCGGGCATTCAAAATCAGGACCAGGAGTGGAGTTCTAGGAACTCGAAGACCACGAAGTGGTCTACAATTGGTTCCGGGCATTCAAAATCATGCCCAATCTTGGAGTTCTGGGAACTCGAAAAACACAAAGTGGCCTACAGTTGGTTCCGGGCATTCAAAATGTGGCTTGGGAATGGCGTTCTGGCAGCGCGAGAGCCCAAAAACGGGGACAGTTATAGGAATTAGATGACCCGCTCGGATTAGTAACGTGATCCGCGAGCCCCATCGGGGGGGGTCTCCCGCCTAAGAGTTCTTCGCAATTCACTCACAGACGAGGCCCGAGGCGAGTGAGTGAGCGAGTGTGTGAGTGAGTGAGTGAGTGACTGACTGACTGACTGATTGACTGGTGATGATGATGATGATGATGATGATGATGATCATCGCACTCTCTCACTCGCACACACTCATCATCATCATATGTGAGTGCTGATGAGTGAACGAGTGAGTGAGTGAGTGAGTGCGTGAGTGTGTGAGGGATGATGAGTGACTGAGTGAGTGAATAATGAGTGATGATGATGATGGTGGGTTCCTGTTCCTGCGCGGGGTGTCCAGAAACAAAAACAAGAACCCCACTTTGGATGTGGGGAATAATTCTTGTTGGTCCCCCTCCAGTAACACGTGTTTTTTTAAATTGAAGTGCGCCTCTTGGGGCTCGTACCCTGTTTTTGTATCCGGAAGCGTTTTCCTCAAATTTCGTTGTTGGCCCCCAGGCAACGACAACAATGGTTACCTCCTGATTTTTCTCGCACGTTACTGAGGAAGCGCGCTCTCGCGCGGGACTTCTTTATAATTTCTACTGGACTCGCGCTCTCGCGCGGGACTATTCAGGAATCGCGCTCTCGCCTGGGACTTCCTCATAACTTACTTAAGCATCTCGCTCTTTCCCCAGACTTCTTGGCGAATAATGCAGAACTCACCCATTCGCGTAATATGCTTGTTTTTCAATTCAAGTGCCCCTCCCGAGGCTCGCTGTGTTTTTACCGGAGTCTTCCTGCTCAAACTGTGCACCTGGCGCCCACCGGTTCACAACAACAACGGCTCCCGCCTGGTAAACCGCGCTCTCGCGAGGGACTTCCTTATAATCTAATGCAGGAATCGCGCTTTCGCGTGGAGCATCCGTGCAGTTTTATTCTCTTGCACAGCTGTGCTCTAGATCTCGGACATCTTTATTTTCGTCGTGGTTCGTGGTTCGTGGTGGTTCGTCACCCTCGGCCCTTCCCCTGAACCTGAGCCCCAGCTCCCCTGGGCCACCCACCCTTCGGAGGCTTGCTCCGTCCAGGCCCCCGTGGGCCGCGGACATCCTTATTTTCGTCGTGGTTCGTGGATCGTGGTGGTTCGTCCCCCTCGGCCCCTCCCCTGAGCCTGAGCCCCCAGCTCCCCTGGGCCACCCACCCCTCGGAGGCTCGCTCCTTCCAGGCTTCCCAGGGCAGCCCCCTTGGGCCGCGGACGTCCTTATTTTCGTCGTGGTTTGTGGCTCGTGGTGGTTCGTCCCCCTCGGCCCCTCCCCTGAGCCTGAGCCCCAGCTCCCCTGGGCCTCCCTTCGTTGGGACCCCCCCTCCGTCCAGGCTTCCCAGGGCAGCCCCCCTGGGCCGCAGAACCATTTATTTTTCTCGTGGGCCCCCCCCCCCTTGGGCCCCCCCCTCAGTCCAGGCTTCCCAGGGCAGCCCCCCCTGGGCCGCGGAACCCTTTATTTTCGTCGTGGTTTGTGGCTCGTGGTGATTCGTCCCCCTCGGCCCCTCCCCTGAGCCTGCGCCCCAGCTCCCCTGGGCCACCCACCCTTCGGCGGCTTGCTCCGCCCAGTCTTCCCATGACAGCCCCCCTTGGCCACGGACATCCTTATTTTCGTCGTGGTTCGTGGTTTGTCGTGGTTCGCCCTGAGCCTGAACCCCAGCTCCCCTGGGCCAACCCCCCTTGGGACCCCCCCTCCGTCCAGGCTTCCCAGGGCAGCCCCCCTGGGCCGCGGAACCCTTTTGTTTTCGTCGTGGTTCGTGGCTCGTGGTGCTTCGCCCCCCTCGGCCCTTCCCCTGAGCCTGAACCCCAGCTCCCCTGAGCCACCCACCCTTGGGAGTTTTTTTTCCGTCCAGCCTTCCTCCGTCCAGGCTTCCCAGTCCTTCGCAGCTCCTTTGTGCAAGAGCCAGGGCACGCGTGCCACTTGTTCAGACGCCATGCCTTCGACACTCGGGCGTCACGCTGTCGTTGTGGAGTTCCTTAACACGTATTTGGGAATCGTGCTATCGCTAGAGACTTCCTCGCAATTCATGCAGGACCCACGCTTTAGTAATCCGCCTGCTCGACCTGGCCGTCGAGGCCCGCCTTTCCGACCCGCGCGTTAGGGTCTACCCGCCGAATCTGCCCGCTTGGTTCTGTCACGTGTTTTCTTCTCCTAGGCCCCCTCCTGCTATTTTCTTTCGTGCTCCATCTTCCTCCCTCCCCCTTGTCCCTTCCATCCGCCCTCTCTTTCCCTGCCTTAGGGGCTGCACGACCTGCACACGTTGCAGGTTATATCCCTACACCAAGAAGGGGGTACGATCGAACACGAAGATGGCGGGCATCGAGGGTTTGGGTTTGAGCGATCAGTCTTAACATGATTCTTGTTGTTGTTGATGTTGTGTTGCTGTTGTTGATGGAATTGTTGTTGGTGTTGCTGGCATGGCTGTTGTTGTTGGCGTTGTCGTCGTTGTTACTGCTTCTGCTGCTGTTGCTGATGGTGTTGGTGTTGTGTTTGTTGTGCTTTCGATGTTGATGTGTTTGTTGTTGTTGTTGGTGTTGCGGCAGATGAGGATGTTGATGGTGATGATGTTGATGACGATGACGATGACGATGACGATGATGATGATGATGATGATGATGATGATGATGGTGATGATGATGATGATGATGATGAAGGTAATGATGATGATGATGATGATGATGATGATGATGATGATGGTGATGACAATGCTGCTGCTGATGATACTGATGCTGATGCTGACGCTGACGCTGATGACGATGCTGATGCTGATGATGATGCTGATGATGATGATGATGATGTTGATGTTGATGATGATGATGATGATGATGATGATGGTGGTGGTGGTGGTGGTGGTGGTGATGATGATGATGATGATGATGATGATGATGATGGTGATGGTGATGGTGATGGTGATGGTGATGGTGATTGATGTGATGGTGATGTGATGATGATGATGATGATGCTGATGATGATGATGATGATGATGCCTGATGATGATGATGATGATGATGATGATGATGATGACGATGATGATGATGATGATGATGATGATGATGATGATGATGATGATGCTGATGATGATGATGATGTGATGATGATGACGATGATGATGATGATGATGATGATGATGATGATGATGGATGGATGATGATGATGATGAGATGAGGAGGAGGAGGAGGGAGGAGGAGGAGGAGGAGGAGGAGAGAGGAGGCGGAGGAGGATGATGCTGATGATGACGCTGATGCTGATGATGATGATGATGATGATGATGATGATGATGATGATGATGATGATGATGATGATGATGATGATGATGATGATGATGATGATGATGATGATGATGAGGAGGAGGAGGAGGAGGAGGAGGAGGAGGAGGAGGAGGAGGAGGCCCAGGAGGATGCTCAGGAGGATGCTCAGGAGGATGCTGAGGATAATGCCGAGGAGGATGCTGAGGACGATGCTGAGGAGGATGCTGAGGAGGATGCTGAGGAGGATGCTGAGGAGCAAGGAGGACGAGAAGAAGGAGGAGAGGGAGGAGAAGGAGGCGTATGAGGAGGAGAAGGAGAAGGAGAAGGAGAAGGAGAAGGAGAAGGAGAAGGAGAAGGAGAAGGAGAAGGAGAAGGAGAAGGAGGAAGAGGAGGAGGAGGAGGAGGAGGAGGAGGAGGAGGAGGAGGAGGAGGAGTGGGAATATCAGTACGCAGGGCAGGCAGGAGGGTGACGATGACAGGGGGAGGACGACAAGGAGGGCAGGCAGGATGATGAGGGTGTCGAGGAGGACACGGGAGGATGTTGAGGAGGAGGAGGAGCAGGAGAAGGAGGAGGAGGAAGAGGAGGAGGAGGAGGAGGAAGATGAGGGGGCTGCTGCGGAGGGGGGACAGGAGCAGGAGCAGGAGCAGGAGCAGGAGCAGGAGCAGGAGCGGGGGCGCGAAGATGATCGCGCCTCGCGCGCCGCGGTGTGGGCCGGAGACGTCCTTTGCCAGGGGGTGCGCGGGTGCGCGAAGGCAACCCTCGTCTCGCGCTTCGCGCGGCGTGCGGCGCCAAGTTGGGCGTCCTGGATGCGTGGCTCCATTTTCCGGGGCTGTAACGGCAGGGTGCTTCCTGCAGGTTCGCTCCGGCCTGAGGTCCGTTGGGCGTGGCAGTGCGTGTCGGCGGGAAGCCAGACACCCAATGTCACGAGCGTCCCGTCGTGTGGATCATGGGGCCTCTCGACCCCCACCCTGGGGGGCCACGTTTCTACCCCAGGTCGCTCTCGCGGTGGTCCTGGGGCCCACTGCGGACCTCCTGGCGCCCAGCCTGAGGAAGAACCCTGCCGTCACGATGCCTCGGGATGCGGCCAAGAAGGGGGGAGGGATCCGAGGGCGCCGCGCGCGCCAGCACATGTTCCGCGGCCTCAACCACGAGGTGCGTGCCCAGAAGCAGAAGAGGGACCGGCCCCGAGTCCTTGCGGCCAGCCTTGCCAGGACGAAGAGGATGCGGCAGGAAGGGGGAGTGGGGGATACCCAAAGGGACGGAGGAATGATGGACGGCGGAAGGTTGATGGGATGATGATGATGATGATGATGATGATGATGATGATGATGATGATGATGATGATGATGATGATGATGATGATGATGATGATGATGATGATGATGATGATGATGATGATGATGATGATGATGATGATGATGATGATGATGATGATGATGATGATGATGATGATGATGATGATGATGATGATGATGATGATGATGATGATGATGATGATGATGATGATGATGAGGATGATGTGATGATGATGATGATGATGATGATGATGACGATGATGATGATGAGGAGGAGGAGGAGGAGGAGGAGGAGGAGGAGGAGGAGGAGGAGGAGGAGGAGGAGGAGGAGGAGGAGAGGAAGGAAGGCGAGGACGAGGGCGAGGCTGAATGGTAGGACGAGTAGGAGGAGGCGGAGGAGGAGGAGGAGGACGATGAGGAGGACGAGGGGGATCAGAAGCAGGAGGAGGAGGATGAGCGAGGAGCGAGGAGGAGGAGAAGAAGGAGGAGGAGGAGATGGAGGGAGATAACAAGAGAAATAGGAACGACAGGGTGGGAGTATTCTCGTCATTAGGCTCAAGGCAAGGACGTCCTGCCACGCCCCTGTGGTCCATGCCCTGCACTCCTCCTCGTTCCCTTTCCTCCCCTTCGCTCTTCGCTCATGCCTCCTAGCGCATGCCTCCTCCCTTCTCTCCCTAATCACTCTCTCCCTGTCTCCCTCCCTCGCTGCATCCCCCCTTATCTCTTCAGCCACTCTTGTCCCTCCTCCCCCTTTCCCTCCTCGTTGTTGTCGTCGTCGTTCAACTCCTCCTGCTCCTCCTCCTCTTCAGCCGTCTGGCGCAGGTCTCCCGCGGGTCTCCTGCGACTGTTGGCGTTAATTTCAGAGCGGCGCTGTGCCAACGGGCCTCCTTGGCTCGGCGTGTTTTTTTGTTGTGTGTGTGTGTGTGTGTGTTTGTTTTTATTATTATTATGTTTTCTTTTGTGTGTGCGCTCCTGGAGGAGCACAGCGTTTTGTTCATGGTACCACCCCCTAACCATGGCGACCTCTCGCATCGGCCCTGGCGAGGCGTTGGCGAACACGGTAAAGGAAGTGGCCGTAACCCAAAGAGGCAGTCGGGCTTGCGCGGGCCACCAACCTTCGGTCACAAGTGCGCTGCTTGCGGCTGCGCCAAGAAGGAGGCGTCGGCCAGGTTCTGCAAGCATGGCGGCTCCCAGCTCTCGAAGGTTTCTCTCTCGCCCCCCCCTGGAGCGCATGGGGTTTGGATGATGGCGGCGCCCTTCCTGGTGTCTCCGCTGCTCCTCCGTGCTCTGGGCTCGCTCTTCGTGTCCACGGGCTTCTTGGAGGCGCAGGAGCTGACGGAGGCAAAGGCGGCCGCCAGGGAGTCAACGGCGCTGGGGGTGGCAAAGGTGGAGGAGCTGCTGGCGTGGTCTCGACTCCCCGCGAGGTGGGAGCACAGCCCCAGCTTTTTCTTGAAGACGCTCGTCCGCTGGCGGCTCTCTCACACAAGGCCGGCGACGTCGCGAGCGCCACCCGCCACCGCCAGATGGCCGAGAAGCTCGACGCGTTCTTGCATCCCGCCGTCGCGCCCATCCACCAGCGGATCCAGCAAAGCAGCGCAGCGGCCACCCGCCTGGAGCGGAATATCGAGACGGATATGGATAAGCTGGAACAGTGGCAGCCCGAAGTGGTGGCGCATATTGCGTACATCGGCAGTTTCAATTCGGAGTTCAAGGCCGCGGATAGCAAGTACCAAGCAGATGTCGAAGAGCTCAGGGCTTCACGTCGTCGAGGACCAGAAGACGCCCCTTCTCAGGCTCCACCCGCACTCTCTCTCAAGCTGTCTGCCTTGGTGGATGGCTCGGCCGATCTGAGCAAGCTCATCGACTTGGACGAGCTCGTCGCCGACGCCTCGCTCGACCAGGTGATCGAGGAGGCTGACTTCGAGGGGGTCGACCAGAGGAAGCAGCAGCTGGGAGCCGCCATTCAGACCATGGCGAAGGACTTACTGGGCCCGCTGGTCAAGCAGGCGCAGGAGGCCCAGGCGCAGCATGCTGATCACACGCGCCGCCTCCAAGCCAAGAAGCGGCGGACGGAGCCAGGAACGGCGGGCGCAGCAGCAGCAGCAAGCGCATCGCGCGACAGTGGAGCGAGGTCAACTGATGCAGGGCAGCCTGCTGACAAGCCAGCTGAAGGCGAGGCTGTCCCAGCTCGCGGCGAGTCGGATGCTGCCGGGTGTGCCCTTGTCCAGCCTGTTTCAGGCGATGTGCGAGTTCGCGCTGCGAAGCTTCTGCCCCCCCCCCCCCCCACTGGGGGCGCGGCGGGTGGGGGGCCCTATGTGATCGGCGAGTAGCAGCTTCAGCGCAGCGGAGTTCTTTTTCATCTTCCTCGAACTTTCAAGGCGTGCCTTCCGCGGGGGCGTCGATGGGCGTTTCAATTCGTCGGGATTTGAAGCGTTTGAGCAGAGCATTTCTTTATAGTGGCCTGGGGGCCGAACCCCCGGGGGCGCATCCTGCCCCCCCGCCGTCTTGTACGGGCGGGTTTGTCTCCTCCTCCTCCGCCTCTTCCTTCTCCGCGGGGGTCGGCGCCTGCGCTCTTTCTGAGCGCCCGCGCTTCTTTTGCAGCCAGCGGCGCGAAGTGCGTCGCTCCGCATTCTGTCTCTTTCCCCGCCCCTTCGCTTCTTCTTCGCCCCCCCCCTTCCCTCGCGGCGCGCCTCGGGCGTTCGTTGTTTGCGCGCGCCGTCGAGCAGTGCCGGTCGCGGCGCAGCTCTGGGTCTAGCGACTGGGCGTTCTCGCTCGGAGAAGGGCTGCCCCCGCGGCAGCGCAGCGAAGCGCCCGCGCATCTTGCCACAGGGTACCTCTGGTCTTTTTTTTCGCCCCCCCAGCCAGCCAGCCGGAAAACGCGCGTCAGCTCATCGTGGATATTGTCAACGCGACAGCGTGGAGTTCGATTCAGCCCTGGCATGTTCGCACGGAGGTCCAGTTTTCCTTGGTCCAGGAGCGTCGTCTTGACTCTCAGGATCTCTGCAGCGAAGCGCCCCCGTGCTTCTTCAACGGCGGCTGGAAGGGCGTCTTCCTGAAGGCTGAAGCTGGACCTGGTGGGGGATCGTCGGGGTGTGCGGCTATTCTGGTACGCAACTGCATCGGTTTCAGAAGCCTTGATTTTGGGTCGGGCCGTTTTCCTGGTCGAGCGATTGCCGGCGTCGTGGAGGTCCCGGGTGGGCTGCCAACATGGATGGTCGGCGCCTACTTCTCGGCCTTGACCGACAACAGACATATTATATATACATATATATATATATATGTATAGATATTCCGTATTTTGGCGTGCCTTCCGATATTCGGCGGCCCGCGGCGCGGAAAAGGTCTCTTCGGCTTCCTTAGAATTGGTGTAATTTGGACGTTGTGCTCATCTTGCGCATACGCGCTTCAAAGCCATCTGTGTGTCAGCGGCCCCTGCGGTCGCGCGCGCCCCTTGCTGCGGGCGCGTTCGCGCTCGCGATGGCGCGGCGCAGCGCGCGCGAAACTCTTTGCGCGCGATCTTCGCGCCGGGGCAAACGACTCGCCCCGGCCTCCAGCGCGCCATTTCACATCTCTCGGGGCCAACGGCGGGCTGGCGGATTTGCGGCGAGCATGGGTCGCGCGCGTTGGTGCGAGACGGTGTTCGCGCGAAGTTTGCCGCGCTGTTGGCCCGACTGCGCGGCGACCTTGCGAAGGAGGAGCAACCGATGAAACTGTTCTGCGTGCCGGTCGGGGCGGACTTCTTCGGTGATAGCTGGGGGCTGTCTCAGGAGATCCGCTCCACCCTGGCGCCCCTGGGGGGCGCGGCCCGTGGTTTCGGCGGCTCTTGGCTGATCGGCGCGGACTTCAGCGTGGTTCCGAGCGAGTTGCAGCGGAGTGCTTTTTTGTTCGACCGCGTCGCCTGCAATGTCATGGCCCCCGAAGCCGACGCCTGTCAGGCGAGCGCGAAGTCCAGCAACATCGATTATTCAATTATCTTGGCAGGGTTTGGCAAGCGCGTGGGATCTGCGAGGGTTCAGGCCGATATTGACATTGAGACCCGCGCCCCCGTTCGAGTGAAGTCGCTCGGAAACGCGGCGTCTGCGCAGGCGCTCAGCTTCGTGGGGCCGCCAAAAATCTATTCTGAGCAGCCTGTGTGTGGGGCCCGCTTGCCGGGCCAGGTCGGCGTGGGTGCTAGATTGCGCGCGCAGAGGCTTGGAGTTGCCGCGGGACAGGCCGAGGAGGGGTGGCCCGACCTCAGAGGCCAGCAACATATGTACACGTACGCGGTTAGCTTCCCCTGGAGTGCGTGTCAACGCGGACGTTCGCGCAGGCAAGACCGCGGAGGGCGCGCGTGTACATATGTCGTTGCTCGCCCACGACCTCGCCGAGATCAAGGTTGCCGCGCGCCGTCGCATCGCCTTCCACTGGCATGGCGCCCGGGGCAAGCTACGCGGGCCCATGTGGGTCTCTGTGGCAGACGTGGGCGCCAGCCGAAACTAGGCGCTGGACCCCCCCTTGTTTTCTTTCAGGTGGTTGGTGAGAACGTGTTGGGCATGTCTGGCTGACTTGGGGGCCCCTGGCGCTCTTGGACAACAGGGCCACTGCTTCTTGGGCTTTCCTCCGGACATCTGAGCATCTCGATGGCTGTCGCGATCAGTGCCTTCGGGGTCGCTCTTTTCTCCAGGGCGGCCTCATTCGTGGATCGTGGGGCCTCGATGTCGGGCTCGAACTTTCGGGCGAACTTGACGATGCTTTTTGGGTTTGCGCTGCTGCGGCGATGCTCCGGGGCCCAAGAGATCGGCAGGCCCGGCTACTAGACGGCATTACCAGAGGAGGCAGGCGGACGCACAGGTGGACAAGGGAGTGCAAGGCTCGGGCGGCTACGACCACGCTTTCGCGACGCGGCCACGTCGCGTCAGACCCCCCGGCCCTGTTAGAGATAGAGGCCGCCCGCCTTCAGATTTGCGGTTGGCCGATAGGCGGCCAGGTTGGAGCCCCGATCCACTCGGCGTCTTTGATCCTTCGGAGGCTCCCACTCCGGATTTGATCTGCCAGGCATCTCGCAGCTATTCGACGCGCGCTTGCATGTCTTCCGCCGCCTCCACATGCGCCGCTTCGCCAGCATGTCGGGCGATTGCCTGATAGCGTTCAGCATCGTGATGCAGATTTGCGAGACCACAGGGCCCCTGCCGCATCGCATGCAAGTGCCCCAGATGGTCTTCCTTTCCAAGTCTCAAGGGGGCTTTCGGCCGCCTTGGTTTTTTAGCTCGTCTCACCGTCTCCGGGGACGAGCACGTTTGAGAATGGCGCTCGCCTGGGAGCTGGGGAATGCTAGAAGCTACCTGGAGGTTTCAACGTGCAATAGGGTGTCATATGTGGTCTGGAGGCAGTCGGTCTGGAGCGAGTCTGAGGTCAAGCGTGGCCAGGCGGCTGCCGCGTTGTTATGGGGCTTCCGGAAGTTCTACGAGAGCGTGCAGTTGCCCTTCTTAGAACAACGAGCCCATGCGTTAGGTTTCCCGGCGCAGAATCGCAGCGCGTGCATTTGCGCTCAGCGAGAGCAAGATTTTTCGCCATGTCTAATGTTTCCATTGGCTTTTCTATGCCATCAATGGCGTGGTGGCAGGCTGCTCGATGGCCATTGCATCCGCGCGGATTTATGTCAGCCCAGCGGTTGACACATTCGAGCACCATGGGTCAGGGCTTCTGTGCGTTTACATGGATGATTACGGTGTTTCGTCTACTGGGTCTGAGTCCTCGGTCTCTGTCGATCTGGAAGAAAGTGCTTCCAGATCATGATGGCCGTCGCTGCAGATATGCGCGCGTCGGTGTCCGAAGAGACGGCCTCGATCATGGTGTCCTCGTGTTCCCTTGGCAGAGTTGCAATCCATCTTTGGTCGATTTGCCGGAGGTCCTTCGGCGCGCGGGGCTACCGACCTAGGTGTAGACGACGCGGCGGGTCGCTCGCTGATGAAGGGCACGAGGATGAAAGGTTCAAAAAGCAGGAACGTTTTCGCGCGCTTCGGGCCCGAGTTCGACGTCTTCAGAAGTGCGCGAGTGCTCGGGGAAATCGCACCGCTATATACGTATTGCATGACCCCTTGCAGGAGCGACCTTGGGCGCGGAGGTGCAGGGGACCTCCGACTACGAGCTGTTGCCGCTCATGCACTCCTTCGGTAAGGCGGCCAAGCCCTCGACTGGTTACCGCGGCATCTTCGCGCTGAGCTTGTTGGAGCTACTGCGCTGCCATCTTCTGGTCCTCAGGCATGCGAAGGAGGCGCGGTTGACTGCCGCCCGACAGCATCCATGCCTTTTTGGACTCTCGGAGCTCAGGGTCGCTGGTGGGGCGGCCTTTTCGGGTGAGCCGCCCCCGTGGAAGGAGGTCGCGGGCCCCCCGTCAGAGACCCGGGCCTCGCCGGGGCGGATGGGTTGGAGCGTGGGCTCTTCCACCGACATCGTCGCGGATCAGATGGTCGGGCTTTCCGCGACCTCCACGTCGCCCAAGATGCACGGGCCGTTTCTTTGGGGAGGGGTCATTCGACATCAGCAGCGGCAGTCTGGGACTTCTTTCGGGCTTGGAACTTGGGCGTGCTATGGCATCGTGCCGAAAGGACTGAGGTCCCGCAGGTGGGGGCCTTTCGAGAAAGGTTGCGTCAGGTTATTCGTTTGCAGAGCGTGCTGGACAGGTGCCAGAGCCGTCGAATGTGGTTGCCTCCTGGGCTCGTCGCTGCCGAGCAACTGCGGTGCTGCCCCGGACACCATGTTTCACCGATTAT
Source organism: Prorocentrum cordatum (assembly GCA_963575745.1). Lineage (NCBI taxonomy): Eukaryota > Dinophyceae > Prorocentrales > Prorocentraceae > Prorocentrum > Prorocentrum cordatum. The sequence continues at coordinate 301,428 of CAUYUJ010014520.1, forward strand.
GGCAACGCCAGGCCGTCAGTGCGCAACATTCCGAGATTGTGGATCAGTCCCTGATCGATCAGGCTCTGGCCGTTGGCTCAGGAGATCCCGATTGGTTGCTGTTCACCAAGGCCATGTTCCCACACCCGGGCGGCTGCGCCCCCGCGCCCGTGGAGGAGGGGGGCGTGCAGGTGGTTTGGGAAGGTGATCCCGACAACGTTTCCAAGGATATCGAAGGCCCCGTCTTCCTCGACGGCTCCGGGCAAAAAGGCCCGCTCGTGGAGATGTCTCGAACTGGCTGGGGGGCCATTGTTTATGGCGGGGCCGGGGAGCTCAAGCGCACCCTCTGTGGGGCCGTCCCTCGCTTCCTCCCCCGGACTTCCAGGCCGGTGGATTCTGCGGCCTCGGCGCGCCCGGGGGCTCCTGAGCGGGCCCTCGACGGAATACTCGGACTGCGCCAATGTGGCGCAGGCTTTTCAGGCTCCTGTAGCCTATCAGGCTTTATATGAATGACTCTATGCTGATGCGCTTATAAATACGTGTCTGGCTAAGTATCGAGATGTAGTTAAGTAAAAGCGCACGTGTCTGACACAGGCAACCTTTCGCCAAAACATTTTTTTCAGGAAAAAAGGCCGGGAACGACGCTGCCGATGCCGCGGCGAAGCGCGGTGCCTGGTCCCACCCGATGCCCTTTGCAGCTGAGCTAGTCGAGATCGACCGCCGTGTGCTCATCGCTCGCAAGGTGTGCGCCATGACGGCTCAAATTATTCCTCACTGGCCCCGCCTGAGCCTCGACGGGGCGCCGAGAGCCCCAGGCGAGGGCCGCCGGCCAGCAGATGTGCCTATGCAGCACGGATGGTCATGGTGCCACTCCAATTGGGGATGCCAGCGCTGTCTTAAATGCCACCGCTCGGACTTAAGTTTTCAGGTGCTGGATGTTTTGGTGTCCTGCCCGAGGCCGCCCTCGAGATCGGGCGAATGCAGCACCAACTGAAGTTTTGTGATTGCAGCGACGGCACTCTGTTTTTATGCCTGTGAGAAATGCAAGGCATGTTCCACTGGCGGTCAGTTCAGAAGCCTTCGTAATACGTGTTTGGACAGGGCTGCCAGCAATCTCGCGATCTCGACCTGGTCCGGCCTCCTCAAAAGGAAGGCACCCCGAGTTTCCCCAGGTCAAGGTCGAGCCTTTTTCTCTGTCGGCGTGAGTTGGCAGGGGCATCGCTGATGACAACAACTCCTCCTCCTCCTCTCCCTCTTGCTCTTTCTAGTCCTCCTCTTCTCTCTCTCTCCTCTTCTTCCTCCTCCTCGTCATCGTCTGTTGCTAAGCATCCTCTCCCCCTCCTCCTCCTCCGCCCTCCTCTCCTTATCAGGACCCTCGTCCTCGTTTTCCCCTGCCTTCTCAGCTTCAGCCTCCCCTCCTCCTCCTCCTCTTCCTCCTTCGCCACCTTCTCTTCCTCCTCCTCCTCCTCCTCTTCCTCCTCCTCCTCCTCTCCGTAGCCATTTTGGCTCAAGATGTGCGGTTCCCTCGGGGGCCAAACGGATACCGCTAGTCCGCGGCAGTGCGAGGGCGATTCGCCCGATCACCAGTTTTGCAGTGCTGGTCTGCCCCAGCAACTGCTACATCTCACGCACGCCTGCGTCAGCCTGCCCAGGCGGCGCAGGCTTCCTTCCGAAGCACGCCTGAGGAGCGGGCAGCAGTGGCATGGCAGGCGATGGGCCCCAGAAGCTCAACCGCCATGCGCAGCGGCGCCGCGAGCAGGCTAAGGACTGGTGCTGCAAGTTCTGCGTCCACCCGATCACGCAGAACCAGTGGTGGAATCGGTCCGACACGGTGTCGTGCTCCAAGTGCGGGACGGCCAAGGCGGTGGCATTCATGTGCGTTCGCCCGCCGCCTGGACCGTCCACCAAGCGTGCCAAGCCGCCAGCAGCTAATCCATCGGGCAACGGCTCCACTGCGGTGCCGCCGTGGGTCAATGACAAGCTGGAGGCCTTGGCAAAGGAGCTTGCCAGCACCAAGGCCAAGCTGGCCGAGACCACCAGCAAGCTGCAGGGGCCGTTCATGGAGGTCGACGAGGGCGCAGAGCACGGTGAGGGCCAGGGTGACTCCTTGGACCAGAAGCGGGCTCGCCTCGAGGAGGTCGACGCCGCGCTGCGGGCCATCGCGGGCTCCAGCGAGGTCCTGTTCGAGACGGCTCGTGTCGAGCTGGAGGACACTCGCAAGAAGCTCAGCGCGGAGCTGGCGGCTGCGAAGCCCGTCCCAGCGCAGCTGCGCACCTTGTCCTTCAAGCTGGGCAAGCTCGAGCAGAAGCGCGCCAAGCAGGAGGAGGCCCTGCAGACGGCCAAGGACAAGGTCGTGCAGGCCAATAAGGAGGTGGATGAGGCCACGCAGCAGATCGCCGAGTCCGACGCGGCGATCTTGGAGCTCCAGCAGGAGCAGACGCGGCTTGCCGCCACGCTCCCTCGGCCACCAGCTGGAGGCGTCTCGCCGAAGGCTGACATCGTCGAGGGGCTCGGCGTCACCATCGAGAAGATGGGCGCGATGTTGGCAGAGCTCGGCGATAGCGGGGTGCTCGCGGAGAAGCTCGGCGCGGTGCTGGGCGAGGTCCGTGAGTACGAGAAGCGTAAGGTCGAGGCCGCAGCGCAGGAGGCCAAGGCTGCAGCCGAGGCAAGGGCGACTCAGGCCAAGGCCGAGCCCGTGCCCAGCCAGGGCGCCAAGGGGCCGGAGGCAGGCCCTGACCTCCCAGACCCCGACACGGCGACCGAGGAGGAGCTGCGCGAGTTCCTCTCCAGCTCGGGCGTGGACCCGTCCCAGGAGAGCTCGGAGCTCCGCGGCCAGGTGCGCAAGATCACCGACGCGCTGGGCGGCTGGCGCGAGGTCAAGAGGGCCAAGGTGGTGTCTGCTGCCTAGCCTGGTGCGAGCGCTGCTGCTCCTGGCGCTCCTGCCGCTGGCAAGGGCATCTGGCACCATCGGCACGGTTGCTGGGGGGCTGGACGCCAACCCGCTGTTCGGGCAGGCGGCGGCGGCGGCAGGCCCCAGCCGCTCCCCAGCGGCCCAGGCCGAGGCCAGCGCCGCCCGCAGCAAGCGGCGGGCCCAGCTGCTGGCGCGCGTTGGAGCGCGCGAGAAGGCCTTGGCCAAGGCGAGCGCGCGCCAGCGCCGAGGCAAGGCTTCCAGCAAGGTCGGCCTGTCTACGGCCGATCGAGACGTACTGCTTCCTCGACGAGCAGGGCAGAATGCCCCGCCAGATTTTGATTCCCGCGATCGCGGAGGCCGTCTGGTCGACAACGGGGAGGTTTGCTCAGGCATTGGATCTGCTGGGCTTCTGGCTGGGACAACTGGCGGAGGTGATGGCAAGGATGATGCTTGGGGCCGCCCATTCTCTTTTTCTGACCCGGGTGCAGATGATGATGGTAATCATGTTCCTGACCGTAAGGGCTCTGTTGTGACTTTCAATTGCTCTGAGGAGGGTCAGCTGTTGCGCTTCCTTGATTCCTGCGAGCACACTGTGGTGGCTATACAAGAGCACCACGTCGCAGAGGATCGTCTTCCAGACCTGCAGCATCGAGCCTTGGACCCTGGCTGGCATGGAGTCTGGAGCTCGGCCACCAAGACGGGCAACCAGGAGGGCACTCAGGCGGGCCTGGCCATCCTGGCTAAGGGAGACGTGCTGGTCACGGCCCCCCCAGGGCGCTCGACGCCCCATATGGCGAATGGGAGAGCGCTGGCTGCCCACGTCCATTGGGGGGTGCCTGGGGGATTCATTCTGATTTCAACATATCTATATGTGAATGAAGGCCTCTCTGATAATAACGTTCGCATCTTGGCTGAGATCTGCGAGTACATTGAAGTTGTCAACGCAATGGGTCTTGATTGGATCGTAGCGGGAGACTTCAACCTTGAGCAGGCTGAGTTCGGGGACATGGAATGGCTGTATGGATTGGGAGGTGCGCTGGCACGCCCATCAGTCTCGACGTGCAGGCAGTCGTTGCCAGGCAGGACGATAGACTATTTCCTGATGACCACCAATCTGCTCCCCAGAACGAGCCGCCCGTATGTGCAGGAAAATGGAGACACATTCCCACACCTGCCAGTAGTATTACCTATCATGGGGAAGGATGTTGTTCTGAAGACTCGCACGCTGGTCAGCCCGAAGCGCCCTTCGAGACAGCCGAAGCCTGGGTGCGCTAGATACCCTCTGAACTGGAGCCAGGTCAATCGTATTATAGATCAAGCGATTGATAATCCCACATTGGGTGCTGCATGGGATGCAGTCTTGGCACAGCTGGAGATAGAGTTGCTTGCCAGATATGATATTGTCGGATCTCACACAGAAGCTTATCGAGGCAGAGGCGGAGACACCCAAATGCAGTATACTAAGTTGCGTTGGGAGCCGCCTAGGCGCAGAGGTGAGCAGACAACACGAGACAGAGCTTGGAGAGCAGCAGGCCGATGGGCCCGCCATTTACGCCGCTATAAGGAGAGCCTTGTCAATCAGACTGTGCTGCTATGCCATCAGGAGCGGGCGGGCACGATGTCCAACAAGGCTTTCGACAAGTTGGCTCGCATGCTAGTGGACATCGCCAAGTTCATGGCAAGGATTCGCAACGATCCTTTACGTGACGCCTTGGATGATGATGCTCGGAACTTCTTCGACATGGACATCGGTTTTGTCACTAGTGGTAGCACGAATCACATGATTGAAAGTATCATCGATCGGGCGGACGCTTGCCAGAAGCGCCAGAATGACACGGCTCTAGCGTGTTGGCGAGAGTGGGCGGCTTCGTCGTTCAAAGGTGGAGGTCGTTTCGCACACCGTCACACTCGAGGCCGCGCACTTCAGGAAGTTTGTGCTGCCTGCCTGCTTCCTGGTTCGGAGGCGCAGCCATTCAAGATGGCGGACAGAGCCATGCGAGAGTGGGACACCATATGGCACATGCATGATCTTCCTGAGCCAGTTCCACACGGGTCTGATCAGTGGGACGATCTACCACATATATCCTTGGACGATATCAAGCGTGCGATCTTGCAGTTCCCTTGGACCACGGGCATCGGGCACTTCGAGTTTGCGCCCCGAGCGTTCTGGTTCGTTTCGGACGCCGGCCTGGAGTCGCTGGCGCGCCTGTTCATGCGATGTGAAAAGCTTCTGATATGGCCGTCGTCTCGCATTCTCACCCAGCTTGTGCGTATTCCGAAGTCCACAGGCGGCTGCAGGCTGATCGCCCTAATGCACACCCTCACTCGGATATGGGGACGTGTTCGCCGTCCAACAGCTGTCGCTTGGGAGCGTGACCACGCGCATCCCACGGTGTGGGGGACGGGTCCAGGGCGATCGTCCAGCGACAGCGCCTTCTCTTTAAATTTAGCTTCGGAGATTGCGCACGAATTGCGAGAGGATTGTGTAACTGTTTTCATAGACATGGTGAAATGTTATGAATGTGTAGACCTCCAGGCCCTCTTAGGGGAGGCCAGGGCCACAGGGTTCCCGCTCCGCTTGGCCTGGATGGCCATCCAGAACTACACCCAGCCTAGAGCCCTTAGAGCCTTTGGTAGCTTGTCGTACTCGGTTTCCACGGCCCAAGGGATCTTAGCTGGGTGTTCGCTAGCCACAACTCTGCTCACGGTGCTTCTGTATAGAAGTTTGAACCTGTCGGTGGAGCGATTCCCATCAGTGGAACCCAGGGACCTGATGGATGACGTGAGTTTTAACTGGGCGGGCAGACGCCGCCAAGGCAAAGATCCAGGAGAGAGCTCGCATGTGCTAGCGCAGGCGGTTCAGTCTTTCTGTCACGATATTGCCCCCCTCGGTTTGCGAGTGCAGGCGAATAAGAGCGGGTTTGTGGCCAACACTTGTGCTGCTCGAGACACATTCGCACGGCACATTTCGCAGCTAGGTTTTCGCAGCAAGCACGGCATGCGTAATCTAGGGCACGAGATGCACGGAGTCAAGGTTCTGCGGGTCCAAGAGAAGGCCCGACTTCGGGTCTTGCAGTCCAAGAGGCGTAAGGTCTGGGGGCTCCGCCAGGCTCAACCAGAGGCCGTCAAGGCCCTTTGGCGAACGGGGCTCCTCCCAGCAGCCAGCCACGGTGGTGGCGTTAGCGGCGTGTCCGACGTTTCTCTTCGAGAGCTTCGAACGTTTGCGGGAGGAATGGTAGGAGCTAAGCCCAAGTCCTGCCTCACTACCTATCTGTGCACGCAAAAGGACGATAGGTTCGACCCTGTGTTCGATGCTTCGGTTCCGCTTGTTGTGAGGTTTGCTACTTGTGTCTGGGAAGCCAGGGTCGTCCCTTCACGTCTTGCTCGAGCTTGGCTCGCGATTAAAGACAGAATTCAGCACAATGCGGCGTGGAAGTATGCCAGGGGTCCTATTTCTTCGGTATGGTATACGCTCCTTCGGATAGGTTGGTCAATGTCGGGACCCACCACCTTAGTGAGCGACGAGGGCTGGCCCATCGACCTGCTCCGTGTATGTCCTCAGGACGTGCGCGTTTTCCTGGAGCAGGGAATTCGGAGGTGGCAGGCTGCGAGGGTCCTGGCCCATTTCCCCGACAACGAGGGGCACACTGTTTGGCGTCGTGCGCTTCGAAAATCAGTGCTTGCTCTCCGTGATGGGGGCCGCCGTGGGGCGCTGCGGTCCTTGTGGGCTGCGGGGGTCTGGACTCCAGAGCGCCTCCATTCGATTAATTTGCGCCCGACGCCGTTGTGCTTTGTGTGTAAAGAACAGGTCGGCACCGAGGCCCACCAGTGGTGGGGTTGCGATGGCATGCTTGAGTGTAGGCCTGAGGAAGCTATGCCCGACGATGTCCTGGAGCACCGTGCCAGCTTGGTCAAGAGCTACCAGACAGATAACGGCAAGGAAGCTTTCTTTTTAAATTATGGGCTGCCGCCCTTGCCGCTTTTTCCAGAGCCAGTGGCCGACTCGCTTCCGACGATGGGGTGGGGTGACTGGCGGGGAGTGTGGGGGCCGAAGGTGTACACGGACGGGTCAGGCCTGGCGAATTCGATGGAAGGCCTGACGCGTTGTGGCTGGGCCGTGGTCCAACTAGATGAGTCTGGCTGTGTAGTCAGAGCGATCTACGGCCCGCTTCCAGGTAGGCTTCAGACCGTCCCGAGGGCGGAACATTATGCTGCCCTACGAGCCATCCAGATCGCAGCGCACCCAGCAGAGATTGTGTCTGATCATCTTAGTTTGGTGAAGACAGGTCGGCAGCTCTCTTCTTTGTGTGAATCAGGTGCTTCCCGTCAGGCGTTTATTTGGAGGCAGATCAGGCACGAGATCGGGCAGTCGGAGCCTCCCATCTTTCGCTGGACGAGCGCCCATCGTTCCCTGGACGACGTGTTGCCCCTTGGGGCGGCCGAAGTTTTTGATTTCGTCGGAAACGAATGGGCCGATTATTTTGCAAAATTGGGCTCGCAGTCCCATGCAGTAGCGCAGGTCCTCGTTGATGTGCACAAATCCAGATTGCAGGTCGCTCGTAAGGACGGTGAGGCCTTTGCCTGGATGGTCCAGGCGGCCGCGCGGAAGGCGGAGCAGCTGCAGCCAGCTGCCGACGCCCCAGCGCCCCGCAAGGCCACCCCCGCTCCTTCGCTTTCTGTCACATCTCACACGATGGTGTTCTGTAAAGCTATCTCAGAGTACAGGTGTTCGTCGTGCAATCGTTTCGCTCGCACTGCCCTGTCCTATCGTTTTTTGCGAAACTCGGCTTGCGCTCCCTCGGCCCTTCATCGGGCCACTGCGGAGCGCTTCTTCCGTTTGACCCCCCAGCACTACGTGTCAGACTCGACACCGTCGGTGCAGGTGGCGGTCGAGGCCGCAGGAGGCCCGTTCCATGAGGAGGAAGGAGGTGTGCTGCCTGCCGCTGCTGCTGCTGATGGGGTGGTGGAGGTGTGCACTTCTCTCGGACATCCCGCCGAACGATTCGGCCCCGCCGTTATTTGTTTTGCCTGCGGGGCCTTTTCGATAAATGGTGGTCGAAATCCGAAACTCACGACGAAGGCCTGTCAAGGCCACTCTCCCGTGGCCTCAACGCGGGCCAACGAGGAGAGCAATATTTCTAGGGTCCTTAGGGGCCTGCATCCCCGATCGGGCGAACCCTTGTCGTTCGATTGATGCGTGTGCTGCGCCTCGCCACTCTCAGCCTACATTTCCGCTGAGATGGTGGCCGAGCCTCGGCACATAAGAGCTGGGCACGGGTGGCCAATGTCCCACCTGCCTGGCTTCTCACGCTCCTGCTGGGGGGTGTCAGTGACCCTGACACTTCTTTCATCGCTGCCTGCCTCCTCCCTCCTCCTCCTCCTCCTCCTCTCCTCCTCCCTCCTCCTCCTCCTCCTCTCCTCCTCCTCCTCCTCCTCCCCTCCTCCTCCTCCCTCCTCCTCTCTCCCTCCTCCTCCTCCTCTTCCTCCTCCTCCCTCCTCCTCCTCCTCCTTTTCCATCTCCTCCTCCCTTTCCTCCTCCTCCTCCTCCTCCTCCTCCTCCCTCTTCCTCCTCCTCCTCCTCCTCCTCCTCCTCCTCCCCCTCCACCTCCCCTCCCCCCCTCTGCCTTTCCCTCTCCCTTCCCCTCTCCCTCTCCCCTCCTTCGCTGCTGTGAGACGATCCCCCGTTCGAGCCGCGGCCCTGCATGGCCGGCTGATGGAATGCATGACCTGCGTGGCTGCCCGTTGCCGTGATGCTGCGCCGCACTTATCTCGCGTCGGTGCCCCGCCTCGGGGACGGAGTGCTCACCTTCGTCGCCTGCGTCACCGACGAGATGAACATGCCTGTCGCCGAGCCCTACGAGCTGCTCGTGGAGCTCCTGGACGAGGACGGGCACGCTGTCGTCAGATGTAGGTTTTGGGGACCTTCCTGGGGCCCACCCAGCAGATCTCACTGGTTCTAGTTTAATTCAAGCTCGATTCAAGTCCGAGTCAACTTCGACCCAAGTCGACGCACAAAGTGGAGCGAGTGGCTCCAGGAGCGTCCCCAGAACGAGCATCTGACTCTCGTGGGCCTCGACAGCGCGGACCGGTCGACCTTCTTCGACTGCGGCGGGTGGCACACGGCAGTGCGTGGCACGCTGCCCGCGCGCCTGGCGCGCGCCTGCGTGGCCCTCCGGCTCGAGGCGCGCCCGCGCGGCCTCGCCCGCGCGGCCAGCGGCAGCGACAGCCGCTCAATGATGGGCCTGTTTTCCGCCACCACCACCATAAGTTGGATGGGGGAGGAGGTCCTCCTCCTCCTCCTCCTCCTCCTCCTCCTCCTCCTCCTCCTCCTTTGCTTCGTCCTCCTCTTTTTCGTCCTCCACCTCCTTCCCCCCTCCAACTGAAGGTTGTGGTGGTGGAAAACAGGCCCATCACTCCAGGTCCCGCTCGCCGTGCCGGGCGAACCACTCGTCGGCAGAGGTCCAGCCGGGCGGCCTGACCGTGGAGGCGCTGGGCGGCCCAGGGCGGGCCCACGCGGCGGCGCCGTGCCTGCCCTGCCTCGCGGCGCCGCTCGCGCGCAGGCCGCGCTGGCTGGCGGACTCCGTCTGGGGCGGCGGGGCATGCTGCTTCCGCAGCTTCGGGCTGCAGGGCCGCCGGGTGTACATCTCTAGGCCTCCCAGATGGGGTCGGAGTAGATGGGGTCGGAGGATCGCGCCGCATCTTCGATGCGTCGGCGATGCGGCTCCCAGCAATCTCGGCGCTGGCGTCGCCGATGCGTCGCCGATGCATCGCCGAGGCATCGCCGATGCAGCGGCAGTGTATCGCCGATGGTATCGGCGGTGCGGCGGGATCCTCCGACCCCGTCTGCTCCGACCCCATCTGGGAGGCCTCCGACATCCGGGAGGAGCTGTCGGCGGGCGACATGCCGACGGGGGGCCACCTGTGGGACGGGGGCGTGGTGCTGGCAGACTGGCTCGCGTCGCGCGCGGGGGCGGGGCGCGCGGGCCCGCTCGCGGGCCAGCTGCTCGGCGGCAGGAGCTTCCTGGAGCTGGGGAGCGGCTGCGGCCTGCCGGGCATCGTCGCGGCCCTCGCGCTGGGAGGGCGCGTGCTGCTGACGGACAGGCCCGAGGTGGTACCGCTGACCGAAGGGAACTTGGCGCTCAACTGCCCCGGGCTTCCCGTGGCCGCGCGGGCCCTGGACTGGAGGCGCGAGGCTGACCGCCTCGCCGCTCTCGAGTTCGTCGGCGGGCGGGGCGGGTTCGACGTGATCTTGCTGGCGGACGTCCTCTACTCGCTGGCGGCAGCGCGTGCCATCCGGGACACTGTCATGGCGCTCTCCCGCGTGGGCACCGTCCTGCTGCTTGCGCACAAGCCTCGGGACGAGCCCTGGCTGGCGAGCCTGCCTCACTCCTCGGGGTCCTGGCCCGCGAGCCCCCTGAGCGGGCTCCTCGGCCCTTGGTTCGACAGCCATGAGGTGCCGCCGGCTGCGCTGAGGCTGGCTGGCGTAAGCCTTTTTCACTTCAGGAGGGTGCGCTGACGTGAGCGCGCGCGCAGCGGACAGCGGGTCGCGTCAGCCGCCGCCGCTTGAGATGCCCACGGCCGCTTCTGCGTTCTTCTCCCTCGGATCAAGCAGTGGCGAAGCGTCCTGGCTCGCCTATAGGCCCGCCAAATAATGTTCTAAGAACCTTTGGTGGTCTGCACGAAATGTTCTTAGAACATTTCTGGCCGAGACTTTCTTGTTTTAACACGTCGGGTTTACATCCTAAGACCACTGTTTTTGTTCTTAGAACATGTTTGGGTTTCAAGATAATTTCGTGGTAGGCCTATAGGAATGCTGGGACGGTCGGTACCTGCTCGATCGGACCTGGCGGATGCCACGCCGCCGAAGCGGCAGCGCCAGCACCAAATGGTGCGGACAGCTCCCGAGGTTGTGCCGGGTCGCGCTCCAGCCCACGTCCGTCCATCGGCGCGCGCCGTGCCCCGAGGAGCTGCTGCACGGGGGGCTGCCGCTTCAGCAGCACCGCTGCCCATGAGTTGGCGGCTGGAAGCATCTCGTTGCAAGGGGAGCGTGCGAGTCAAGCATATGTCGTGCGAAGAGGAATCTGCACATGCAGCGATCCTGGCCAGGCCCGTCCTGGGCCCACGGGCGGTGCATCTGCCTCCCTGGCCCTGCCAGGTGGGCGTATGCATACATCCTGGGCCGAGGATGGGCTTGGCCAGGACCGGTGCGTGTGCATAGTTGCTTTTTTTCATCTAATATGCGCAAGAGGCATGTTCGGTCTGAGACTCGCAGGGACGCACACTCGCCCGCGGACATGTACTCACGCTGCACGTGTGCCAAACGCGCCGCGTACGGCACCCAGCACACAGCGCACATTACACGGTCACGCAGCACAGAGACGTACTCAGCTCACAACGCCCCACACGCAGCATGCATGGACGGTGCACTTGTGCCCGCAGCGTACGCAACACACGTAGCACAACAACAACGCGAGCACTCCCACACAGAGCACATAATATTCAACACGTACCATTCAGAACAATCCACGTTGCCACCACACGTTCGACACACGTGCGCGCGTGCCAATCGCACACCAGCACGCTCGACTGAAGGGCGCCGCCCCCCCTTCCGCGGCGAGGACGCAAAGTTGTGGCGAAGCCCGCCGCTCACGGGCGAGGCGGACGATTACGACCCCAGGCCCGCCGCCCCACCCTCTCCCGAAATGTCTCGGACCCGCGTGCTCTGGACCTGGGCGAGGCTCGAGTGTATCCATATCCACCGCCTGCCGAGGTCCCCGAAGACCCGGGCGCTGGTTACGGAAGAATCCCGGTCTCGCATTTTCATCTTCCGAGGAGGAGGAGGAGGAGGAGGAGGAGGAACAGGATGAGCAGGAGGAGAAGGAAGAAGCGTCAGAGGAGGTGCAAGTTGGCCAGCTTGAACGAGCCATCGGCCCTGCCCTCTTCCACGCTCCCTTCTACAACATACCCCAGTCAAGCCGATAAGATACTAACCACTTTGGTTTCTGGACAGGCTCTTGTTTTTTCGAGCCGTTCCCTAGCGCTATGTCGGGGATCCTCTTCGTCGCCGTTGCTTACCGCAGCCAGGAAAACCCTTCTCTCTTCACTCAGCTCTCCGTATGGTAACACGATGACTGTAGCCAATGCTGGCACAAGGCCGCTCTGCAGTCCTCGACCACAGTGGCACAATGCCACACTGCAATTCTCAACAGTTGTTGACGCGACCATGCAAAGTCGCCGCTTTTCGCCCCTTCAATGTGGCTCCCGCCAATGCCGAAGCAGAGTGAAACGCGGTCTGAGCGCGACTCTCAAGTTCCACGATGACCGCCATTGGAGAGGGGACGCCAACAAGTACTTCGCACACAATGTCACCCATGCCCAGGACATCACATATACTAGTAATTTGTGTTGCGCGCTTTTGAGGCTAATTTGATTGATGGTAGTTCGTTTCGATTTTCTTCATTGCGTATCCCCACAGCCTCACTTTCCCGCGCCGCGTAGGATGGCGGATGACCGCTTCTGACCCAGGTTGCCACTCGCGCCGTCACGACGTCCCAAGGGTGGCGGAACCTGTCTGATTTGATACGCAGCAGTGCCACCAGTGCCGCTTGAATTGCAAGTTCACAGCGACCACGGCCATCAGGAGTGCCCTCGTGGTTCATTATACTAGATGCGGTTTTTCGTATGATAGCCAGCGTGGCCCCCAAACAGTGTTCTAGCAATTTGGGTTGTGCGAACTATGTGGTGCACTCGTTGTGATATGTATGTGGTGTGACCTTGGTGCTATTCGGCGCATCTCTTCGGCCGCGTTGGCGCGCGCATGCTCGCGCGCGCAACGGCCAGTCATTTATGCGCAACCGAGGCGGCCGCAGCGGCGTTTACCGATGGGGACTTCCCAGCGCGTCCCACACGCCGCGCTTGCGAGCGGGCGCTCCACTGCGAGTCGGTGGTTCGGGCGGGCGCGGTATCATGCTGGCGTCGACAACGGCAGAACTGATGATGGTACCGATGATGGTGGCGATGGTGATGACGACGGCAAGGCCAGTGAATGCGCCGGTGCTGATCACGCCGATGACGATGTTGGTGTCCACGTGTCGGTGAAGCAGGTTGCCGAACGATTTCGGCATCCCTGCGCGGCCGACGCGCGCGAGTGGCCCGCGTGACATTATCTGATAAAAAAGGGGTGTGCGCGTTTTTTTGTTGACACGGATGCAGGGTGTTTGTGTGGGTCCGTTAAAGGTCTAGCCGTGGTTGTGCGTATTCAAATTTCAAGTGAACGAAGAGGCGTAATCATGTTTGAGTCGTATCAGCCCACGGGGGTCGATAGCTTCGGACGGGGGCATCCATATTCCTTTGAGTAGGGCGCAACCGATGTGGTGCAGTTGGTTTGAACAAGCGAGTTGACACATCCCATGCTCTTGCAAACATCCCACCCACCCACCCTCAAATGGGTTTGAAAAACCCACGCGGTGGCGATTGCGATGCGTGGTTGGCATTGGCTGGTGCATCTCTGCGGCCGCGCCAACCCTAGCACACGCGCGCAGCGGTCAGCTAGTTCGGCGCCACCGACGTGGCTGCGGTGGCGCTGACCGCTGGGCACATCCCAGCGGGCACTTCACTGCGATTCGGCGACTAGGGCGGGCGCGGTATCATGGCAACGTCGGCAACGGTTGACACGATGATGTCAGTAGCGATGCTGGTGTCGATGTTGACACCGACGAAGGCGTGGCCAGTGCGGGCTCCGATGCTGATCACGCCGGCGACGATGACGGCGTCTTCGCGTCGGCGATGAAAGTTCTGGAAAGAGTTCGACATGCGCGCGCGGCCGACGCGCGAGAGTGGCCCGCGTGGTTTTATGCGACACGGATCGTCCCCCACCCCCAGCGCGCAAGGGCGCGCGAATGATGTCGGCATGCGGCGCCAGAGGCCCGTTTGGCAGAATTGGCGATGCCGAAAAACTTGAAGTTTATTTCGAATGCGCAAGGGCGCGAGCGCACGCACGTTTTTATGTATTTATGTATTTGTTGGGTTGTATGGTAGTTATGTATAAGAGGAAAACTGATGTTGCGAAGCCATGTGTGTTTGTATGTTGTTTGGACATTCGGTTTTGAATTCGCTACGACATCGCAGGTTTTTTCATTGCATGTGCGCGCGACGACGCGCGCGCATTTCGTCACATTGTTTGCGACAGAGTCTCGCGACGACACGTGCGCAAAAGGGTTCTCGAGAGATTTTGGCATGCGCGCGCGAAGCCCGTTTTGTATTTTCCATGTTTGGAAATTTTGAACAACATATGTTTTTTTGTACAAGCAAATAAAATAATCAAATCGCAGAAACGCGCGCACGCTTGTTTTGTTTTCAAAATCTTTGATGTGAAACCATGGGTTTTAATCTGATTCTTGGGCATCCGATCTTAAAAATCCTTACGACACGGGCGGGTTTTGAATGATTTCGGCATGCGCGCGCGACGACACGCGCGTGAACACTTCGTTTTTTGTTTACAAAAGGGTTAATATACTTATGATTTTCGCTAAACGAGTGCGCGCGCATAATATTTTGTTGCGGGGGGGTTCGATACCGGCCTGCCTGGGATGGCACGCGTCCACATCTAGGATGGACGACGGGGCAAAAGCACATGTAAATTGCAATGCGAAACAAGGTTGTCGATATTCCCGGGGTGGGGGGGCAGAAGAGCATGGAATTGTCAATTTAAGTCTTCGCACAATCATCCTGCTTCCCCGCCCGCAACAGGGTTTGCAGAAACAGTGCGGCGGCGATTGCGGCGAGCGGCGCTGGCTGGCGCATCGTTGCGGCCGCGGTAACGCGCGCAAGCTCGCGCGCAAAGCGGCCAACCAATTTGGCGCGACCGACGCTGCCGCGGTGGCGTTGACCGCTGGGAACTGCCCCGCGCGTCTCGCAGGCCGCGCTGGCGCGCGGACGCTTCAATGCGAGTCGGTGTTTCGGGAAGGCGCGGTTTCATGGCGGCGTCGACGTAGGCGGATACTTGAATGATGGTACCGGTGATGGTGGCGATGATGGCGGTGATGAGGGCGAGGCCAATGACTGTGCCGATGCCGGTCACGCCGATGACGATGATGATGTCCACGCGTCGGCGGTTTTCG
Organism: Prorocentrum cordatum; assembly: GCA_963575745.1. Taxonomy (NCBI): domain Eukaryota; class Dinophyceae; order Prorocentrales; family Prorocentraceae; genus Prorocentrum; species Prorocentrum cordatum. The sequence continues at coordinate 316,437 of CAUYUJ010014520.1, forward strand.
CCATGCGCGCGCAGCCGACGCGCACGACTTGCCCGCATGGTGTTATTTGACAGGCGTCGCGTCGGTGATTCGGACGGGCGCGGCATTATGGTGGCGTCGACCAAGGTGGATACGTTGATGATAGTAGCGAGAACAGTGGCGATGATGACGATGACGACGGCAAGGCCACTGGTGGTGAACGTATTCGAATGATTTTGACATGCGCACGCGGCCGACGCGTGCAACTGGCCCGCAGGGCGTTATTTGACATGCATCGTGCCCCCCCAGCAGGCGCGCAAGGACATTCGAATCTTTTCGGGTTGCGCGCGTGACAGGCTTGCTTGTTGGGTCTAATTTGCCGAACGTGTTGAACACATATACTTGTTTTTCATCATGGGATGGTATGGTTTTATAGTTTATACGAACGATGGGGCATATCCGTGTGTGAGTTGTATTGTTTTAGTGGGTACCGATTGACAAACCCGTGGGGCGGTCGTTGATCCTGTTTTAGGAACGCAGTACCCTTGCGGTGCAATCTACGTTATGCAGTCTAGAGCGAAGACGGCGCGGCGACGGCGACCACGGAAACGCAGACCTGCTCCCAGGCCCAGACGACATGCGGCGACGGGGCGGCGACGGCGACCACCGAACCGCCAAATTGACACCCAGGCCCGGGCGGCGACGAGGCGGTGATGTGGTGGCGACGGCGATCACGGAGGTCCATACCCGCACCCAGGCCCAGACGACGGCCGGCGACGGGGCGGCGATGGGGCGGCGACGGCGACTACGGAGGCGCCAGACTGACATTCGGGCCCAGAAGGTGGGCGGCGACGAGGCGCGACCCACCAAGAGGACCATGTGTGAATTGCCACGCAGCAGTTCCACCACTGCCGCGTGGAATGCAAGTTCCAAGCGATCTCTCACACGAAGAGCGAAAAAGTACTTTTTGCAACTACGGGTCATTCTCGAGTGAGCAAAAATTAGTACGGAACGCCCTTTGGGGCCGTAGTTGCTGTACACTTCCCACCGAGGTGCGCACGCGCGCCGGGACTGCGAACCAGTCGTTGTCAGTCTGCCCGCCCTTGCTTGCATTGACCCCCGCGGCCAATATCCGACGTTACTACATTTGCCGGCGTGCTCCTGCGAAGTCGCCGCCTTTTGCCTTCTCAATGTCGCCCCGTCTTTTTCGAAACAGAGCGAAACACGGTCTGGTCGCGATTCGGAAGTCCAACGATGACCAATAATGGAGAGGGGGCGCCGACGAGCACCTCCGCTCGCGGCGCCACCCATGCCCAGAATTTCGAACATATTAGTAAATTGCGTCGCGCGCTGTGGGGCCAATCTTGTCGAGGGTGCTGGTGCTGGCGCGTGGACCCACGTGGCGAGCGGAAGGCGCTCGCACGCGCGCGGCCCCGGCCCCGACGACGCGGCGAAATGAGGGCACCCGCGACGCCAAAGCTGGAGGGCAGATTTTAGGAAAAGCGCGGCGGCGCTGCTTGGCGAGGGCGGTGCTTCGCTCCCTGGTGGGCGCGTGCCCAAGTCTCCGACGATGGGGCAGAGCACGTGCGCCGCTCCGATACAGGAGTCCAGTTCCATTGAAAGCCAGCGCGGTCGTTCACACACACCGCCCTCGATGCGAGGCCGAGGGAGTGTTGAAACGAGTTTTGGCATATGGACGTGTGGAACTATGCAGAGCGGGGCTGATCTATCTCACGCTCCCTGTCTCGCCATGCGTGTTCGCAGCGCAAGCTTTTTGCAGCTGCCCTGACTTCTGCTCTCTAGCCAGCCTGCTCTGGCTCAATCCACCGATTGGAGCAGAAACGTGTTCTTCGTCCGAATCCAACGCCAAGGCAAGCAGCACGTGTTTCTTATCTGTGTGTGTGTGTGTCTGCGTGTGCGTCCTCTCCCCCCCTCGTGCATCGCGGCTTAATTTGCATTTGTAAGTCTTACACATGCTCGTTCCGCCAGCGCAGTATCTGCCTAGCCGCCGACGCAACAAGCGTGTGCGTGTGCGCGTGTGTGGATTCGAAGGCAAAGTTTGCCCTTCGGCGCGCGATGTGCGCCGTGTCCCGTTCCTGCCGCGCACCTGGGAGTGTCGACGGCAAGACGTTCATGACGGGGCGAAGCACGGAGAGTCCCCATGTCAACATCACCCTTCTCTGCGATCCAGAGCTCGCGCGAACTTCCCCATGTGCGTCCCAACTCTCTTAGCTGCCGCCCAACTTCCGCATGCCCCCGCGCCAATGCCCGAGCACCCTCATGGCCATCCAACCTCATCCACCTCAAATCACGCCAGACGCTCACTTCAACGACTCGCTCCCTCAATGGATGGTGGATCCCATCAAACTGAGACTATTCATTGATTTTTGGAATTGTCGGACAACCGCCTGCTTAGGGTTACGTCGGGCACGTCTCTCTACAGGAGGAGTATTCAAAAGTAGTCAAGGAATAGTCTGGGGACGATTCTTCGGTTATTTTTAACTATGTTTGAGTACCTGTTGGCTCTTTTTCATTTTGCGTCCAGAATCCGCCTGTAGCAGGACACGCTCGACCTGAGCTTGGGGCCTGCGTTCGGGGCGCTATGTTGCAGAGGGGGAGTGCGCCAGAATGAGGAGTTGAACCTGGAGAGCGGGAGCCGCGGCGGCACCCCTTGTGCATGCAGACGTCGGTTCGATTCGCTCCGGGTTTGCAGCCTGTTCGGCTCTGTTTAGCGAGCTCGGCTTCGATCCCTGTTTGCTTCTGACAGGTTCCATTCGGGTCTGGCTCCCTTTCGGTTCGGTTCCGGTTTTCGCCTGGTTCGGTCTGACTGGTTCGGTTCGACTCGGTTGGCCAGCTCGTTGAGATCCAGCTCCGGAAGGAGGGGCGGAGGAAGGGCGAGGGGGGGAGGATATGGGAGGAGAGAGGGGCAAGAAGGAGGACTGGGGCGGCGCGGGGCCAGGGACGGAGTGGGCACAGGGACGGACCACGGGAAGGGATCACAAGGGTTGGGGAAGGGCCACGGGGAGCCGCGGGGAGGGACCGCGGGGGGGGGGCCGCGGAGAGAGACCACGGGAGGGTACATGGGACCCAGACCCCCTGGAGTCATGGACAACTCGCGGCGGAAGATTTTCAGCTACCTCTGGACTCTGCGAGCCCTTGCCAGGCCTCGGGGAACCTTGGCCGGGAGAGTGGGGGTCGACGTTATGAAAAACATCATGACATCGGGAGTTGCCGCGTCCGCGCAGCCCCGCGTGCCCGAGCCCGAGACGCGCACACTGCCCTCCCCCGTCCACGGCCGAGCCGCCCCGCACGTTTTGCAATGGCGGACCAGCTGACCGAGGACTACGGGCCCCGGCGTGCTCGCACTGACCCCGCGCGCTCGCCCTGCCCTGCCATCCCCCACCGCCCCCCTGCCCCCTCTTCCTCCACCTGTCAGCCACGCGCAGAGGGGGGCACGGGGAGGGCTTGAAGGCTTCTCCGAGGGAGGCTGCCTCTTGGGCAGGGCCGGCGCCTTCCAAAAATCAAGAGGGGAAAAAACACACAGACACAATTAACCGTCGATCCCCAAGAAAATATGGGAAAATATGGGAATTGGGCGGGAAGGCAAAAACCCAGAAAATATAAGAAAATATGGGGAATCATTTTACTTGTGTGTATTTATTTGTGTGTCCTGGGGCCCCTTCCAAAAAGCGGTCTCTTTCCAAGAAGCTTCCCCCCCTCCCCCTGCCCCGCGGCGCGCGCCGCCTCTCCTGCTCCCCGGGGACGAAAAAAAGCAAGAGGGTGCCTCTGCCCCGGCGGATGGTGACCGAGCGCGGAGCGCCGGCGGGGCGTGGCCCCGACCCCCCCCTGATCCCTCCCCAGGACCCCCCCCTGGGTGGAGAGCGGGTCAACTGGAGGGGATTTTTTTTCCGGTTCAGTGACGACTCCGATGAATGGATCAAAATTGCTACCTCGCAGGATTTAACTACGTCCGGTTGACGAGCCTGGCGCGCCAAGGCGGGTCTCCCTCGAGATTCCGGGCATGGAAGAGCACATGGAATGAAGGATCGTCTCTGAGGACCACCCGGGGGCGACGGACTGAGAAGTTCCCGTCGGGGCCAGGACCGTACTATTCCACTTAGTAGCACATGAAAGGGGAGAGGGCCCAGGGTTGTCTTTTGGTTGGTAAACCTGTCCGCGGTCCCCGGATTTCCGCTCGATAGAAGCGAGGTCAGGTCCCATATTGCGTTTCGCGCGTGCCCGCTCGAGGAAAGTGCGCCCCCCATCTCGGATCCTTGTTGCCAAACGGGGTCCGCAGACCCCCGCTTTCTTTCGTAAAAGAAGGGTGTGGAGCGTTTAGCGCAGATTCCCTGCTGAATAACGAGGTTCGGAGGCCCTGGAGTTTTATATAATATTGCGGAGTGATAACTTTTTGCGTGCCTGCTTGAGGACGGCGCGCCCTGCGCGCAGGTTTCTCGAGGATGCCTCGAACTCCGTGCTTGTTTCGCAGAAGGAGTGTTGGCCTCCTGCGTGCCCGCTCGAGGATGGGTGCCCTGCGTGCCGAATGTCTGAGGACTCCTTGCGCGAAACGCTTGCTGTGTAGCCTTTGACAGGCCTGGCGCCCCAGAATGCCCAGGCGGTCGGACCGTTATTTACAAGGGCTCGTGGCCGTGGGAGCGTGACAACCGTTTCCTAACGCCCCAGAGCGGGACAAGCTTGAAGACGCGTGGGATCCTAATTACCGCCCCGGGGCGGGACAAGCATGAAAACACGTTCCTACGCCCGAGAGCAGGACAAGCGAACAACAAGTGGGTCCCTAACGCCCCAGAGCGGGACAAGCGAGAAAGCACATGGGTTCCTAACGCCCAAGGGCGGGACAAGTGTGACAACACCCAGAGCAGGACAAGCGTGAAAACACGTGGGTTCCTAACGCCCTCGAGCGGGACGAACGTGACAACACAGGGTTTCTAACGCCCCAGTGCGGGACAAGCGTGAAGACACATGGGTGCCAACCGCCTCAGGTTGGGACAAGCCTGAAAACCTTCAGGTTCCTAACGCCCCAGAGCGGGACAAGCTTGAAGATACGTGGGTTCCTAACGCCCCAGGGCGGGACAAGCGTGAAAACACATGGATTATAATGCACCAGAGCCGGAACAGCGTGAAGACACGTGGGTTCCTAACGCCCAAGGGCGGGACAATTATGACATTTCATGGTTTGTAACGCCCCAGGGCGAGACAAGCGTGAAGACACGTGGGTTCCAATCGCCTCAGGGTGGGACACGCGTGAAAACACGTAGGTGGTTCCGAACGCCTCAGAGCAGGACAAGAGGACAAGCGTGAAAACACTTGGGTGCGGGATAAGCGTGACCATACATGGGTTCGTAACGCCTTCGAGCGGAACAACTGTCAAAGCACATGGGTTCCAAACGCCCCAGAGCGGAAGAAGCGTGAAAACACATGGTTCCTAACGCCCCAGATCAGGACAAACGAACAACAAGTGGGTTCCTTCCACCCCAGAACAGGACAAGCGAGAAAGCACGTGGGTTCCTAACGCCCCAGGGCGGGACAAGCGTGAAGACAAGTGGGTGCCAACCGCTCCAGGGCGGGACAAGCGTGAAAACGCGTGGGTTTCTAACGCCCCCAAACGGGACAAGCGTGAAAACGCATGGGATCCTCACGACCCAGGGCGGGACAAGCGTGGAAACATAAGGGTTCCTAACGCCCCAGAGCGGGACGGCCTATGCCCCTCCCCCCCCCCCTCCCCCTCTCGGCGCGTCCCCTGGCTTCTCCTCTGTCGCGTTCCCTGGCCTGGCCCGCCGCGCTTTCCCTGCCCATTCCGTGGCGCGTCCCTTGCCACGTCCCCTGACACGTCCCCTGGCGCATTCCCTAGTGCGCCCCTGGCGCATTCCGTGGCGCGTCCATGCGCCTTGCGCTCCGTGTCGTCTCGTCCCGCTTCGGACTTGAGTCGGATCTTGAGCTCGAGCTGATTGAGCGTCCCACACGTTTCGTCTGCAACCAGCCCTGGGCCAGCTATTCGCTCAGGCAGATCGAGCTTAAGATCCAGATCAGTTCGGCCAGGATTCGGTTGCTAAGGGCGACTTGATCCACAACGCTCTACTAGAGCACAACGCAACTCATCGCAGCATGACGCATCTCATTTCAGCACGGCACAGCACAGCGCAACCCTTGGCACGGTACATCACGATCGATTTTTTCAGCACTGCAATTGCTTGTCGCCAAATCAGGCGTCTTGAAAACATAGCCATACCCCGCGTTTCTAAATTCCTTTCCTGGTTCGTGGGTCGATCATGCTTTTTCTTTTCAACACTTGTCGTCCGAAGAACCGGCCGGACACTAGTACCTTTCACGTTGTCCTGTGGGTTTTCTGCGAAGCCCTCTGGGACAGTGCCCAGAGACCTTAGAATATGTACGCACAGTTCCCACCTCTTGCGCAGTCTGGGGGCCCTCTTGGGAGCCGTTTAGGCTGTCTTGAGGCGAATTTGGAGGCCTCTTTGGCCGTCTTGGGTGGTCGGAAGCGCGAAAATACGAAAACGTTGAAATTATCCCGCGCCCCGAGCATGACATCAATTGATTTTGCCTCTCTGGGCCCTTGTGGGGAACCTCCTTGGGCGCTCTTGGGACGTTTTGGATCCCTCGTTGGCCGTCAAGGAACTGTCAAGAGTCCGTCAAGAAACTGCGTTGAACGTAGAGTACGGGGGTGAGTCGCGTGTGGGTCGGGGGGTGGGTCGCGAGTGGGTCGTAGGCTTGTCACGGGCGAGGACGACAATAAGAGCGATCATGTTCAGACTGTTCGTTCTTATATGCACGCGTGCCATTTAACACGTATATCTCAAACCCTCGATTCCCGCTTTCTTCGTCTTCGATCGTACCCTCTTTGGGGTATATCTTTCTTACCTGCCATGTATATTTTGGGCATCCCCTGAAACAGGGGAAGGGAGGACGGATGGAAGGAAGGGAAAGGGGGAGGCAGAAGGATGGAGCACGAGAGAGATTAGCAGGAGGAGGGCCAGGAGCAGACAACATGTGGCAGAACCAGAAGAGCAAATTGGGCAGGTGGACCCTGACGGGCGGGTCGGGAAGACGGGCCCAAGCGGCCAGGTGGAGCAGGCGGGTTGCTGAAGCGTGTGTCCTCTATGAATCGCGAGGAAATCTCGAGCGATAGTGCGATTTCCAAGTAAGTCGTGATACAGGCCAGAGCGATGGCGTGATTCCAGAGTGTCGAGGGCGCGGCGCCTTAATACATTCAAAAGAAGTCCTACGCGAGAGCGCGATTCCTGCATAACTTGTGAGGAAGTCTTGCTCGAGAGCCTTACCACATTCAAAGGAAGTCCTACGCGAGAGCGCGATTCCTGCATACAGTGTGAGGAAGTCTTGCGCGAGAGCGAGCTGTTGGACTACATGGTGAGCAGTACCAGGCGGTAAGCGTTGTTGTTTATGGTAGTGGTGTTGTTGCTGCTGCTGTTGGTATGGTTGTTGTTGTTGCTGTTGTTGTTGTTGTTTTTGTTGGTGGTGTTGTAGTTGTTGTTGCCGTTGTTGATGTTGCTGTTGTTGTAGTTGTTGCTGTTGCTATTGTTGTTGTTGTTGCTGCTGTTGATGTTGCTGCTGTTGCTGCTGATGATGTGGTTGTTGATGTTGTTGTTGATGGTGATGGTGTTGTTATGCTTGCTTTTGTTGTTGTTTTTGCTGTTGTTATAATCTGGGGGCCAGGGGCCCAGTCTGAATTCCAAAATTCCCCGGTGCAAAAAGTAAGGTGCGAGCCCTGGGATAAGCATTTTACAAGAATGGACACTGGGGATGGGGGGATCAACAACGGTTATTCTTCCGAAATGAACATTCAACGCAAGAGCCACAGTCCGCAAAGCTGAACCCTTCTTTACCCACGCGCCCAGGGACAGCGAATAACCGTTCGGCCCCCTCTGTCTGACATCTAATCGCCTTCGGTCCATCCCGCAACCGTGTCTGGGTTGTGGGTTGTGGGTTTGGATCTCGTGGGAGGCCTGGGGGCGTCCCCAAACGCGCACCACTAAACCAGGTCCCACTAAACCCAGTCCTGCCAATGCCCGACCAGGAGTCGGAGCGGACGAAAGGGGGGTTTGTGAAGGGGGTGGGGTGTGAATTCTGCTGCGTGCAGCTGCTTTCGGCCCTACCGCTGGGCAGTTTTCTCGATGCGCTGTATGGGCGCACCCGACGCCGGGATGCGCCAGTGAAGCTACGGGATGCTGATTTGCCCTCCGTCCCCCCCGTCCTCTTGCTATCCACCTGCGTGCTCGCACGAAGGTTTCTGCTTCTGAGCAGGCTTCCTAGAGAACAGGAGGGTTTCTAAGAAGCCCCTTCACATCAAGCATCAATGCTGGCATGTGGTTCGTTGATCGATGATCCGTGGGAGCGTGGGTTTGCCCGCTGTAGATTTACATCGTCAACCTTCGCCGATCACAGTGTTCCGAAGGGCTCCGACGGACTCTGTGGGATAGCGCGATGTATGCACTGAAGGGCTCCTGCTGACAAGCGCAGTAGCACACGTGAGCGATGACGCAGACCTTCCATATCATCGAGTAGCTGCAGCCCCATGCATCCAACGTCGTGACACACTGCGTGGCGGTGAACATCTCAAGACCAGAGCTGTCGACCCCAGTCCATTCTGGGATGTCCGAGCTGGCTCGGTCCTGGAGGGCCCCTGGGGCCCGGAGCGGACAGGACACGCCCCTCGTGACTTCTCCGTGATGCAAAACGCCAGGGGACCGACAGCCCCCCGTTTTGACGAATGATCAACACGCACCCGTACCCATAGGGGGGACGGAATGAGCTATGGGTGCGTGTTGTCGGATGGGGGTCCCCGTTCGAACGGGAGTCTCCCCAGGAGCACCCATACCCACAGCCAGTCCTGCTCCCTCCGACCTCCCTATGGGTATGGGTGTGTGTGTGTGTGTGTTGCTTGTTTGTCATGTTTGTCCCGCAATGTGACGTCCTCACGGACTTCGAAGCACGCTGGGCCGATGCGCTCTGAGGGGTTGCGGCCCCGCCGCCGCCCTCCTTGGGAGGAGGAGGAGGAGGAGGAGGAGGAGCAGGAGGGGGAGGAGGAGCGGGACCTGCGCTCGCCTGCTTGTCCCGAGGAGCAGATCGCCGAGTTCAAGGAGGCATTCTCGCTGTTCGACAAGGACGGCGACGGGACCATCACGACCAAGGCTCGCCGTCACGAGCCTGCGATGCCGAGGGTCGCTGCACTGTGCCTCCAGGGGAGGCTTGAAGGGCTGGGGGGTGGGTGGAGGTGGGGTGGATCTGGGGGAGGGACGGGTACGAGGACGAGGGGGGAAGAGGTGAAGGTGGAGGCGTGGAGAGGGGGGGGTGGGATGGGTGGAGGCGGGGATGGGGGACGGAGGAGTGGATGGGTCGGGCGAGGCGGAGCAGGGGAGGAGGGGGAGGGGTGCAGGGCCAAGCTAGGTGCGCTCGCGTCATATCTGACGTCCTACCCCTCCCTCCCATCCCTTACCATGGCGCTGGTTTTCTCTATCCGCGGACGCGTGTCGTAGCGGACCTGTGGCTCCGCGCGCGCGTGCGTAGTGGGTGGTGGTGCGCGTTCGTGCGTGCGTGCGTGTGTGCGTGGTGGTGGTGGTGGTGGTGGTGTGGTGGTGGTGGTGGTGGTGGTGGTGGTGGTGGTGGTGGTGGTGGTGGTGGTGCGGCGCGGTGGTGGCGGGCGGATGGGCGCGCGAGAAAGAGGCCCGCGCTGGGGCGAGAACGCCATCCTGAACGACGGAGGCCAAACACCGATCCGAAAATGAGGCCCACGCTGCAGCGGGAGCACGATTCGGAACGATTCGGGAGCAGAAATGAGGCCGGCGCCTCAGCGACAGCAGCATTTTGAAAAAAAGCGCAGACGAAAGCCCAACTCCCGGGAATCCTGTGTGTAAAAAACAGTACGCGGAGGGGGGGGGGGATCGGCCACTCCCAGCACGCCATCAGGGGAAGAGGGAGAGTAGTATTCATATTGAGTAATTGTGAAGGACGGAGGAGGGAGAGGGGGACGCAGGAAGGAGAAGGAGGAGGAGGAGGAGGAGCAGGGGGAGGACGAGGACGAGGACGAGGAGGAGGACGAGGACGAGGTGGAGGAGGAGGAGGAGGAGGAGGAGGAGGAGGATGCAGGCATAGGATTGCTCCATAGCGTAGCGTTTCTGAGCGCTCTGCAATTCGGCCGCGGGGCCCGATATATCGTCCAGAACCGCCAGATCTCAGAGATCCACCGATGTATTCCGATCCGATCTTGAGCTCGTCCCAGGGAAGGATGGGGAGGAACGTCTCTGGAGGAGGAGCGGCGGGTGGCGAGGAGTGAGGTTCGAGGATTGGGGCGCAGGGAAGAGGCCGCAGAGGAGCCCCGTGGGGGCCCCGCAGGGTGCACGACAAGGAGCCCCTGCAGGGCCCCCCCGTGGGGGTCCCGAAGGGCACGAGCGGGGGGCCCCTGAAGGGCTCCCCCCCCTGGGGCCCCGAGGGGGCACGGCAGGTGCACCCGAAGGTGCACGTCAGGTGCATCGTGCACGGCAGGTGCGCCTTTCTTCACCCTCCCTCCGTTTCTGGTGGCCCCCGCCCCCTCTCCTCCTCGTCCTCCTCCTCCTCCTCCTCCTCCTCCTCCTCCTCCTCCTCCGCCTCCTCCCCTCGGGCGCCGGGCGGCGCGCCAGGAGCTGGGCACCGTGATGCGCTCGCTGGGGCAGAACCCCACCGAGGCCGAGCTGCAGGACGCGGCCTGCTCCGCTCGGTCCTGGTGTCCTCCCCGTGCGGGTTGCGCCCTGCTGCCTCCTCCCTTCCCACTCTCGCTTTCTCTTTCTCTCCTCCTCTTCTCTTCCCTCCTCGTCCCTCGTCCTCCAGCTCTGGGATGCTTCCTTATGTCTTTTGTTGTTGTTGCTGCTGTTGCTGGTGGTGGTGGTTGTGGTTGTGGTGGTGGTTGTTGCTGCTGCTGCTGTTGTTATTGTTGCCGTTGACTTCTCATTGCCAAAGAACAATTATTGTTGATTGATTCCCCCAGCCGGGTTACCATTCGATTCTTCAATTAAAGAGAAGTGCTTCTCCCGGGGCTCGCATTTTTTACCAGGGAAATTGAAGTGCCACCAATCTGCGCCCCTGGCACTTGGTTTACAACAGCAAGGGGTCCCGCCTGACACTTCCTTACAATGTATTCCTAGTGGCGCTCTCGCGTGGGACCTCCTCACAAGTTATGCAAGAATCGCGCTCTCGCGTGAGACATCCTCGCAAGTTATTCAGACGTCGCGCCCTCGACACTCAGAAATCACGCTCTCGCTGTGGATTTCCTTCTGATGTATTTGAGAATCGCGCTGTCGCTCGAGTTCTCCTCGCGAGTCATGCAGTTTCCACGCTTCAGCAGCCCGCCTGCTCGACCTGGCCGTCTGCGCCCGCCTTCCCGACTCGCCCGTTAAGGTCTATCCGCCCGATCTGCCCGTCTGGTTTTGCTACGTGTTTTCTGCGCCTACCCCTCCTCCTACTCTCTCTTGTGGTCCATCCTTCTCCCTCCCCCTTGTCCCTTCCTTGCATCCGTCCTCCCTTCTCCTGACTAAATACGCGTAGCAGGTAAGAAATCTATTCTCCAAAGGGGGGCACGATCGAAGACGAAGAGGGCGGGTATCGAGGGTTTGGTATATACGTGCTGAATGGCACGCCAGCAGATAAGAGCGAACAGTCTTAGCATGCTTGCTGTTGTTGCTGTTGCTGTTGTAGCTGCTGTTGTTGTTGTTGTTGTTGCTGTTGAACATTATTCCTTCTAAAGAATTATTATTGTTGGGACCCCTGGTGCGCGACCTCTGCGCCGCGCCTAGGCCGCAGCTACATTTTCATCATTTTTTCGCGAAAGCTTCAGAAAAGTGGATTGTGTCCGGATCCGGTTTTTTGTTGACGCTCGTTTTCCCTTGCAAAAAACAATAGAAAATGAAAATTCTTGTTCTTACTTGATCAAATTGCAAGAATCCCTTGCAAAAAATAAGGTAAAGTGGACATTCGTGCGCGCAAGACGAAATCCTTCCAAAACCTTAGGTTTCGTAACGATTTTAACATAAAAACATCAAAAACCCAATGGTTTTTTAAGAAAAAATTGTCAAAATGTCCTTCCGCGCGCGCTGTCCGAATCCCACAAAACCAATGGTTTTTCAACATTTATGTTACATGAGCTCGCGCGAGCTACTTTTTCTTGTTCTAACATAATCAAATTTCAATAATCCCTTGCAAAAAATAAGGTAAAGTGGACATTCGCGCGCGCAAGACGAAATCCTTCCAGAACCTTAGGTTTCGTAACGATTTCAACATAAAAACATCAAAAACCCAATGGTTTTTTAAAAAAAATTGTCAAATGTCCTTCCGCGCGCGCTGTCCGAATCCCACAAAACCAATGGTTTTTCAACATTTATGTTACATGAGCTCGCGCGAGCTACTTTTTCTTGTTCTAACATAATCAAATTTCAATACTCCCTTGCAAAAAAAAGTAAAGTGGACATTCGCGCGCGCAAGACCAACAAAAAACACGACGATCTCAGGAACTTGCCCCAAAAATGTGACCAACTCCGCTCTCTCTGTCTCTCTCTCTGTCTGCTCTCTGTCTCTCTCTCTGTCTGTCTGTGTCATGTATTGTATGTCACAATTGCAGGATGCTGGGCACACGCGCGCCCCGAATAAGTGACCAAGTTCTGTGGGTGTGTACCCCACGCCAGTGTAGTAGCCACGGTCGTCCGCACGCCACGAAGTGAAGTGTCCCAACGTCATAGGGCGGGAAGCTGGGTTTGGGTGGTCGCGAAGAGTCGTTTGGATATTTGGTAGAGCTTGAACTGCCCCCCCACGAAGTGGGGGTATTGTCTCGCGTCGCATGAAAACCCTGGCACTGGTGAGAACACTGAGCGTTCGGGTAAAATGATTGTTGAACATTATTCCTTCTAAAGAATTATTATTGTTGGGACCCCTGGTGCGCGACCTCTGCGCCGCGCCTAGGCCGCAGCTACATTTTCATCATTTTTTCGCGAAAGCTTCAGAAAAGTGGATTGTGTCCGGATCCGGTTGTTTTGTTGACGCCGTTTTCCCTTGCAAAAAACATATAAAATGAAAATTCTTGTTCTTACTTGATCAAATTGCAAGAATCCCTTGCAAAAAATAAGGTAAAGTGGACATTCGTGCGCGCAAGACGAAATCCTTCCAAAACCTTAGGTTTCGTAGCGATTTTAACATAAAAACATCAAAAACCCAATGGTTTTTTAAGAAAAAATTGTCAAAATGTCCTTCCGCGCGCGCTGTCCGAATCCCACAAAACCAATGGTTTTTCAACATTTATGTTACATGAGCTCGCGCGAGCTACTTTTTCTTGTTCTAACATAATCAAATTTCAATAATCCCTTGCAAAAAATAAGGTAAAGTGGACATTCGCGCGCGCAAGACGAAATCCTTCCAGAACCTTAGGTTTCGTAACGATTTCAACATAAAAACATCAAAAACCCAATGGTTTTTCAAAAAAAAATGTCCCAATTTCATCCCGCGCGCGCTGTCCGACTCCCACAAAACCAATGGTTTTTCAACATTTATGTTACATGAGCTCGCGCGAGCTACTTTTTCTTGTTCTAACATAATCAAATTTCAATACTCCCTTGCAAAAAAAAGTAAAGTGGACATTCGCGCGCGCAAGACCAACAAAAAACACGACGATCTCAGGAACTTGCCCCAAAAATGTGACCAACTCCGCTCTCTCTGTCTCTCTCTCTGTCTGCTCTCTGTCTCTCTCTCTGTCTGTCTGTGTCATGTATTGTATGTCACAATTGCAGGATGCTGGGCACACGCGCGCCCCGAATAAGTGACCAAGTTCTGTGGGTGTGTACCCCACGCCAGTGTAGTAGCCACGGTCGTCCGCACGCCACGAAGTGAAGTGTCCCAACGTCATAGGGCGGGAAGCTGGGTTTGGGTGGTCGCGAAGAGTCGTTTGGATATTTGGTAGAGCTTGAACTGCCCCCCCACGAAGTGGGGGTATTGTCTCGCGTCGCATGAAAACCCTGGCACTGGTGAGAACACTGAGCGTTCGGGTAAAATGATTGTTGTTGCTGTTGTTGTTGTTGCTGTTGCTGCTGCTGCTGCTGTTGTTGTTGTTGTTGTTGTTGTTGTTGTTGTGGTTGTTGTTGTTGATGTTGTTGAATTTTCATCCCTGAAGAATAATTATTGTTGACCCCCCCACCGGTGCATACTATTCCCCATCAGAGTGTGCCCCTCGACGCTCGCACCCGGTTTTCTTTGACAGGGAAAGTCTTGATACTCAATCTGTGCCCTTGGCCCCCGGGTTACAACAACAACGGCTCCCGCCTGAGTTTTCCTTACAATTTAGCCAGGACCCCCGCTCCCGCCCGAGACTTCCTCGCATTTTACTCCAACATCGCGCTCTCGCTGGGGATTTCGTTATCATTTATGCAGGAATTGCTCTCCCGGCGCTCTGGAGTCGTGCTCTCGCTGGAGACTTGCTTGCAATTTTCTGACGAATAGCGCCCTTGCGTTGGACTTTCATGCGATTTACTCAAGCGCCGCGCTCCCGACACCCAGGCACACAGGAGTCGCGCTCACGCTTAGGACTCCCTCGCAGATTACCAAGGAATCGGGATCTCGCTGCCCTTCGTGGCTCAATTGCAGCCCTTCGTGGCCCCCTCGCGTTGTTTTGTGGCTCCGTTGCAGCCCTTCGTGGCCCCCTCGCTTTGTTTCGTGGACCCTTTGCAGCCCCTCGTGGCCTCCTCGCTGCCCTTCGTGGCCCCGTTGCAGCCCTTCGTGGCCCCTCGCTTTGTTTTGTGGCCCCGTTGCAGCCCTTTCTGGCCCCCTCGCTGCCCTTCGTGGCCCCGTTGCAGCCCTTCGTGGCCCCGTTGCAGCCCTTCGTGGCCCCCTCGCTGCCCTTCGTGGCCCCGTTGCCCTTCGTGGCCCCGTTGCAGCCCTTCGTGGCCCCCTCGCTGCCCTTCGTGGCCCCGTTGCAGCCCTTCGTGGCCCCGTCGCTGCCCTTCGTGGCCCCATATATGTATGCCCTTCGTGGCCTCCGCTCCTTCGCGCCCGTGGTGGCCCCATTTGCAGCCCTTCGTGGCCCCGCTGTCGCCCTTCGTGGCCCCCTCGCTGCCATTCGTGGCCCCGTTGCTGCCCTCAGTGGCCCCGTCCTTTCCCTCCTCGGCCCAACATACGTATGCCCTTCGTGGCCCCCGCTTGCTCGCGCCCGTTGTGGCCCCATGTGCATGCTCTTCGTGGCCCCGCTGTCGCCGTTTGTGGCCCCCTCACCGTCCTACGTGGCCCACTTGCTACCCTCAGTGGCCCCATCGTTGCCTTCTGTGGCCCCGCATTATCTGCCCTTCGTGGCCCCCGCTCGTTCGCGCTCTTCGTGGCCCCATACGTATTCCCTTCGTGGTCCCGCTGTCGCCCTTCGTGGCCTACTTCGTGTCCTTCGTGGCCCTGCTGTCGTTCTCTCTCGCTCTCGCTTTCGCTCGTCGTCGCCGTCGTCGTCGTCGTCTTCGCCGTCGTCGTCGACGTCGTCGTCGTCGTCGTCGTCGTCGTGGTCGGTCCCCTGTCCGTCCCTCTTGGGGTCGGGTCGACGGTCCACGGACGCCCCGTCGATCAGCGCTGCCGTTGGCTGGGCCGACGGTCCGCGGCCGCCCCGCCGCTTGCCGGGGCCCGGCCTGCAGGGAAGTTCCCCAAAAGGGGTTCGATCGAAGACGCAGAGGGCGGGTATCGAGGGTTTGGGAAATACGCGTTATGGGAAACTCGATTAGATAAGGGCGAGCAGTCTTAAAATTATTGTTGTTGTTGGTGCTGTTTTTGTTGTTGTTGTGTTGTTGTTGTTGTGTTGTTGAACATTATTAATTCTAAAAAATAATTATTGTTGGGCCCCCTGGTGCGCGCCCCCCCCGCCGCGCCTAGGCCGCAGCCACGTTTTCATCATTTTCGTGAGGAAGCCTCAGGTAATTCGAGGTGATCAAGATCCGGTTGTTTTGTTGTAATCCGTTTTCCCTTGCAAAAAACACTATAAAATGACATTTCTTGTTCTAATATAATCAAATTTCAAGAATCCCTTGCAAAAAATAAGGTAAAGTGGACATTCGCGCGCGCAAGACGAAATCCTTCCAAAAGCTTAGTGTTCGGAGCGATTTTAACATAAAAACATCAAAAAACCAATGGTTTTTCAACAAAAAAATGTCAAAATCTCATCCCGCGCGCTCTTGCGGATTCGTAGGAAACCCAACACTTTTTAAACATTTCTGTCAAACGGGCTTTTGCGAGCAACTTTTTCGAACTTCTGCGACAACGGTTGCGCACCTGCCAGGGCCATCATCCCTGTCAAATAATACCATGCGGGACACATTCGTCTCTCTGTATTATGTATTGTATGGCACAATTGCACCATGCTGGGCACATGCGCGCCCCGAATAAGTGACCAAGTTCTGTGGGTGTGTACCCCACGCCAGTGTAGTAGCCACGGTCGTCCGCACGCCACGAAGTGAAGTGTCCCAACGTCATAGGGCGGGAAGCTGGGTTTGGGTGGTCGCGAAGAGTCGTTTGGATATTTGGTAGAGCTTGTAATGCCCCCCCACGAAGTGGGGGTATTGCCTGGTGTCGTATGAAAACCCTGGCACTGGGGAGAACACCACGCGTTCGGGTAAAATGATTGTTGTTGTTGTTGTTGTTGTTGTTGTTGTTGTTGTTGGTCTTGTTGTCGTCTTTGTCGTTGTTTGTGTTGTTCAAGAATACTTACGGTTGCTCCCCCCCATGCCGGTAACTGTTTTGCCTTTCAATTGACGTGCCTTCCTTTGGGCTTGCACCCTTTTTTCCAGGGCAAACGAGGGGTCACCAAACTGTGTCATTGGGCCCCAAGTTACAACAGCAACAACTGCTCCCGCCTGATACCTCTTTTCAACCTCGCTGTCTCGCGCGGGACTTCCTCACAAGTTGTGCCGGAATCGCGCTCTCGCGTGAGACTTCCTCGCAAGTTATTCAGACGTCGCATCTTCGACACTCAGGGATCACGCTCTCGATTTTGGCCTTTCCCCATGATTTACTTGGGATTCGCGCTGTCGCTCGAGCTCTGCTCGCGATGCATGCAGTACTCACGCTTCCGCTTGCTCGACCTGGCCGCTGGGGCCCGACTTCCCGACCCGCCCGTTAGGGTCTACCCGCCCGTTGGACTCGTCTTGTTCTGCCACGCGTCTTCTGCTCCTGGCCCCTTCCTGCTGACCCGGTGCTCCATGCTCCATGCTGTTCCTTCCCCCCTCCGATCGTCTTTTTTTCCCCTGTTCCAGGGGCTGCGCCAGCTACTCGCGACAAGCAAGGAAGGTATAACCCCAGAGGGGGGTATTCTCGAAGACGAAGAGGGCGGGTACCGAGGGCTTTGGAGATACTTTTTGAATGGCACGCGAGCGTGTAAGAGAGAACAGTCTTAACATGATGGTTGTTGTTGTTGTTGTTGTTGATGTTGTTGCTGCTTTTGTTGTTGTTGTTGTCGTTGTTGTTGTTGTTGTTGCTGTTGTTGTTGAATATTATTACTTCTAAAGAATAATTATTGTTGGGCCCCCTGGTGCACGCCCCCCCTGCGCCGCCTAGGCCGCAGCTACATTTTCATCATTTTCGTGAGGAAGCCTCAGGTAAAACGATGTGATCCAGATCCGGTTGTTTTGTTGTAATCCGTTTTCCCTTGCAAAAAACACTATAAAATGACATTTCTTGTTCTAATATAATCAAATTTCAAGAATCCCTTGCAAAAAATAAGGTAAAGTGGACATTCGCGCGCGCAAGACGAAATCCTTCCAAAACCTTAGTGTTCGAGCGATTTTAACATAAAAACATCAAAAAACCAATGGTTTTTCAACAAAAAATGTCAAAATCTCATCCCGCGCGCTCTTGCGGATTCGTAGGAAACCCAACACTTTTTAAACATTTCTGTCAAACGGGCTTTTGCGAGCAACTTTTTCGAACTTCTGCGACAACGGTTGCGCACCTGCCAGGGCCATCATCCCTGTCAAATAATACCATGCGGGACACATTCGTTTTTTCTTCGCGCGCGCACGCCGAAATCTCCAAAAACCATTGGGCTTCTTAAGAATTTTAGCACCGCGCATCATAAAATCACACGAATCGCACCGTAGGTCCTCGAAAAACACCTGTGGGTGTACGAACGTAGGCTTAACAACTTCTGTGGGTGTGTACTCCACGCCAGTGTAGTAGCCACGGTCGTCCGCAGGCCACGAAGTGAAGTGTCCGAACGTCATAGGGCGGGAAGCTGGGTGTGGGTGGTGGCGAAGAGTCGTGTGGATATTTGGTAGAGCTTGCACTGCCCCCCCACAAAGTGGGGGTATTGGCTGGCGTCGCATGAAAACCCTGGCACTGGTGAGAACACTGAGCGTTCGGGTAAAGTGATTGTTGTTGTTGTTGTTGTTGTTGTTCTTGTTGTTGTTGTTGTTGTTGTTGTTGTTAGTGTTGTTAGTGTTGTTGTGGTGGTGGTTGTTGTCGTTGTTGTTGGTGTTGGTGTTTGTTGTTGTCCGTTTCGCCAGACTGTCATTTCCAAAGAATAAGTATTATTGACCCCTCTGGTAACCATTGTATTCTTTGAATCAAGGTGCTTCACTCGGGGCTCGCACTCTGTTTATTTACAAGGGAAAGGGGGGGTCACCAAACTGTGTTGTTGGGCCCTGGTTTGCAACAGCAGCGGTTCCCGCTTGATATTTCCTCACACTTCATGCCAACATCGCGCTCTCGCGCGGGACTTCCTCCCAAGTTGTGTAGGAATCGCGTTCTCGCGTGGGACCTCCTTGCAAAATATTCAGGCGCCGCGCCTACGACATTCAGGAATCACGCTCTCGCTGTGGATTTCCTTTCGATTTACTTGGGATTAGTGCTGTCGCTCGAGTTTCTTCTCGCGATTCATGCAGTATTCACGCTTCAGCAACCCGGCTCCCTTCCTTCCATCCGTCCTCTCTTCTCTTGCCTTAGAGGGTGCACGACATACACGTTGCAGGTAAGAAAGGTATACCCCTAGTGGGGTTACAGCCGAAGACGAAGAGGGCGGGTATAGAGGGTTTGGGATATGCGTTTTGAATGTCTGTCACGCGTGCAGATAAGAGCGAACAGTCTTAACATGACTGTTGTTGTTGTTGAATGTTAATTTCTAAACAATTATTGTTGTTGGACCCCCCCCAGCCCCCAGGCGCTTTGACGCTATCGCCTCGGCGCCGGCTACATGTTCATTGAAAATGAGACTCGCGCTCGAGCGGTTTGGGGGGGCGCCCAAACCGGCCCCCAACAACAACAACGCTCCTGCTCGACACTTCCTCCTTTTTTACTGAGGGCCGGTGCTCTTGCTCGCCGCCGAAAAGCCGCCGTCCCAACAAAACCAGCGCTACCGCTCGAGACTTCCTCCCGTTTTACCTTGGACTGGCGCGCTACTCTTTCTCTCACCGGCGCCGCCCCCAGCAACAACAACGCTCCCGCTCGAGACTTCCTCCCTTTTGTAGTCAAGGCGGTGCTCCTCCTCCTCGCCGCCGAAACCGCCGTCCCGACCAAACCAGCGCTCCCGCCCGAGACTTCCTCCCGTTTTACGCTGGAGACTCTCTTTTGAATTGGCGCCGCTCCCAGCAAGATCAACGCTCCCGCTCGAGGCTTCCTCCCTTCTTCCTCAGGACGTTGCTGTTCCTCGCCACCGACAGTCCCCGTTCCGACAAAACCACGGCTCCCGCTCGAGACTTTCTCCCTTCTTGCTCAAGGCGGTGTTCCTCCTCGCCGCCGGCAACCGCCGTCCCGACAAAAACCAGCGTTCCCGCTCGAGACTTCGTTTTGTTTAACGCTGGACTAGCGCCCTACTCTCTTCAGCATCGGCGCCGCTCCCAAACAACAGCGGCACTGCTCGAGACTTCCTCACTTTTTATTCAGGGCCAGGTCCTTCCCTTGCCGTCGACAGCCCCCATCCCCACCAAGGCAATCCTGTCGCTCGATACTTCCTTGTGCTTTACCCCTGGCTGGGGCTCCACTGGCGGTCTCGCATCGGCGCAGCAAGGCTCGGGCATGCATTTTCGAGGCGGGATATGTTGAAATTCCTCGGAGGAGGTGTTTGCAATACCTCATTGGGCGGGAGATCTGGGAATGGGAATAACGGACCCCGCTATAGAACAATAATCCCCCATGATGGGGATATTTACCATGATTATTATGTGTGTTAGTTGTGGGTTGCGTTTTTGCGCTGTATGTATGTATGTATGTATGCATGCATGTATATATATATATATACATATATATGTATATGTATCTATATATGTATATACATATGTGTGTGTGTGTGTGCGTTGCGCACTCGTTTGGGTCTCCAGTTTTTCCTCCACACGGTTGTGCTGTATTTGGCAGCGTGCCCGGTCTGTGCGTCGTGCCTCCGACAATGCCCGATCGCAATTGGCACTTCCATCTGTCGTCCGCGCCTGGGGATCCTTTGCGCCGCCGGCTTACAAAGTGTATGTGTGTGTGTGTGTGTTGCGTGTGTTGCGCGTGTGTTTTGTGTGTATTGTGCGTGCGTGCGTGTGTGTGTGTGTGTGTCTTCTCTGTGTGTGTGGTATGTAGACTTATTTGTTGTGTGTGTTGTGTGTATGTGTGTGTGTGTTGTGTGTGTGTGTGTGTGTTGGGTGTTGCGTGTTGTGTGTGTGTGTGTGTGTGTGGTGTGAATGTGTGTGTTCTGTGTGTTTTCTGTGTGTGTGTTGTGCGTCGGGGCTCGATTATTTGAGGATGTCTCAGGCGAAGCTGGTTTTGTCTAAGAGTACTGTTCAGGAGGAGCTCGATTTATGGAGGATATCTCGGGCGAAACGGCAATTGTCGAACAATCGGGCTGACAATCAGTGAACTCCATTGTGTTCTTGATCTTGAAGGTGCTATGCTCAAATATGTGAAAACAAGGCGGTGTGTTTGGACCCTGACATCGCGATCTTCGTGAGGGGTGCCAGACATTTTCAAACTGTTGCGGATGTCCCGAGCGAACGGCCAGAACAATCGACTGGGGTAACTGCATCGAAAAGGTGCATCTGATAATACATATTTGCGTACATATATATATATATACATATATATATATATATATCTCTCTCTCTCTCTCTCTCTCCCTCCCTCCCTCCCTCCCTCCCTGTTTTCCTCTTTCTCCCGCTCTTCCTTTCCTTTTCAATTCAGCTGCCCGCCGCGAGTCCTGGGTTGCGACTCTTCGAGGGGACACGGGAGGCCGTCACGTGTGACACTTCGTGTCTTTAGGCTCAGGGGATCCGTGATGATGATGATGCTGATGATGATGATGATGATAATGATGATGGTGATGCTGATGATGTGGTGATGTGATGATGATGGCGATGACGATGATGATGATGCTGATGATGATGATGCTGATGATGATGCTGCTGCTGATGATGATGATGATGCTGACGGTGCTGATGATGATGCTGCTGCTGATGATGATGATGCTACAGTTGATGATGATGATGCTGGGGATGGTGATGGAGATGGTGATGGTGGTGATAGTGGTGATGATGATGCTGATGCTGATGATGATGATGCTGATGATGATGATGTTGATGATGATGATGATGATGATGATGATGCTGATGAGGGGGAGGAGGAGGAGGAGCAGGAGGAGGAGGAGGATTAACATGAGGATGAGGATGTGGATGATGCGGGTGAGGATGAGGGTGTGGATGATGGGGATGATGTGAAGGAGGGGGAATATAATGATGAGGAGCAAGAGGAAGGGGAGGAAGAGGAATGCCGTTACATGTGACACCTTTCGTTTTCACTAGTTGACGAGCCCTCATATAATTTTGTTTGTGCCGTCTTGTGGCTGTCTCGGCCTCCGGTGAGGCAGTCTCGAGGGGGTCCTCTTTTGGCCCTTTTGGGGCCCTCTGAGGCCGTCTTGGGATCTGTTTGGGCTGATTTGGAGGCGTCTTGGCCTCGGGAGCGCGAATTTGTTGTATTTTCCCTGCGATTGTGGTCTCGGGAGCGCGATTCAATGGTATTTTACAAAGGGTTGTGGCATCGACAGGGGAGGGCGATGAATGCGGGGCAGCGTGATGAGAGGGGGGGGTCCCTTAGAAGATTTCGGAAACCCTCCCAGAAAGCATTTGGCATTCTAGAACGCTCCGACGTGCCAGGGGGCACGGTAGCAGATCTCTTTCTCCCTCTCTCTCACTCTCTTTCTTTCTCTCGATCTCCTTCCTCTCTATCTCTCTCTTTATACTTATCTCTTTCTCTCCCTCTCTCTCTCTCCGTTTCGCTCTCTTTCTCTCTCTCTTTCTCTATCTCTCTTTTTTTCCCCCCCTCTCTCTCTCTCCTGTCTTTCATTGTATCTCAGTTTCTCTCTCTCTCTCTCTCGCTCTCGCTCTTTCTCTCTGTCCCTCTCGCTCTCTCCTTTTCTGACTGCCTCCTCGTCCTCCTCCGTTCTCCCTCTTCCCTCCCTCCTCCCATCCGTCCCTCCACCTACTCCCTCCACCCATCCCTCCGAAAAAGAGTTTGGAAGGCGGGCGCGGCGAGAAGATGTTGCAAACCTGTCTGGGAGAGCACACAAACTCTCAGGGAGAGTGCAGGGGTTGGAACTTTGCTTTGTGGCGAACGCCCGTACACTCGGGTCAGGCTGTGTGCAGGAAAGGCGGAGCCACCTGAAGATATTGCAGTCATGAGTGCTTAGCGGCATGCAGTTTCTAATTTGCTGGACAAGAGGCCTCTCAGACACCTCATCGGTCTCCTGGGGTGCCTCTTTGGGGTTGGAGCCGTTTGAGGGTCTGAGGTGGCCCAGCACTGGTACCAGCGGGCAGGAAGGGGAGTGGCGAGGTTCGAGGTGCTGGGCTCGTTTTTTTGTTTTTGTTTTTGTTCTGCCCCCTGGGGCTGTTGTCGGTCCCCCGGGGACAATCAGACATGGAGCCGGGGCGATAAACTGCGCCAGATGGACTCCAGGAGGGGTCCGGGGACAGATTTTGAGCGGATTTGGCATCTTCCCCCCTCCTGGCCGATCTTCTGGGGCCCCGACCAGTTCAGACCCCCTGGCCGCCTCCAACTTGCGGGTCTCTTGGACGTTTCCTGAGGGCCTTCTCCGGGGTCTCTTGGGGGCCTCCCGGGGCCTCTGGGGGGGGGCGATGTGGGGCTTCCGGGGGTGCTGCTGGCGGTCCCGCAGGCCATCTTGGAAAACATGACCCGAACACGTCAGTTCGTTTCTCCCTCCCTCTTGGGGCCAAGCCGAGACCGCTCGAAGGCCCCGAGCGACCAGATGCCGCCAGCACCTGAGAGCAGCGACTCCTGCGGGGGGACGAACCAGAAATGGTGGCGACCCTACGGCGGCCTGCGCGTTTCGCGCGGTGGGGGGGCGGGCGGAGATGTGTCGAAGACCCCGCGGCCCAGCGCGCCAAACAGACAGCGAGGCAGCAGGCAGGGCCACCAGCTCCCGGACTGCTGCCAGCGGGCATCGGCGGGGGGAGGGGGGGGGCGTGCCAGACCTGGGCAGCTGGCTCCCCGATCTCGGCATCTCGAAGAGGGCTTGCACACCGGGGGTGGCGGTCCTACAGTCGAAGCCCGATGGCAATGACGGGTAACCTTCCGAAGGTCGCCCCTGCATTTCTGACTCTAAGGTCCATGCTCAACCGCTTTCGATGGCCGGCCCCGCTCGATAAGCTTCGACATGCGCGTCCAAGGAGCTTGAGCCCGTATCCCCCATCGTTGCTTTCAGTTTTTTTTTTTGCGAGTGTCAACGAGAGAGAAGAGAGAAAGAGCGAGAGAGAGAGAGAGAGAGAGACGGCCGCCTCTCCCGCGGACGCCGCCGCGCTATAGAGCGCCCAGAGAGGTGTTTCGCCCGTGTTTCGGAACTGCGGGGAACATGGCGTCGCTGTGTGCGGGCCTCTGCCGAAGCCAACAAAAACGAGCAATCTATCCTTCGTGCTGAGCTCCACGCCGTTAGCGTGGCACTGCCGGCGCGGGCGGTCCGGATCGCGATCTGGTTGGACCGCAAAAATGTAGCAGGTTGCTTACCGTGGGGTTCTCACTGGGGCGCCGCGCTCTCGAGCTCTCGTGCTGGACAGTGGCGCTGTGCGTGACATCTACTTGCATCGGGGCTGGGTGGCCTGGGCCAAGGACGAGCCCACATCGAAGAGGCCAACGTCGATGCCGCAGTCAGCGGGCGCAGGGCCATAGGGGAAAAGCACGTCCAGGGTGACCAGCCGTGAGCGGTCGCCCTCGCACACCCCCAGTGTCTCGTCGATCGCTGTGTAAGCAAGCCCTATGCACCCTGCAAGTCTTCACGCTTCGCGTATCCCCCACCAGCCCACTCAGAATCGCTGTCGATGAGAGCTGACGGGAAACGGGCGGAAGAGATCCTGAAGCGATGTCCAGGCGAGTTGCCTTCTTGAGGGAAGTGTAGAGAGCGTGCAGTGAAACATCTGCACGTGAGCTACGAGGAAGAGAAGGACGACGAGGACGAAGAGGAGAAGGAGCAGGAGGGCGAGCACGGGAACGAGGCAGCGTAGGAGGAGGAGGAAATGGAGGAGGAGGAGGGTAAGAAGGAGGAGAAAGAGGACGACGAGGACGAGGATAACGATGAGGGAGACGAGGAGGACGACACGGAAGAGGAGGGACATAACAAAGACAACGAGAACGAGGAGGGGAAGGAGGATAAGGAGGAGGAGGATGCTGATGATGATGATGATGATGATGAGGAGGAGGAGGAGGAGGAGGAGGAGGAGGAGGAGGAGGCGGGCGGCGAGGACGAGGACAAGGACTCTGGCAGCCATCTTGGGGTCTTCTGCATGCCTTTGTGGCGTCCTCTTGGGGTTGTACCGGGGTGGGGCTCTCTCTGGAGGGTCTTGGAACCTTCTTGAGGCTCTTTACTGGCTCTTGGGGCCCTCTTGGGGCAGTCTGCGGAGCCCTGGAAGTCCTCTTGGGGCCATCTTGGAGGCCGTCGATCAACGGAGGGGGTGCCCCTAATTCGACTCCCCCCTCAAGAGTTTTCGAAACCGCCGCTTGGGGCCCTCTTGGGGTCCTCGTGGGGCACTATTGCGCGCTCTTGGCGCCGTCTAGCGGGCCTCTTGGGCCCCCCTTAGGGCTCTCTTGGGCCATCTTGGGGCATTATTGAGACCTCAAAGCCAATCGAAAGCGAAAAGGCGAGACGGCGAAACTCATCGAGTTTCCTTTTTGGTTTTTGACACCGTTTTAGCTTCGTGGGGGTGTTCTGAGGGGGCTACGATAGCACTTGGGGCAGTCTTGGAGCGGTCTTCGGGGCCTCTTGGAGCATGCTGGAAGCCATTTTGAGCCATCGTGGGCTATTTTGAGCCGTCTTGAAGGCCATCTTTGAGCATTAGGGGCCTTCTTGGAACCATCTTGGGCGAAAAGGGACCTTCTGACACATCGCGGAACCACCAACACACCTCAGGGAGGGGAGGGGGAGGGTCCCTTGGCCAGCCCAGCTGTACCCAGATTGTGCTCTCAGGATCAAGCTGGCCCAGCAGAAGGGGCACCAGCCAGTGATCCGAAGCACGCCTGCCTTGTACAATTGTGCTCCTGCTGCGCTCAGGCGCATTGGCAGGGCCTGTCCTGAAGCGAGTGCAGAGGCCACATCGCCGCTGCATGCGGTCGCTTCGGCCAACCGTGGAAGGGCAAACACCCGACCACGGGTAAGCCCATGGAGGTGTGAGGTCTTCTGCCGATGTCGCGCAGTCAGGGTCCTTTGGCTCTACGCATGTTGACAGTCCCCCTCTCCCTCCCCCTCCTCTCCTCCCTCCCTCCCTACCCCCTCCTCCCTCCCCGCCTCCTCACTTCCTCTTCCCTTCTCTCTCCTCGCTTTTCCTCCCGCTCCTTCCAGTTCCTCCTTCATCAGATCCTCCTTATCCTTCTCCTCTCTTCTCATTCTTTTCAAGCGCGCGCCTTCCCTCAGCGCACGGTGGGCGGGGGGCGGGCCTGGGGGAGAGGAGGAACAGGACGACGACGAGGAGGAAAAGTTTTCCTTCAAGTTTGGATTTGGCCCTTCCAAGCGACTCAATCAGGACATGATCAACGAGGTGGACGCTGACGGGAATGGCACGATCGACTTTCCCGAGTTCCTGTCTCTGATGGCGCGCAAAATGAAGGATACTGATACCGAGGAGGAGCTGATCGAGGCGACCGTGCAGTTTTGTTTGTTTGTTCGCCCGTTTGTTTGTTCTATGTTTCAGATGTCCGCCGGGGCCAGGCGTGCTCGAACGGGAGGATCTGCCACAGAGGCGGAGGACGAGGGGAGACCGAGCGGAAAGAACAGGACTAGGGACGGGGAGAAGGAACATGGAGGAGGATACAGAGGAAGGCGGAGGAGGACCATAATCAGTCACCTCTCGGTGGCGCAGGGCGGGCGGGATGTGCAAGCAGGTTGCACACCTCGAGCCCAAGAGGGAGCAGGTCAATGAGGCGGGTGTGGGGGATGAGCAGGGAGGACGAGTAGTAGTAGTAGTAGTAGTAGTAGTAGTAGTAGTAGTAGTAGTAGTAGTAGTAGTAGTCGTAGTAGTAGTAGTAGTAGTAGTAGTAGTAGTAGTAGTAGTAGTAGTAGTAGTAGTAGTAGTAGTAGTAGTAGTAGTAGTAGTAGTAGTAGTAGTAGTAGTAGTAGTAGTTAGTAGTAGTAGTAGTAGTAGTAGTAGTAGTAGTAGTAGTAGTAGTAGTAGTAGTAGTACTAGTAGTAGTAGTAGTAGTAGTAGTAGTAGTAGTAGTAGTAGTAGTAGTAGTAGTAGTAGTAGTAGGAGGATTTTCACGAGGAGGTGGAGGAGGAGGAGGAGCATAAGGTGAAGGGGGACGGAGCAGGATGAGGAGGAGGAGGAGGAGGAGGAGGAGGAGGAGGAGGAGGGCGTCACGCATAAGCACGCACAACCGCGAGGCCTTCAAGGTCTTCGATCGTGACGGCAACGGCTTCATCAGTGCTGCGGAGCTGCGCCACGTCATTGCCTTAACGGCATATGCGGCCCATGGAAGGACGCGCCGCGGCATAGTTCGTTATGTATGTTTGTTCCCAACCATCATGTGGTTTTGGCTGTTTTGAAGAGGCAGCGCCACGCGTCACTCACTCCTCCTTCCTTCTCCCCCTCCTCCCTCTTCTCAACCCTGCCTTAGTCTTCCGCATGTCCATCATTTGGTACACCGCTCACACGTTTCGTGGCCCCATAGGGAGCTCCATCGAAGGCCCCAGTGGCAGTGCCCACATGCGTCCCCGCGACCATTTCGGCGCACACCTCACACGTTTCGTGGTGCCGCAGGGAGCTCCACCGAAGGTGCCAGTGGCTGCAATCGCATCGCGTGGCCGCACCCCCCTTTACACTGTTCATGGCCCTGCAGGGAGCTCCACCAGAGGCCCAAGTGGCTGCGTTCGCCTTGCGTCGCCGCACCCATGTCAGCACACCCCTCGCGCGCATCCTGGCTCCACAGGGAGCTCCACGGAAGGCTCCAGTGGCCGCGCTCGCATGGCGTCCCCGCACCCGTTTCGGCGCATCCCTTCACACGTCTCGTGGTCGTACACGGAGTTTTGCGGAAGGCCCCATGGGGCTGGGAAGGACATGGGCACAAAACAGCGTCGCACGGGATTCGCGCCAAACCAAGATGACTCCCCGCTCCCCATGTCCGTTTTTCTCCTCATCCACGCCCCAATCCGATTGCCAGGCCCCCTCCTTCTCACCTGCTTAGCGATGTTCGCAGCTGCACGCGGAGTAATTTTCCGGAGGTGATCACTTTGGTCGTTGGCACATCCTGCCACCGTTCTTAGGGCGTGGACGAGAGGCCTCTTAGGCGCGTGCTGGGGGCTCTTGGGAGGCCTCTCGGGGGGCTCTTGGGTGTCTCTTGAAGGCCGAGCTTTTGGGGGTCTCCTATCGGCCTCCTCGAAGCGTGCTAGCGGTCTCGAGGGCCGTTTTGGAGGAACGGGCTCGGAATGTCAGTTCGTGCTCCCCATCTTGGAGCCCCCTTGGGGATATCGTGGGGGCTTCTTGGGCCCTCTTTGGGGCCTCGGGGGCTGTATTACGGCGATTCTTGGTGCCTCACAAAACACTTTGTATGCGACAGCCTTACACGAAGCACATGCTTTTCCCATGATTTCGGCCGCCTGGGCCGGACTCCAGGGCCTCCGAGATGCCCGAAAAAAGTTCCAAAGAGGTCTCCAGGACATGTGCTCATATGTTGGATTGTTGGATTCTACGGCCGAGAGTGCCGAGGAGCGTCCGTGGTTTCGGGTTCGGCCCCCCGAAGGAGCATAGGCAGTACCCACTACTGATAACTGAAAAGGGGGCCCGAGGACACTCCATTCAGTTTCTCTGGCGTATAACACACGTGCCCACGCGCGTGTGTGCACATGCAGAGATTATCTACGTAACCAGTCTTTTGATTTTGTCAACGGGAGCACTGCTCTGGTGACGTGGAATATTCCACCACAAACGCGTGACTCATTTTCAACACATGCGTTCACAATCGCCAATGACAGAAAGGCTTACCGAAAGGCAAGCGGATGCGCGGTATGGTCGACTCTTTGTTCGAAGCCCTTTTTGGAGAACACAGACGATGTTTCAAATTACCCAGCGGAGCGGGATCATTGCTGTGGAACATTCTACGGCACCGTAGAAGCAAAGGCCGCAAGCAAACAACAACCGATCATAAGTGCATCAAGCTCACATCGAACACGACGCGGAAGCAGTTGATTCATCCCCCAAATTCCAAACGGTATCAAACTACAAGTTGAACCGAGCCGGTAAATAATGTAACAGCGCATTCGCACTCAGGAACCTATCCCTCATTTCCAGTACGGTCTGAGGTGATGACCAACCTTGGGGAGAAGCTCACGGACGAGGAGGTCGACGAGATGATTCGCGAAGCCGATGTCGATGGTGACGGCCAGATCAACTACGAGGAGTTCGTGAAGATGATGATGGCCAAGTGAGGGGGCCCTGCGTTCGAGCAGGGGGTCCCCGTTAGGGGAAGAATCAAGGAGTGGGACTCCAAGAGATGACCGCCCCGGGCACGGCACAATTCACACATCATGGATCGCATTGCCACGCTGTAGACACCGCCTCGCTCCCTAGGGCAAAACAAAGTCTGGCCGCTCTCTCGACGAGCCTGGGCTCTGAGCACTTGTGGCCCGGACCTTGACGTGGGGGTCGTAGACCAGCTCCTGCTCCTCCTCCTCCCTCGCCTGATTCGAATCCTGCTCCCCTCCTTGTTCTCTCTTATCCCTACGGCTGCGGAGAGGCATACACACACATATATATATATATAGAACGTAACATTGACGTCTCGTGAGGCACGGAGTGGCTGTACGAGCTGTTCACAACGGGGAGCAGGGAGCACCGGCCGAGCGCGGGGCACGACCACGTGCCGAGGAGCAGGCAGCAATCTTATGAAAACTAGCAGGGGCCAAGGCCCCATCCAGGACGCAGAAGGACGAGGGCGCACATGGGGGCCAGGAGGAGGAGGAGGAGGAGGAGGAGGAGGAGGAGGAGGAGGAAACAGACGAGGAGCGGAGGCGGATGAGGGCGATTCGGAGGAGGACGAATCGTGTCAGGAGGAAGAGGAGAAGTGGGAGGAGGGGAGGAGGATGAGGAAGCGGAGGAGGAGGCGGAGGAGGAGGCGGAGGAGGCGGAGGCGGAGGCGGAGGCGATGGTGGATGGAGAGGAGGACGAGGGAGGAAGACGGAAGAGCAGGAGGAGGGGAAGGTCAGCAGAGGAGGAGGAGGCGGAGGAGGATGATGATGAGGATGAGGAGGAGGAGGGGGAGGGGGAGGAGGACAAGCTAGGTGCGCTCGCGTCATATCTGACGTCCTACCCCTCCCGCCCATCCCTTAACTTGGCGTAGGTTTCCTTCCTATTCGCGCAATCAGATGTCGTAGCCTGGCATAGGATTGCATGGCGTAGCATGGTATCGAAGATCAACGCGTAGCATGATCATGACATAGCATGGCGTGGCGACGCCCCAAGGTGGGGGGGCTTCTGCGGCCCCAGAAATCAACGAATCGGCACCGAATGTGTAATCGCTTCCGATGGTTCCTTCGGGAGGCAATTTTATAGATTTTGGGGCCTATTTGGAAGGACCGAAAATCATGACGGGGCATGGCACTCGAATAAAATACGCCAACGCTGCAGCGGGGGCACGATTCGGAACAAGCGGAAGCGCGGTAATGAGGCCAGAGTTGCAGCGTGAGTACGATTCGGAATAAGCGGTAGCCCGAAACGGAGGCCAGCCAGCGCTTCAGCGATAGCAGCATTCCATATATGTATATACACACAAGACTGCATTGGCGCTTCGCGCCATGCACCTTGTTCTTTGTAGTTTCGACTGCAGGCGGTTTGCGTGCGCGTGGACATGGGGCGGGCCACCGCCAAGTCGGAATAGGTGAGGAGTTGCTGACCGGGAGCGACCGGACAGCACCAGCTGAGGCCATCTCAGGGCGCTTCGGGGCCCAGAGGCGCGAATTTGTCTCAGGCGAGTGGTTGGGCTAGCATGGAGCAGGGCATCCTCCTTTTTCTCCTCCTCTCCCTTTTCCTCCTCCTTTTTCTCCTCCTCATCCTCATCTTCTTTCTCCCCTCTCCCCCTCTTCCTCCAATTCCTCCTTCTTCTCCTCTACCTCCTCCTCCTTCTCCTTCTCCTCCTCCTCCTCCTCCTCCTCCTCCTCCTCCTCCTCCTCCTCCTCCTCCTCCCCCTCTTCCTCCATCTCCTACAGAACATGCGATTTTCGACATGCGCATTGCTGGGCTGCCGGCTTCGAGCTCCGTAGAGTCCCAAGGCTGGCCCAAGACGTCCAGCAACATTGAAGCATCAATGCGAACCCATTGGACAATCAATGTTTTTCGCCTTCTCGCATTTCGCTTACGATCGGCCCCAGGACGGCTCCAAATGAGTCCCCAGACAAGCCCCAAAGAGGCCCAAGGCTGGCTCAACAGGGCCTGGAGAGTCGGAAATCAGAGAAAACCCAGTTGGACAAACAATGTGTTCGGCCTTCTCGCTTTTCTTTTCCGGTTGGCTGAAGAGAGATGAGCCTAGGCCCAGCATGACCTCAGAGAGGCGTGAGCCGAAGCCCACAGAGGCCGAAGGCTGGCCGAAGAGGGTCCAAAAGGTAGAAAATCCGTGATTCCATGGGATAGTCAATGTGTTTGGTTTTCTCGCCTTGTCGATTCCGACTGGCTCTTGAGGCATCAAGATAGGCCCAGGACGGCTCCAAATTAGTCCCCAGACGAGCCCCAAGGAGGGCACAGACTGGCCCTCGACGGCCCGGAGGTTCGAACATCAAAAAACAAACCCAGTGGAAAAATCATGTTTTCGGTTTTCTCGCCTTTTCGCTTCCGGTCGGCTCGGTAGGCGTCAAGATAACCCCACCATGGCTCCAGAAAGGCGCAAGCCGAGGCCCACAGAGGCCTAAAGCTGGCCGATGAAGGCCCAAAGAACTTCAATTGAAACCGACAATCAATGTTTTTCGCCTTCTCGCCTTTTCGCTCACAATCGGCTCTTGAGGCGTCAAGGCAGCCCCATGACGGCTCCAAATGAATCCGTAGACGAGCTCCAAAGAGGCCCAAGGCTGGCCGAAGCATGCCCAGATAATTGAATATCGATGAACCCCCTTGGGAACAAAAACATTTTTTTTGGTCTTCTCACCTTTTCGCTTACGTTCGGCTTTTGAGGCTCCAAATGGGTCCCCAGACGAGCCCCCAAAAAGCCGAAGGCTGGCCCAAAGAGGGCCCGGATGGTCGAACACCAGAGAAAACCCAAGGCGCAAGACAGGCCCGAGGATTCGAAATTCGTTTGGGGAGGGGTCGTGGAGGGTTCGCTTTTTCCCGGGTCCCTGGCCTTATAATATGTGCATCGGAGTATACACATCTATATATATATATATGTATATTAATATATATATATATATATATATATATATATAATATTTGTACACACATACAGATATAGAAATAAGAGAAACCACATAATCGCGAAAGGAGGACGCGTAGCCTGAAATAGCACGGCGTAGCGACGCCCCAGGGTGGGGTGGCTTCTGTGGCCCCAAATGAATCGACACCGAATGTGTAATCACTTCCGATGGTTTTTTCGGGAGTCTATTTTTCAGATTTTGGGGCCGATTTGGAAGGACCGAGAACCATGCCGTGGCATTGCGCTGGAAATAACGACGCCAGCGCTGCGGCGGGAGCACGATTCGGAACAAGCGGAAGCGCGGACATGAGGCCAGCGCTGCAGCGGGAGCGCGATTCGGAGCCAGCGGTAACCCGAACATGAGGCCAGCGCTTGACCGAGAGCAGAATCTTGAAAAGAGTCAGCGCGGAAGCGCGGGAATGAGCACGCGTAGCCTGCCACAACATGGCGTGGCGACGCCCCAAAAGGAGGGGGGGTCCGCGGTCCAAAAAATGAGCGAATCGTCACCGGTTTGAAATGGGGGCGCCCGCGTCGCGCGCGGCCCGGGCCCCGAGGTGGGGGTGGGGGGCGAGACGGCCGGGGGGCGTGGGGTTGCGTTCCAGTCTCGGATAGACAGGGTTGCGCGCGGGGACAGGGGCCACATTTCGGCCAATTGACACCGACGAGACGGGCGCGAACGGAGTGAAGCGACAGCTGGGTGGACAAGAGAGTTCAGCGGCGGCGAGCATCTCCGCGCCCCGGGACGGTGCAGCATGGAACTTTTTGATGAGCGCCCCGTGCTAGCAGGCAGCAAGAGCAAGGGCCGCGGCGAGACTTAATCGCCATCCGGCGCCCGTCACAATGATGATGATGAGGGCCCTCCGAACAGGCCCAGCGAGTGGCGGGGGCAGCTCGGTGAGAGAAGACGGGGGGACGTCGCGGGGAAGGCCAGCCCGAGGGGCAGTGTCAAATGCAAGTGCGGAGAGAAGCGCGTGCGTGCAGTTGACTTCGATGCCCGTGTTAGTGATTCCATCAAGCTGGGGCAAGGCTGGTTGAACGTTATGTGGAAGTGCAGTTAGTGGATAGACTAGATGGTGCTCCCAGAGATACTGCAGCCTCTCAAAATCTGGATGATGATGGGCTCGAGGCGGTGGTGGGCACCCGCCCTTGCCTGGGTCGTCTATGACGCCGCAGAGCCGCCGCCGCCGTGGCCCCCGAATCGGGCAGGCGCAACAGCTCCGCCTCCGGGATGCGCAACTACGATCAGAGGGTGACTATGGGTGCAACTGATGGTGTTGCTGACGTTCCCATGCCCATTCAAGTTGCAGATGTTCGCGAGGTGCTCGGGTCGGCCGGGGAGTTTTTGGGCGCCGGTGACCGAATCGCGCTGGGCGTGGGCGAGGACGGATGGCCCGGCAGTTGCACGGGGCGCCGTTCGACTCGGCGCACAACAGCAGCTAAGGAGACAGGATGACCCTTCCAGTTCAATGTCAGGGTGCCCAGAAAATCAGGGCGCGAATATCAGAGTGAGGTCAGCAAAAGTGAGGGCCCCCCGAAGGAGGGGGCCCTGGCAGAGGGCCAGGTCTATGAGGTCCCTGCCAGACCGCAAGGCCCATCCAGAGCAGTTATTCTTGGCGTCGACGAAGCAAGCGATTGCGAGGGCGGGGGCAGTTAGCTGAGTGATGTGGACTTTGGCAGACAAGGGGCTACGCGGTGCAACTCGCCTGCCTGGCCGAAGTTGGTGTCCCCCTTGCGTTGTGGGTCTTGTCAGAAGGCGCAATCGCTGGACAAGATGAAACGGTGGCGAGAGGAGAAGTGTCCGCAGTTCCAGTTGACTGCATGCGGTAAAACGGTAAGGAAGGAGACGGCGCATATGAAGAGAGAGAGAGAGAGAGGCAACCTTGCATGAGTGATGCGCTTCCGCAAAACAGAATTGATTTGGGGCAAGGTATTCTTCGACGAATGAGTCGGCCCGTGCCATGTTAGAGATGCTTGGCGACGCGATTGCGTCCGCGGGCCGCATATCAGTGATCGTTAGCAGCGGTGGTGAGCCAGCGTTGTTCGCAGTTCAAGCCTCGTGCGGCGTGGGCATAGGGGTGGGATTTCGCCTGGCTGGGCACTCGCATTCCCATGGTTCAACCGAAAGGCGCAATTGGCAGCGCATGTAAGAGCTAGAACCGTGACGTGTGTGTTAGATAGCAGCTACAAGACTGAGTCCAGTGAGCATCGCGCGTTAATGCCCGAGGCAGTGTCGCGTACGGAGGACGGCCTGCGAGAGATGTCTTGGCAGAAAGTTTGAAACGGCAGTTGCCCGAATTTGGCGAGCGCGGAATGTTCCACAATATTCGCTGCCCGAGAAGCAGGGCGGAATGTCAGGGCCCTGGCGGGGCAGTGGGGTCTTTCTCGACGTCGACGAGGTCGGTCAAGGGAAGGCGCAAGGGGCCGTTGAAATCAGTGTGTCTAGGAGGAAAAGCAGTGAGGAGGCGAGGTGGTGCATTGAGGACGTCGCTGCACGTGCGTTGGGGGGCTCAACTTGTGAAGTTCCGATTGTCTTTTTAACGCGAGATTGATGCGCGCGGCGCCCAGGCGACAACCGCATTTTGACAACGGCCTGCCCTCAATCCATGAATCTCTTGCAATTCTGAAAACGACTGCGCGCGACACTCAGGAGGGAACCGCATTTTGAAAACGCCCCGCCCTGAATCCGTGAAGCTTTCGCGGTTTTTTATGACGAATGTTCGCGGCGCTTAGGCGAGGGCCTGATTTTGACAATCACCCGCCCTCCATTTGCGAAACTGCTGTCGTATTCAGCTTACTTATCATAAATGACAAGGACATCGCGTGCGAAACGCCCGACCCGGCATTCCGACTGGCTTCGGGGCGCGGCGCGGCGCGGTCGCGCGACAGACCGCGCCGCGTCGCCAGAGGAGGAGGAGTGGGAGGAGGGAAACAGAAGAAAAGGGAGAGGATATCATGGGAGGTTGCAGGGCGCGAGGCGACGAGAAATAGCAGGAGGACGGCGGGCAACGGTACCAGCAGCGGTTGCCGTGCACGCCGCCGCGCTGGCGACGCCGTTGCGTGCCAGGTTTGGGAAGCCGGCCGACCTCGCGGCGCACCAGGCGCAGCAGGACGTCCGTCCCTGCGCGTGCGTCAGCGGCCGGCCCGGCGGCTGCGCTGGTGCAGCGCGGTGCCGCGAAAACATCACGACATGAGGTTTTTGGCCGTTTCTGGCTCTTGGTGGCTTTTCCTGGGCGCCTGGACTGTCAGATAACTGTTCGGGATGAGAGATGTGCCCTGGGGAGATGGTCGGGAATTCCGGGGACCCCGTGTTGAACGTAGTGGGACGTCGCATTTCTCGGCCTTCCAAGGGGGACAAGATGAGGCGCGGGAAGAAGGAGGACAAGGAGGGTGAGCAGGAGCACGAGCACAAGCACGAGCAGGAGCAGGAGGAGGACGAGGAGGAGGAGGAGGAGGAGGGAGGAGGAGGAGGAGGATATGGAGGAGGAGGAAGAGGATGATGATGAGGATGAGGATGATGACGATGACGATGCTGGTGCTGATGATGATGATGAGGATGCTGATGATGATGGTGATGCTGATGATGATGATGATGATGATGATGATGATGATGATGATGATGATGATGATGATGATGATGATGATGATGTGACGGAGGAGGAGGAGGAGGAAAAGAGGAGGAGGAGGAGGAGGAGGGGGAGGAGGAGGAGGCGGACGAGGAGGAGGAGGAGGAGGACCAATGTAAACTCAACAGTCATCAGCGATGTTGGAATAAACCCTCCCCCGAAGTTCTCTCTTCAGAGGCACCTACAACTGTTCATTTCCACTGAAGGAACTGCCCCGCTGGAAGACAAACGTTTGAAGACCCTGAAGAGTGCCAAGGCATTGTTTTCGGGATTCCAGCGCCACGGATCAATCTGACTGTCGCGTCTTGACGATCTTGAATCGCGCCAGAAAGCCATTCGGACTTCAGCACCACGAGTCAACGTAATTGTGGCGCCCTCACACTCCTGAATCTTTCCAGAGCGCCGTTTAGGGTACGTTGATCACGGGAATCCGTGAAGACCTGGATTTTTAACAACGAATGCGCGCGGCGCTAAGGCGAGAACCCCATTTTGAAAACGACTCGCCCTCAATTCGTGAAGGTCTTGCGATCTTTTATGACGAATGTACGCGGCTCCATGGCGAGAGCCACATTTTGAAAACGACTCGCCCTCGATCCGTGAAGTTCTCGCACATTTTGAAAACGAAGGTGTGCGTCGCCAAGGCGAGAACAACATTTTGAAAACCACCCGCCCCCCAATTCGTGAAACTCGTGCAAACTTGAACGACGAATGTGCGCGGCGCGGCGCTCAGGAGAGAGCCACATGTTGAAACACACCCGCCCTCAATCCGTGAAGCGGTTGCCAGTTTTCAAAACGAATGTGCGCGGTGCTGGGGCGAGAGCCACATTTTGAAAACGGCCCGCCCCCAATTTGTGAAACCCTTGCAGAAACGCATGTGCGCGGCGCTGAGACGAGAGTCGCATTTGGAACACCAACCGCTCTCAATCCGTGAAGCTGTTCCAAACTTTTTTAGCTTCAGGGTCATGAGCGGTGAGGAAGTCCGCCATGCAAACAAGACTCGGGGTGCGACAGAGAACCGTTACTATTGAGTAACAGGGAAGGAGGAGGAAGAGGAGGAGGAGCAGGACGAGGAGAAGGAGGATGAGGAAGAGGAAGACGAGGAGGAGGAGGAGGAGGAGGAGGAAGTGGAGGAGGAGGAGGAAGTGGAGGAAGAGGAGGAGGAGTACGAGTATGAGGAGGAGAACGAGGAGGAGAAGGAGGAAGAGGAGGAGGAGGCGGAGGAGGAGGAGGAGGAGGAGGAGGAGGACGTCAGGTGTCAGAGGAGGAGAGCGCCACACGTGTGTTTTATTTGTATTGTTGCGCACACATGCTGGCATTGTCCCGCGCCAGTCTTTTTGATATTTTTCGCGGCCGTCCTTGTATCGGCTTGCGGTTTTCGAGGAACGCAACGCCCCCGCCGCCTATGTCGTCTGACGGCGCAAAGGGGGGAGGAGGAGGATAATGAGGAGAAAGAGCAGGAAGAGGAGGAGGAGGATGAGGAACAGTATTACTAATTATACGAAGAAGAATGGTAATACTAATCATACGATTACGAAGAAAACGAATAATAATAATAAGCTGACGGCGAATCCGAATGCGACTGCGAACAATGCTAATCCTAATAATGGCAATACGAATATTAAGCACACGACTAATACTAATACCACTAAACATGATAAACGCAGTCGTGTGGATACTACTAACGATAAGGCCAATACGACTATGAATACTGATAGTACGGATAACATGTTATTACTAAGAAAATCATATTCACATAATACGACTAATACTGATACGAATCATCGGAGGAACGTTGCGAATCAGAATATGAATAATACTCGCACTACGAATACGAAACGTATTACGAATAAGACGAATAAGGATGCTAATGATAATGAACGGAACAATGATAATCCGATTTGTAATAGTACTACGAATAACGCGAATAGTATTAACCATATTGGGTTTATTAATGGTAAGAATCGTAAGACTAATGTTCATACTAATACGAATGTCAACAATACCACTAATAATACGACGTATAACAAGCGGATCGGATCGGACGTCGCAGTGCCATTCCACCAGAAAGATCGCTACTCGTGCCGATTCGGCCCCAAGAGTTTCCCAGAGATCGACACAACTTGAGAGATAACACAATTCAGATAGCCAGCCCTCCACGGGGTCCTACAACTAATCCGAATTTGGCACGATGTACCCTGCATATCGGGAAGCGCCCCCCAACGTTACCTCGGGGTACGGTCCCGAGGCAACGGGCGAGATCTACCCGCAATGCCCGGGGCAACCACAGGGGACGTGTAGCCCCGCGATGTCCACCTTGCCAGGACTTGGAAAAAGGAGAGGGAGGAAAAGGAGGAGAATGAAACGTGCGTCTGCGACGGAAAGCAAAAACCACGATTCTGTCGAGACGGCGCCTGGTGGCTGGCAATGCAACGTCGCTGTCGTAACGGCACGCCGCGGCCGAAAAAAAACGAGGATTTGTCGTAATGGCACTCTGCGCCGCTTGGTGGATTGGCTATAAGTGTAAATGTTTGCCCCACTTTGGTGCCGAGGAGGAGGAGGAGGAGGAGGAGGAGGAGGATGAGGAGGAGGATGAGGAGGCGGAGGACGAGGAGAAGGGCGAAAGCAGCTGCAGGGCGCCTACCGCAACAACCGCATGTTGAGCGGGACAGCGGTCAAGGCGCATCGCGTGCTAAAGTCAGGATGCGGGCGCTCCCGCTCAGAGCCTCAAAAGCAGGATGCTCAGGGCCCATCCCTCGCCGTCGAAGGTACGCAAGCGCTGCTCGAGGAACTGCTCGAGCCACTCCTGCGCCTCGCGCTCCATTGGCCCGGAGGTGCGCGGCCGGCCTTGACCTCGCCCACCTGGCGCATGGCCGCGATGACGGTCTGCCGCACCCCCAGGTCGGTCAGCGAGGACGTGATGCGCTTGTGCTTCGGTAGTACATCTTGGCCCGCCTGCAGAACCTCACCGTCTCGGCCATCTCCTCGGCGCTCACCCCGTCCCACGTCGTCTTGTACTGCTGGAGCTCGCCCAACGTCTTCTGGCCGATCGCGGCCCCCTGGTCGATCAGCGCCTGCACGAGGCCCATCCATATGTACACGTGCGGGGGACCCATTTTGCGGCCCTTCCCCGCCGCCTCTTCTTGCGTGTTGCAGTTCACGCCCTGCTCGGACATCGAAGAATCATATTAGCAATA
>CAUYUJ010014520.1:355195-362695 GCA_963575745.1 Prorocentrum cordatum
GGAGGAGGAGGAGGAGGAGGAGGAGGAGGAGGAGGAAGAGGGGAACGGAGATTTCGTGCTCCCTTGCACTCCCCCTCGGCCGACCAGGATCCTTTGGCGCGTGGGTCGGGAAGGAGGATTGCAGGTAATTTCTCGACCCGATCTCCGAGTTCCCATTCGATCAGTCACACCGCTCAGGACAGGATTGAAACTCGGGCATACACACCTTGCGATGGGCTATTCGGACGTGCCCATGTCGAGGATGGGCGCCCCCCCCATCGCTTATCCCCAGCTCGGGCCTCGAAGTTTGTTCGGTCGGTACCCCCCCACAAAGTCGTGACTTGGGAACGGGATGCGTAGCCCATGGGCATCGTTAGGGGGGGAGGCAAAACGGGGATGCATCGACCCCCAATCGCCCATTCATCGCCGATAGGGGGGTGGTATGGTAGCCTCCCCCGGCCAAGAGTTTGTGAATTCGCGATAGGGGGTAGCCGATCTATCGGCAGTGTATAACCGACTCCAAGTCGATGTTTCTCCTCCTGGGCCAGTCCCCCCCTCCCTGGTGCCCCCCCGCAGTAGCCAACATGTCTGGCCCCTCGATCTTGAGGCGGCCCGTCGCCAGCCATGCTCGGGCGCCGGGCCTCGGGGCCGTCGCAAGGCTGGTCG
Organism: Prorocentrum cordatum; assembly: GCA_963575745.1. NCBI lineage: Eukaryota > Dinophyceae > Prorocentrales > Prorocentraceae > Prorocentrum > Prorocentrum cordatum. The sequence goes on from CAUYUJ010014520.1 coordinate 355,841, forward strand.
GGAGGAAACCCAGCCCTGGGGAGGGGATCGGTGGTTCCGGGATCTCACGCATCCAGCGTATCCGAGCGCCGGGTGTCTGAGAGGAAGAGACCGATAGGGAGATTGACCAGGAGCCCAGAAGCCCAGGAACCCCGCCGCCCACCGAATTCGGCCCGGAACCAGCAACCGGGAAGCGGGGAACCCGGGAACCCGGGAGCCCGGGAACCCGGGAATCCGGCCGCCCACCGAAGTCGGCTGGGAACTTCCGCCAAATCTTCTAACCTCTGTTAGGATCCCTTTAGTGCGGGATGTCTGAGAGGATCGATGATCGACTCGGGCTTCGGGGGGCTTCTCGTGGCCACTGCGGGATTCGCCTTGAGTCTTTGGCCAGATGTCCGAGGGCCGATGTCGAGGAGGAGGAGGAGGAGGAGGAGGGGGAGGATGAGGAGGGGGAGGAGGAGAAGGAGGAGGAGAAGGGGGAGGAGGAGGTGCCGGAAACCGCGGCGACTCGGGCAACCATCTCGCAAGAGTTGTATCAGTTTTCGGTTGCCGGAGGCAGGAAGCCTCGGCTCAGGACGAACAGCCGTCCTGGTGGAAGGGGTCGAAAGGTTCTGCGGCCAGCTATTTGGAGAATCAAGAAATCGGAGGTCCTGGGTCCCTCCTGCTCATCTTCCTCGTCGTCGGCTCTGAACGGCCCTGCCTAGTGGCGGACGCGCGCTTGCATCGCCTTGTTTGTCTTTCCCTCCTCCCCTCCGCCTTCTCTCCGCCGTCTCCCCCTCCCTCCCCCCTTCCCCCTCCCTCCCCTCCCCCTCATCCCTACTCCTCCCTCCTCCCTCCTACTTCCTCGGAATCCTCCCTCTCTCATCCCTCGTCTTTTCTATTTCTCCTTCTCCTTCTTCTCCTCCCCTCCTCATTTCCACCCTTCTTTCTCCGCCTGCCTCGTTCTCTCTCTCTCTCTCTTTCTCTCTTTCTCTTCTTCTTCTTCAGTTTGTGCTTCATCTTCTTGCTCCTTTTGTCTGCTCCTCGTCCCCTCTTCATCTCCTTCTCGTCTCTTTCGTCCACCCTCCTCATCCTCTTTCCCGCTCATCCTCCTGTCTGGAGCAGGACTCGACGCTCCAGCGCCTCATCTTCGAGGCAGAGCTTCTGGGCGACTGGGACAGGGCCACCGCGCTGTTCCAGGCCGAGCTCCTCCTCCCTCCACCTCCCTCCTCCGCCTCTCCTCTGCTTCGGTTCCTCCTTCTTCTCCGCTGTCTCTCCTCTGCCTCGGCTCCTCCTCCTCCTCCTCCTCCTCCTCGAATCGATGCTGACGGCAGGAATGTCCCGAGGTATTTGGTGCTGTGAACATCCTAGGACGTTCGTCTAGGATTGCCGAAAGAAGGTAATACACCAGAGGAAAAAGGGTGAACGACGTCTCAAGCCCCAGGAATTGAGACCCCCAAGCGTCCTTACCTTGTAACTGTTGCCTATTCGTATACACCCCCTCCCCCATCCAGACGGCGGCCAACCCGGCATCCATCCATGTCGAAAAACACCCTGCAACACGCTCTCTGCCTCCACACTTGGAGCATGCGCGGTCAAGCCGACGCGCCCCCCCTATCACCACCCCTGTCAAACAACAAAACAACATACACGTTGGGGCAACGTCTTGAGTCATGCTCGTGAGGCCCGCGAGCACTTTGTATTGTTTTTGACAGGGACGGCGGGGGTGTCAGCATATTCCCTGCTGCGCGCAGGGCTACCTGCCATCCCTGATAAAACAGTACAACATGCACCTCGCGCGGCTAGATCTGGATCATGCGCGGCCACCCCGCGATCACTGTCAAGTGGTTTTTGACAAGGACGGAGGAGGTGGTGGCGTATGGCCTTCTGTGCGCAGGCCCGCCCACCAGACACAATGATGGGCATTGGTTTTCGGCACAATTGGTGGGGGCCGACGTGTTTCTCGATGTGTGCTGTCACGTGCGCAGGCACACCTGACACACTCTGCACGTGCCCCGAATGTGGCGCACCTGGCGCGGCTGGAGTATGCAGCAGCACACCTGGCGCACGTGGAACACGTGGCGCATCTGGTGCACCAGACGTGCCTGGCACGCTCGGGCCCCAGCGTCACGCACATGGGGTCGGTGTTGGTTCCCAGTGGCTGTCCATCCAAAGACGACTGCTGAACATGCTCAGGCTCGGGTGTTACTTATGTGTTGGGAGCGCGGGTGGGAGTGAGCTAGACGGCTTGCGGACGGGTGGGTCGCTTGACCTTACCTTACCCCTCCTCTTTCTCATCATCATGTTTCTCAATTATCCTGTGCTTCTCCTTTTGGGCCAATCCCACTCTTCCCTCCTCCGGTCTGCTACCCCGCCGTCGCTGAGGGGCTGCCAGCTGCGCGACGCTCCTCGGAGGTCCAGCGGAGTGGCGTCCCATGCAGATCCAGAGTAGACCTCGCGGTCTCCTGGAGGCTGCCAGCTGCGCAACTGTCGCCATTGTCGTGGTCTCCTGGGAGGGTCAGCGGAGTGGCGCCTCGCGCAGATCCAGATTGTACCTCGCGATCCCCTTTGGGGCTGCCAACTTCACAGCTGCCGCCGCTTTCGTGGGCTCTTGGGAGGGTTAGCGGGGTGTCGCCCCACACAGATTCATTTGAATCTCGCCGTCCCCTGGGCACGGCTGCCAAGTGCACAACCATCGCCGCTTTCGTGGGCTTGTGCGGGGGCCAGCGGGTTGGCGCCCCACGCAGATCCGTGTTATTTGGCGTGGTTCGTCCTCTACTGTTAGCCCCCGCTGTGAATGCTTGCATGGCTGCGGTTGGTCTGTCTGTCAGTTTGTTGGCTTTTCGGTTGGCTGGCTGGCAACGCGGCGTATGGGCCTGTAGTCCGAATGGATGAGTGGCAGTCGGTTGGGGCTGCTTTCGGGCTGGCTGGCTGCGCGCGTCTGTAACAGTCAGTTTGGTATGGCGGCCTCGCGAGCGCGCGTTCAGTGTAGCTAACGGGGCTTCGGGGATTCGAGAGACGCGCACCACCGGCTATCTACGAGTATTCGCGGTGTCGGTTCCAGAGCCGAACTCTCTTCTAGAAACGAGGGGGGGCCGAAAGCCGCCACCCGAATCCACATCCCAACACGAAGCTTATCGCGCTGCTCTTGGAAAGGGGTGGCGCTTTGGGGGCAGCCTTCGCATGGTAGGTTCGTGGCCCCAGGAACGTATGCGCGTTGTACTTGACACGGGGTTGCGGCCTCGGGAGCGCGAGTCCATGATAATTTGCAGGAGGCTGTCGTCATTGATGAGGAATTGGCCGCATTAGAATTGTCCCAGGCCCCCGGGCCGAATTCTCGGGAAACGGCTGGGAGGACGAACAGCCCCTCCGAACATGTTTCCAAATACGCTGGAGAGTGGTGGCGCCTTTGGGCGGCCCTCGTGGGGTGGGTTAGTGGCCCCGGGAGCGTTAATTTGCACCATTTCATAAAGGGGTTGGATTCGGGGGCGCATCCTTCTAATATTTACGAGGGGTCGTGGCCTCGGGAGCGTGAATCCCACGTAGTCTACGATGGATTGTGTCTTGGGTATCGCGTGCCTGGTTCAATCTTCGAGGGATTGTTGGTTCGGGAGCGCGAGCGTGCATGCAGTAGTTTGCGAGTGATTTTGGCTTCTGGGATGCATGCTTATCGTAAAGGGTTGTGGCCTCGAGAGCGCGAATAGTGCAATTTACGAGAATCTCTGGCCGGGGGGCGCGAGCTTGGCATAGCTCGTAAAAGATTGTGGTTTCGCCAGCGCCAATGATCGGTAATTTGCGTGTGATTGTGGCTTAGGGGGCGAATGCTTGTCGTAACGTGCGATGGGCTGGGGCATCAGTAGCGCGAGTCTGTTGGCTTGGGGAGTCCTAGCCTGGCGTTGTTTACGAGGGATTGGTGTCGGGAGCGCCAGCGCGTAAGGACTTACAGCTTCGGGGGCGCCAATCCTATGCGGCCGCCTTCGCATGCCCGCAGTGGCTCGTCGATCGCTGTGCAGGCACGCCCAGTGCGCCCTGCAATTCTAGACGCTTTGCGTAACCCCAACAGCGGGCCCCTCCACACTGCATGTCGCCGGTGCTCGCCCGGGTGATGTGGGCCGCCTGAGGGTTGCTCTCCGCAGTCCGGCTTCCTGCTCATGAGGTGCTGATCGGCAGGCCTCTTCCTCGTGACGTTCCCCCTGGTCGCCGACCTAGCCGACACTTGGAAGGTGACGTCGACTTGCCGTGGAGAGGTCCTGTGACGGGTAGCCGGTGAGCACATGTTGCTCCGTGAGTGAGTCCGCCTTTTTTCTTCTTCGCCTCGCCCCTCTGCCCTTCCTGGTCTTCTGTGCGCTCGCTTCGTCCCCCCTCGCCGCCTCCTGCTGCTGTTGCCCCAGCGGTTGCACGGGTACAGGCCCTGTGCGTGCTGCGGTTGGTTGCTTGTGGCTGTCTCTCTCGCGAGGTGGCGCCGTCAGGGCGACTCCTTGTTGGCTCTCGCTGTCTTCCGCTCTTTGCATGTGCATTTGCCTGCCGGACGGTCTGGCGCAGTCTCCAGCCGTTGGGCTGTGGGCTTGCCGCGTGGCCTGGCAGTTTTGCTTGCGAGCTGGCGCCGTCAGGGCGACTACTCGACCGTCATTCACTCTCTGCATGTGCACTTGCCTGCCGGTCTGCTTGGCGCGGTCTTCAGCCGTTGGGCTGTGGTCTTGCCCCTGGCCTGCGTCTCCAGCAGCTTGGCAGCTTTAATTATCTGACACTGTGCCCCAGTTTGCTCAATTACCACGCCCTCTGGACTTTTCCATGCGGGCCGCAGATCAAAAAAGTAACCCCAACAGCTGTCCTTGCCCCAGAGCCGCGGCTCCCGCCTTCGTGCTCTCCTACGCGCAAGGGGCTCCATCACGCTCGTGCCCCTTAACTTCCCCTTGGCGATCCGGAGTCCTCCGTAGATCGCCAGCACGGTCTGCCCTCTTCTACGTGGCCGTGGTCATCGTACCCCTCGAGTGCGCGGACGTGGTCTTCGGGGATTCGGGATCAAATTACCTCGCCATTTGGGCGCTGCACGCGGACCGGATTCACCCCCTGCTCTCCCACGGCATCGGCGTTGTCGGCCTGTCTTTCAGCGTCTTCTTCGCGTTCTGAGTCGCTGCGTATCTCGCTCCTGCGCTTTAGATCTTGGCGCGGCTGTCTCGCTTCTGGACGGCGCGCGGTTGGACCGTGACTCTCGCGAACAAAAAAGCATTCCACGAGCAATCCAGAAACGATGCCCGGACGATATGCCCTGATGAGGGATGTGGAGGACCATGCTGTGGAATAGTGTGATGGGTAAGACGCTATGCCCCAAGACGGAGAGGATGGAGGAGGATTCGGAGGATCGGGAGGAGGAGGAGGAGGAGGAGGAGGAGGAGGAGGAGGGAGGAGGAGGAGGAGGAGGAGGAGGAGGAGGAGGAGGAGAGGAGGAGGAGGAGGAGGAGGAGGAGGAGGAGGAGGAGGAGGAGGAGGAGGGGGAGGAGGAGGAGGAGGAGGAGGAGGAGGAGGAGGAGGAGGAGGAGGAGGAGGAGAGGGGAGGAGGAGGAGGAGGAGGGGAGGAGGAGGAGGAGGAGGAGGAGGAGGAGGAGGAGGAGGAGGAGGAGGAAGAGGGGGGAGGGGGAGGAGGAGGTGGAGGTGGAGGATCACAGCGAAACAAGTTACCCGCTTTGTTTGGTTACCAGCCTTCCTCTATTTTCGGCTGCGGCAAAGAAGGGGTGTGATGACTAGGGGGGGTTGGTTATCATGGCGGGGGCCATGCTATTCTCAATGTTCATGGCCCCTCTTTTTGTTTCATTACGTCCCTGGCCCCCCCGCTGAGCCGCGCACGTGCCGCCGGTCATGACTTGCACCCCCCCTCTTTTGGACACCCCCTCTTGGTCGCTGCCGATATTTATTCGGCCAGCCTCGTTTACAGGCCAGCTGAGTAGAGACTACCTTCGCAACAATCTTTCCCATGCGGCCTTCACTATCGCTGGTGCGCAGTACACCTCCTTTTGGCCGCTTCGGCTCGACATCCTGGTGGCATTTCCTTCTCTTGCGCAAACTGGTGTTGCTACCTCTGCGCAGTTTCAGACACTGGCCAGCCTCGACCACACGCCAGCTTACCCAGCTGCTCGCGTACAGGCGTGCGCGATACATATGGCCGCACATTGCATCTATTATCCTCCACTCGTGTCTGGTTGCTCCTCGCTTTCCCGGCCATTTTCCCACGCAGCTTGTCAGGCGGCACGCATTGGAATATGGGTTGGAGGCAGCGGTTGCTTGAGCTGTGTCGTGGCGGGAGTGCCCTACGGTAACAACTGCTCTTTGGCGGCGCCACGCCAACTTTTACCTCACAGCTCTTACTTGCGCACCGCCTCGGTCCACAGCATTGCCAGCAGCTCAAAAAAACACGGGGCAAAACAGCAACTATTTTCTTTTGCGGCGCAGCGCCACGTTTTTACAGCCTGCTTTCTCGAGTTGCCAGCGCATGCGCAATTTCTATAATCTGTCCTTCTTACACATTTATCCCGTGGCTCTGCTCACTCTACGTCGGTTCGGGGTTATCCTACAACACCGTGGGGCACTGCCCAAAGTTCGCACGCTAGCTTACGCACAGTGCGCATCCAGTGGCTATTATTGATGAGCGGTGGTGTGGTGGGCATGCTGGGAGGTGGTCAACACTGTGCGCACTGAGGTGCCGTTGTTTGTTTAGGTGCCAAACCCTATACGTGGGCAGTCTGCCCGCGTGTGAGACGATCAGGCACCATCCGTCAAGCGCTGCGTCGTCCACGGCCTATTGTGTCATCGCTTCTTGCTTACCGAGGTGACACTACCGATAAACATGTACTTTATACCGGCATTGCATATTATCTACTATGGGGGTGTTTGGTCGCTAAC
>CAUYUJ010014520.1:367695-397043 GCA_963575745.1 Prorocentrum cordatum
AGCAGTCTGAGACCATCTGGTGACCTGATCTCAGCCTGGAGAGTGATCCGCACCGCGCGTCCTTGATGGCGAGGCGAGAGAGGGGGAAAGAAAGATGGGGGAGAAACGAGGACGTCATCGTGCGCGCGTGCCTCGGCGGGGCCTAGTCCAGCGCTGCTGCTGCGTACACGAGGCGGAGGAGGAGGAGGAGGAGGAGGAGGAGGACGCCCTCTCGCGGCGCCGCCGCCGCTGAGACCCCGGCGCCGCTCGTCGTTTCGCCGCCGCCGTCGCCGTCGTCGGTCCCAAATCTTGCTTACAAGATCCCCCTGACACATTTTCACCACGCTCACGCCTGGCTCTGCTGAGTCATTGAGGCACGAGGTCGCAATATTGTATTCATATTCTAAAGATTACTCGCCAGAGCATTACGATCGAAAGCGGGCACTCAATACATTCTAAGACAGCGTGAGCAAACATCCTGGGCTAGAAGGAAACCAACATATTTGGAGCGGACTATCATCATCATTGGCGGCGTTTGCACTGCCCTCGCCTGAGGCCCCCTCGCGTCTTGCAACCAACATGGCGACTGGAGTTGTTTGTGTTCTCCCATGTTTGGCCGTTGAGGCAATTTCTTGGTTCAAGACAAAACACGGTGGGAGTTCTTCCATTGTCGGCCCTTCGGGGCTTGTGTAACGGGGCCAAGAAAAACGCTGGCTCGCCCGCGTACTAGACCCCCTCGAGTCGTGCGAAGAAACGACGGGAGTTGTTCCTCCATTTTCGGCCTTTGGGGTGTTTCTGGGCCAAGAAAACTATGCGTCGGGAGGGTTTCCTTGCATTTTCGCCCCTCCGGGGGGGTTCTTACCGGGCCAAGAAAGAGCATGACGGGAGGCTTTCTCCATCATCGCCGCTTGGGGGCCTTGTACGGGGCCCCGGGACCGTCAACAAAACGACGCAAGGTGAAAACACGGCCCTGAGGAAGGGGTCGAGACCTTCAGGGGCCCACGTTGTCGGACAGGCAAGCGCTGGAGTTGCTTTCCTTAAACAAAAACTGTGTGTTCCCGCGCGTGACGGGCGCTCCCCCGCATTGCTATCATGCCACTCTTGTTCGATCTCCCTGGTCATTTGTTTGTTATCGTGTTTTCCACGCGTGATGGGCGCTCTCCACATTGCTACCATCCCACTCTGATTCGATCTCCCTTGTCCAGACCCCCCACGTAGTAAATTTCACAACGTGGTTGTGACATTCAGTGGGGACCAATGCCAAGAAACCCTGCTTGCCTCCAGGGTGCCCTGGTTTGCTTGGGTTTCGATGGTTTTGCACCGAAAAGCGTCACGCTGCCACACCACAGCAGTGCATGGACGTCCTGGGGTCTCAGAGTTGGGTTCCTTGCGGGAGGCTTCTTGTGGACTGGCCTCCACTGTAATGCGACGTCGGGGGCCTGGGGATCCCGCCGATGACCCGCCGCCGCCGCGCTGCGATGCGCGCGGCCCGAGGACAGGCTCGCGCTCGGGCGGAACGTGGAGAAGGGCGAGACTTGGCTCCGCGGGGCTCGGGGGCAGGCTGTCGTCAGGGGCGACGCCGGGGGGGGGAGGGGGGGGGAGGCTCAGCGGGGGACGCATCGACCCCCCATCTCACCGCCAACCAAACCACCCCAAACCCAACCAAGCCGAAGGCCCCGATCTGCCCTCCATATCCAGTGTGTGGAGGGGGGGTAGGGGAACATGGGAAAAAAAACATATGAACCCTGTATCCCCCCCCCAACCCGAAATTCGGGTCTTCGGGTTGGGTTGGGGTGGTCTGGTAGGTAATCACCATCGCCCGTTTATCCCCGCTGGGGGCCCGATAACCCAGAGCGCCCAGGACCGTGCGGAGTCATCATCGGGGGGCCTGCCGCCTAGGTATCGGTGATGCCTCGCCGATTCCACCTCGAAGTTCCCCCCCCCTCCCCCTCCCCTGAGCTGGTCTCCATCCCCTAACTCTGCCCTTCAGTCGAGGAGGAGGAGGAGGCCCCCTCTCTCCGATAATGGGGCATGCAAAAGCGATGTTGCGATGCCTGGGTGCCGTCGCGAAGCAGCCTCGGAACTCCGATCGTTGGCCGCTGGATATACGGGCGTGCCAACATTCATCAAACACCTAAGGGCAATCGTAGACGTTGGCCTCTTTGGCCCCTCTTGGGGGTTGTGCCCAACGGCGGATGATTCGATCCAGTCTTACTGCCATTGCCACATTTGTCACGACCTCTGTCGTCGTCACCTGAGTTTGGGGCCCTGAGCACGACGTGGCCCTGGCAGACTTCCTGCTCATTTCCACCTCCCGCCTCTTTCGAGATGGGGCGCCGCGCGCGGACGGCCAAAAGGCTTCCGCGCTGAGGGCGCTCAGTGTGTTTGCTTTGTTCTGTGCACGCAATGCGAGGCGCCGTGGTGGCCACTCTGCGAAACTCCCCTGTGGCCTCTTCGCAGGTTGCGTCCGTGAGGGGATCCGGGGGCATTCGCAGGCCATGGCTTTACTCAGGTCGACGCGCGAGCGTCGGCGGCAATGTCACAACTCTTCCCTTCCCCTTCCGATAGCACTTCTTCTAGGCGGCACCAGTGCAACATTCTAGAGCACCTGGTGCCTTCTGACCCGGCGAGAGGCTTATAGCAGGCGCAGTTCGCTCGAAACCTGTGGTTAATAGCTTTCGGATCTCGCCATGCCCGTCAAAAGCGCGGGGCCAGATTGATGCGAAGACGGTTCATTCAGCAATGTGTGTGCCTTCTTCTCCTCCGCCCCTCCTCGTCTCCTCCTCCTCTTGCTTTTCCTCCTCCTCCGCGTCGTTGGACTCGACGCTGTGTATCTGAATTGTTTGCGGCCGATCAACCAGGTCACGCGGGTGCCCAGACTGACAGGCAGTCAGGCGATGAGCACGGTGCCTTCCTGGCGCGACGGATGTACGCGGGGGCAAATTAGCGCAAGTACTTTGCCCAGCGTTTCGGAAAAAGAGTGGTCTAAATTTGCGCCCCGTGCTTAGGAAGAAGAGTGCGCGGGAGGAGAAAAATGGCAAGATGGTGGCCGCGGCGACCCATGCTCGCAACCAATATCATTGTAGAGGAGCGGCGGGAGGAAGGTAGTGTCCAGAGGGGGGGAAAGGACGTAGACCCTCCTGTTCCTCGTGGCCTCGTCTCTCTTTCTGCCTCGCTGCTCCTCGTGTCTCCACCTCTCCTTTTGCCTTGCCGTCGTCGTCATTTTTTTGTTTCCTCCTCGTCCTCTTCTTCTCCTCGTCCTCATCTTCTCCTCGTCGTCCTCCTCCTTCTCCGTTCCCCTCGACGAGGTTCGAGTACGCCCGCTTCCTGATGCGCTGCGGCCAGCGCCAGCTGGAGGCTGAGAAGGCCCGCGGTGCTTCACTCCGGCGGCCCGCCACAAGCCGCCGTGCAGCCCGACTGTCGGTTCCGTCACCGGCGTTCTGTTCCTGTTCGTCGTCGTCTACGTCGCTACGGTCCACGTGAGTTTGGGGACGGTAACGCTTCGGGCCGCGCGCTGACGGCCCTCCTTGGGTATACCCCGGCTGGCCTCAACAGGCCGCCGAGCAGTCCGCGATGGGCTCAAAGGGCCCCCCGAGTAGACCAGGGCGGTCTCAACACCTTCGCGCCGCCTCCCGCGGCGCTCCTGGGTCGCTTTGCGTCCTAGGTTTGAGGCGTCGAGACCGCCCCGGGTTCTTCGGGGGGCCTGTTGAGGCCAACGGGGATTCGGGGGGCCTGGTGAGGCCAGCGGGAACTACCTGGGGGGGCTGTTTGTGCGCAGTCCGAAGCCTTACAATTAGGCGATCAATTCTTGGTTCTGGGTGTCCTAAAAAGAGAGAAGCCGAGGATATTCAGTATAGTAACGGTGGGGGCGCCAGTCAAAGCGAATCTGGAATCATCATTGCCTGATTCCGGTGTCAGGGTTATGGCCACGCCAAAAAGGTATATGTCCAGTCTGTTTATCTCTCTCTCTCTCTCGCTCTCCGTTTCTCTCTGTCTGCCTTTTGCTCTCTCAGGGTGCAATGCAAGGAAGTAGTTATAAGTCGACTCCTGCGTCTGGAAACAACCGTTGCGCAGCAACAGGGGTTTTCTGAAGCCAGGCTGTGGAACTTCCGCACCCATTGACCCCGCTAGACGCCATCCTGCGTGTGGACCCCTGGCGGCGCCTCTGGCTGAGAAATCCGTTCTGGCGCGGTACTCCGATTTTGTTTTCCATTTTGTGATGTGCTACCTACCAGAGCATCCGCCAGCCGAGAGGCACGCGAGGTCCTGAGGAGTGCCTTTCTCCCGACGATCCAGTCCAACCCTATCCTTGGGGCTGTGAGGGGTCCCGGGCCGATGAGGGAGGCCTTTGGTGCGTCGAATGTGTTTCAGCGGTCGTGCCAATCTCAGTGCCCTCGCGGCGCTGTGGCCACCATGCGGCGGACACGGACGTGCGGGTTCACGCGCGCACGCCATGTTTTCATGGCGCGGCAGATGTCGAGGGACTGCCCCGAGACAGGCCTCCCTCTTGCACCTCCCTCTCTCGGGGCCACACTGGAGGGTGATGGGCTCATGGGGGGCGCATCGGCCCGCAATCGTCCAGTGATCGCCGGCAGGCGCCCGATAGCCCGCGCCCTGGACCGTGCAGTTCCACCATTGGGGACCTATTGCCGATGCATCGGCGAAGGAGAATCAGGAGGAGGCATCTTGGAAGAGGCGGAAGAGGAAATAGGAAGGGAAGCGCACTCTGTCCCTCTTTCTCTCTCTCTTTGTCTTTCTCTCTCTCTCTTTTTCCCTTTCTCTCCTTTTTTCTCCCTCTCTCCTCTCTCTCCTCTCAGGGAGGCATGCGAGCTCTCCCTTGCTCTCTCTATATCTCCTCTCCCTCTCGCTCTCACTCTCTGCTTCTTTCGCTGTGCTTCGTGCCTCCGTCGGTGCCCCCGGCGCCGAGGCCCTGCGGTACGCAGTCTCGCTGCGTCCTGTGTCGGAGGGCCCGAGTCTCCCGGAGGCGGCCCGCGCCAACGCCCCCCCGCCGTCGGCGGCGTCCAGGAGGGTGGTGATGGCGTGTCTTCGTCGTCGAAGGGGGAGGGCGGGGAGATTTCGTCGGCTCTTGGGGGGTTTCTCGCCTCGGGATGCTCTCCAGCAGCTGCGCTGCGTCGAGGGCCGCCGAGAGGGCTACAGTCGGGGCCCGGAAGCCGCCAGGCGTCGTCCGAAGAGAGGGGTGTTGACTGGGGGCTGCGTGACAGCTCAGGCTCCCCGATGTCATTGCCGCCCCTTCTTGCGGCACGTTCCCCGGCCCCACTCCGTCCGCGCACATGCCTCGGGCCACGATGCGACCCCCCCCCCTTCTTCCTGGCCCCCTCACTTTAGGGTTTAGGGTTTAGGTTTTTTCCGTCAGCGCCTGGAACACCCTTAATGTGGACCAACCCCCACCCATAAAATGGAGTGGGGATGGGGTAGTCTTGTTGTTGTGAGATCGTAAGTTGTCTCATATTCTGGCTACGGAGACAGCGCTCCTCACATTCCCACCCTGCGCCGGAAGGGCGGCTGTCCACCCACGGCTTTCTGTATTTGGGTTTAGGGTTTCAATGTTAATCTATATTTTTCCCCAAACAGCTTGCTGAACGGGGTGCTGTTGTTGTAGACGCTAACTCTGGCCGGGAGAATTCAAAGCAGAGACGTTCTCAAAAAATGTGGCGGTCCAGGCCGTTTCGCCTAAGACATTTTCGCATCTCTCGTTTCTGAGTTGTCTCGGATTGGGCGTTTCGCGTGAGACATCCTGCAAACTCTGAATTCTTTACGCTTCGCGTATCCCCACCAGCCCATCTCACAGCAGCAACTCTTGCGAAGCATGCCGACAGTCGTGTTTTTCAGGCGTGCGTCCGCTTGGGCCCGCATATCTCCCCTGTTCCTCCTTCCTCCCGCCTCCTTGTACATCCTCCTTGTGGGGGGAGCGGGAGAAGGACGAGGCGGAGGAGGAGGGAGAGAAAGCGCTCCTCGTGGTTTGAGTCGTTTGGGGTTTCTCGTCCTGGTGTGAGTCGTTCGGGCCCTTCTTCCTGGTGTGAGTCGTTCGGGCTCTTCGTGGTGTGAGTCGTTCGGGCTCTTCGTCCTGGTGTGAGTCGTTCGGGCTTCCTCGTGGTGTGAGTTGTTCGGGCCCCTCATCCTGGTGTGAGTCGTTCGGGCCCCTCCTCCTGGTGTGACTCGTTCGGGCTCCTCGTAGTGTGAGTCGTTCGAGGCCCGCGTCGTGGTGTGAGTCGTTCGGGCTCCTCGTGGTGTGAGTCGGTCGGGCGCCTCGTCCTGGTATGAGTCGTTCGGGCCCCTCCTTGTGGTGTGAGTCGTTCGGGCTCTTCGTGGTGTGAGTCGTTCGGGCCCCTCGTCCTGGTGTGAGTCGTTCGGGCTCCTCGTGGGGCCTCTTGGGAGCCTCTTGGGGGCCTCTTGGGGCCTCTTGGGCGCCTCTTGGGAGCCTCTTGGGGGCCTCTTGGGAGCCTCTTGGGGGCTCTGGGGGCCTCGTGGGAGCCTCTTGGGGGCCTGTTGGGAGCCTCTGGGGGCCTCTTGGGGGCCTCTTGGGAGTCTCTTGGAGGCCTCTTGGGAGCCTCCTGGGGCCTCTTGGGGGCTTCTTGCGACCTCCTCAGAAGCGCAAATGAGCGCTACCCCCTGAGAAGGACAAAGTGAGCCCAAAACCTTCGTAAAATCAATGATTTTGAGAAGAAGGAAGAGGAGCGCTGCCCCCTCAGAAGGCCAAAATGGGGCCAAAACCATAGTAAAATCAATGATTTTGGCTTCACAGAAGAGGAGAGGGTTTTTTCTGTATCCCCCCGACGGGGCCAGAATCCTCGTGAGGGTTGTCGTTTTTTGGCCCTCCCAGGAGTCGAAAAAGACCCCTCCAACGACCCGCGGAACTCCCTCTCCAGGCCCAGGGGGAGGGGGTAGGGGGAGGGGTAAACCCCTCCCCGAAGGGGAAGAAGGGGTGTTGGGGGGTTGAGGACAGAGAGAGCTCTCTAAACCACTCACGCCCAAAGGGCTGGTGGGATTCCCAGATGCCGCGCAAGAGATGGTCTGGCCCGTTTCGCCTCAGACATCCTCGAAACTCTGAGCTCCCAGATGCCGCGCGAGAGGTGGTCTGGCCGGAAGATGAAGACCGGTTCAACAGACGACCGGTTCAACAGGGACCGGTTCAACAGACGACCGGTTCGACAGACACCGGTTCAACAGACGACCAGTTCAGCAAGGACCGGTTCAACAAAGACCGGTTCAACAGGACCGGTTCCGCAGAACCGGTTCCACGGAACCGGTTCCACAGGACCGGTTTCGCAGGACCGGTACCACAGAAACGGTTCCACAAGCCCGGTTCCACAGGACTGCAGTTCCACAGGACCGGTTCCACAGGATGGGTTCCACAGAGGCGGTTCCCTCCTGCTTTTCTCTCTCATTACACTGCTGCTGCTGTTGCTGCTGCTGCTGCTCCTCCTCTTCTTCCTCCTCCTCCTCATCCATCCCTCTCTGCCCTCCCGCCCTCCCCCATCCCTCGTTGCCGCTACGTCCCCCCGCCCCACATCCCTCATCCCTCCCTACTTCCTCCTCCCCTCTCCTCCCTCATCCATCATCGAGGGCCACCCACCCGACCCGTCCTGCCCAACCCGACCCGACCCGTCCCGACCCGTCCCGCCCATAGGGTATTCGCGTGCCAACTCGATGGCGCATCATTATTTAATGTCTCGCCCGCCTGACACGACCCGAACCGCCCGTTAGGGTCCGCCCGCCCGACCCGACCCGTCCCGCCCGTCAGGGTCCGCCCGCCCGCCAGACCCGTCCCGCCCGTTCGGGTACTCGCGTGCCAACTCGATGGCGCACCATACTTTAATGTCTGCCCGACCCGACCCGACCGGCCCGTTAGGGTCCGCCCGCCGGACCCGTCCCGCCCGTTAGGGTACTCGCGTGCCAACTCGATGATGCATCATTATTTTATGTCCCGCCCGCTCGACCCGACCCGTCTCGCCCGTGAGGGTCCGCCCGCCGAACCCGAACACGTCCGCCCGCCCGCCGGACCCGTCCGCCCGTCCATAGGGTACTCGCGTGCCAACTCGATAATGCATCATACTTTAATGTCCCGCCCGCCCGCGACCCGACCCGTCCCGCCCGATAGGGTCCGCCCGCCCGACCCGACCCGTCCCGCCCGTTAGGGTCCGCCCGCCCGACCCGACCCGTCCCGCCCGTCAGGGTCCGCCCGCCCGCCGGACCCGTCCCGCCCGTTAGGGCACTCGCGTGCCAACTCGATGGCGCACTATACTTCAATGTCCGCCCGATCCGACCCGACCCACCCGTTAGGGTCCGCCCGCCGGGCCCGTCCCGCCCGTCAGGGTACTCGCGTGCCAACTCGATGATGCACCATTATTTTATGTCCCGCCCGCTCGACCCGACCCGTCCCGCCCGTGAGGGTCCGCCCGCCCGACCCGACCCGTCCGCCCGCCCGCCGGACCCGTCCCGCCCGTTAGGGTACTCGCGTGCCAACTCGATGATGCATCATACTTTAATGTCCCGCCCGCCCGACCCGACCCGACACGCCCGTTAGGGTCCGCCCGCCCGACCCGACCCGTCCCGCCCGTTAGGGTTACTCGCGTGCCAACCGACACGTGTGGGCACTTATTTAGTCCGCCCGCTCGAGGGGCCACGTTCCGCCCGTTAGGGTCCGCCCGCCCGACCCGACCCGTCCCGCCCGTTAGGGTCCGACGGCCCGCCGGACCCGTCCCGCCCGTTAGGGCACTCGCGTGCCAATTCGATGGCACATCATACTTTAATGTCCCACCCGCCCGACCCGACCTGACCTTTCCCGTTAGGGTCCGCCCGCCCGACCCGACCCGTCCCGCCCGTTAGGGTCCGCCCGCCCGACCCGTCCCGCCCGTTAGGGTACTCGCCTGCCAACTCGACGGTGCATCATTCTTTAATGTCCCGCACGCCCGACCCGACCCGTCCCGCCCGTCAGGGTGCCCGACCCGACCCGACCCGACCCGGCCGTTGGCCCGTTGGGTCCGCACGCTCGCGCGCTCGCCAGACCCGTCCCGCCCGTTAGAGTATCGAGTGCCATCTCGATGATGCACAATCATTTTATATGCCCGCCCGCCCGACCGACCCGTCCCGCCGTTAGGAGAGGAGGAGGTAAGGAGGAGGAGGGGGAGGAGGAGGAGGAGGAGGAGGAGGAGGAGGAGGAGGAAGAGGAGCAGGTAGAGGAGGAGGAGGGGAGGCCGTCGCCTGGAAAACGCCTGCGCCAAAACGGGCGTTGGGTGACTGTGACTGTTGTGGGCGGGCTTGCTTTGCTGGAGGTCCGAGGAGGAGGAGGAGGAGGAGGAGGAGGAGGAGGAGGAGGAGCGGGAGCGGGAGCAGGAGCAGGAGCAGGAGGAGCGCGAGGGAAGCCTACGGGAAGAGGACGGGGAGGATGAGCAGGAGAAAAAACACCGTCGTCGTCGTCTTCGTCGTCGTCGTCGTCGTCGTCCTTGTCGGAGTCGGCACCGTCGTCGTCTTCGTCGTCGTCCTCGTCCTCGTCCTCGTCCTCGTCCTCGTCGTCGTCGTCGTCGTCGTCGTCGTCGTCGTCGTCGTCGTCGTCTCCGTCGTCCTCGTCGTCGTGGTCGTCGTCGTCGTCCTCCTCGTCGGTGTCTTCGTCGTCTTCGTCGCCGTCGTCGCCGCCATCGTTGTTATCGTCGTCGTGGCAGAGACGGATCTGGGAAAGCGGTTCCGGGGAAGCGGTTTTGGGGAAACGGTGCACCGGGGAAACGGTCCAGGGGAACCGGCTGCGGGGAAACGGTTCTGGGGAACCGGCTCCGGGGAAACGGATCGGGGGAAACGGTTCCGGGCAAGCGTTCCCGGGGAAACGGAAGCGGGGAAACGGTCCCGGGGAAACGCTCCTCCGGGGAAGCGGTCCCCGGGGAAGAGGTCTCCGGGGAAACGGTTCTCCGGGGAAACGGTCCCGGGGAAGCGGTTCCGGGGAAACAGTTCCCGGGGAAACGGTTTCGTATCGGCCCGTTTCGCCTGAGACATCCTCCAAACTCTGAGCTCCCAGATGCCGCGCGAGAGGTGGTCCGGCGCGTTCCGCCTGAGACATCCTCGCAACTCTGAGCTCTGAGATGCCGTGCGCGAGGTGGGCTGGCGCGTTTCGCGTGAGACATCCTCGAATGTCTGAGCTCCCAGATGCCGCGCGAGTGGTGGTCTGGCCCGTTTCGCCTGAGATATCCTCCAAACTCTGAGCTCCCAGATGCCGCGCGAGAGGTGGTCTGGCGCGTTCCGCCTGAGATATCCTCGCAACTCTGACTTCGGAGATGCCGCGCGCGACGTGGTCCAACCCGTTTCGCCTGAGACATCCTCGCAACTCTGAGCTCTGAGATGCCCTGCGCGAGGTGGTCCGGCCCGTCTCGCCTGAGACATCCTCGCAATTCTGAGCTTTGAGATGTCGTGCGCAAGGTGGTCCGGCCCGTTTCGCAAAAGACATCTCGCAATTCTGAGCTCCCAGATGCCGCGCAAGAGGTGGTCCGGCCTGGGGGCCCAGACGACCACATGTTACATATCTCCCCTGGGACCCCGGGATCTCCAGGAGGCCCCACGGAGCTTCAGGAGGCCGCAGGACGCCCAGGACAGGCCCCAGGGGTCCCCAGGAGATTCCCAGGAGGCACCCAGGAGTCAGAACATGTCAAGTTAATACACATCCGGTGTCGAGTGGTTGATTTTTCCTGCTCTTGTGCCCCCCCCAACAATTTTTGGGGGGCCCAGACGGCCACATGTTCGATATCCCCCCCAGGGCCTGGGCCCCAGGGAGCCCTAAGAGGCTTCAGGAAGCCTCAGGTGGGGTCCAGGAGGCCACAGGAGGCCCAAGAGGAAGCCCCAGGAGGTCCCCAGGAGGCCCCAGGAGGCCCCAGCAGGCCCCCGGAACTCGGAGCTCTGAGACGCCGCGCTCGAGGTGGTCCGGCCCGTTCCGCTTGTGATTTCCTCGCAGCACGTTTCGCCCGAGTCATCGTCGCAATTCTGGGGTCCGAGATGCCGCGCGCGAGGTGGTCCAACCCGTTACGCTGGAGATATCCTCGCAATTCTGGTCTTCGAGATGCCGTTCGGGATGAAGAGGAGGTGGAGGAGGAGGAGGAGGAGGAGGAGAAGGAGGAGGCGACAGCTTCTAGTGTACGAGAGAGTACGACACCCTCTAGCATTAGCTTCCTGAATAGGCATGCGTCACACACGTTTTCGTGTAAACATCTCATGTGCAAACATCATGTTATCATGTTCTAACATGCCATGCCAGCCCGCACTGGGCGGGCACGCCATCGACCTTGGAAACCGCAGGGGGTTTTAAAACATCCTGTTTGGGGATACTGCACTCTGGCTAGACTATTTTTCTTGGGGCGGTCGGATTCCAATATGCATTCTTCCTACGCGTCCAGCGTAGGACGCTCATTGCGTTTTACGTAGGCGAGACATGCCGAGGCCCTCATGCGCCACGAGTTGGCCACTGGGCCAACGTTGTCCATGGCCGCGTGTAAGGTTCACGGTTTCGCCCATGCCTGGGCGGGCCAGGCGGGCCCTGGTCTGATCCACTCGAGGTGGCGCTGAACGTGCCCGCACAGCTGGCTGCCAGCGTTTAGGGTTGGCGGTTTCGTCGCTGCCTGGGTGGGCCGAGTGGGCCTTGATTTCATCCACTGGGGATGGCGTTGGGTACCGCGGCGCAACCGAAGCTTCTCCAGCCCCCCATCGGTCAAAATTTGGGGTCGCACCCGTTCCTGCCTTGGCCAGGCGAGCCTTGATCTGATCCGCCGGAGGAGGTGTGTGGCCGAGTCCGGAGGATCACAGGGTGGAATGGGGTGGATGTCTCATCGCAAGTCCCTGGGGCTGTGTGCCTCCAACGGAGTGCCCTGGTCCCTGCGCGGCTGACAATTCACCGTGGCGTGCGCCCTGGTGCACCATGGGGGCCCAGCCTCCCAGAGAGCGCCCCACGTCAGGGGCGGCCAGGAGCGCCCTGGGTCTTGGGCAGCTGCCGATTCACCGTGGGCACCCGCGGAGCCGATTCCGGTCCTGCCTAATTCACCGTGCTGTTGGTCCGGGCGGCCCTGTGGGGCCCCTGGTGGCTTCGAAATCGCCACGGAACGTCCCTGGCGCGCCCAGGAGCGCCCTGGGCTGTGGGCGGCGGCCAGTCCACCGTGACGGGCGGCCGTCCGGGGGGGGACTCTGGCGCCTCTGGAAGGCTCTCGGCGAGGCGCAACTGCAGGAGAGCAACCCGAGCTCCCCCACCCCTCGCCCCACATGATTTTCATTGTTCAGGGATTACCGTCCAGAATTTAACGGACCTCCCGGGGACCTCCCAGGGCCCCACCTCCAGGGAACTCTTCCCGATAATTTCCCGATCATTATATGGATTTAATAAATCACAGCGAATTACCGGGAAGGCCCCCACCTCCAAGGGCCCCACCTCCCGGGACCTCCCAGGATTTTTTCCCTCTAATGCCTGGACGGTAATTCCCGTTAATTCGGGACCTCCTCCTCCTCCTCCTCCTCCTCCTCCTGCTCCTCCTCCTCTTCCTCCACTTCTTCCGAGCCCTCTTCTCGGGACCCTGGGGACCCCGAGGGCCCGACGAGAACCCCCTGGTGAGGGCCCTCCTCAACAGCTGGAGCAGGCGAGAGCTTCGAATGCCGGCCGAGCCCGTGCCTCCTCCCGTGCCTCCTCCCGTGCCTCCTCCCGTGGCTCCCCAGGGCTCCTGTAAGCCTTTGAGGTCCATGGGTGTGGTTTTCCTGTAGCCCCACCCCCTCTACGTGCAATATAGGAAAATAGGCAAACCACGTAAGACCGAGTATGACTGACGCCCATAATCATCGGTTGGAGCACGCGGGAATTACAGGGAAATTATAGGGAGTTATAGGGAAATTCAAGGGGAATTATTGGAATTAGGGAGTTATAGGGGAACTATGAGGAAATTGCAGGGAAGCTCAAACAGGGAATTATCGGTAACTCAAAACCCGATCCCCCTTCTTGTAACACAACGGGCGCGCTCAAACTATGAAGATGATGATCCTGCTGAAGATGCTGCTGATGATGATGATGATGATGATGATGATGATGATGATGATGATGATGATGATGATGATGGCAATGGTGATTATATTGATACCGACGTTGGTGATGCTGATGCTGCTGCTGCTGATGATGATGACGATGCTTTTGATGATGCTGATGATGCTGCTGTTGATGCTGCTGATGATGCTGCTGCTCCTGATGACGACGATGTCGATTCTGATGATGTTGATGATGATGTTGATGCTGATGATGATGCTGATGCTGATGATAATGCTGAGGACGATGGTGATGATGATGATGATGATGATGATGATGATGATGATGATGCCGATGACCATGACGACGGCGATGATGAAGCTGCTGATGATGCTGAAGCATTTTGATCACGATCAGTAGCTTGCTGATATTCCTTTCCCTCAGCAGGTCTGTGTGATGATGATTGCCGCTCGATAGGCTGTTGACTGCCGATGATGTTGCTGATGTATGATGCGATGGTGTTCTCCCGATGGTGATGATGATGCTGATGAGTGATGACGATGATGATGTGAGATGATGCTGATGATGATGATGATGAGGATGATTGGTCGATGGATGATGATGATGATGGTGGTGGTTGGTGGTGATGATTATGGATGATGATGATGATGATGATGATGATGATGATGATGATGATGATGATGATGATGATGATTATGATGATGATGATGATGATGATGATGATGATGATGATGATGATGATGATGATGATGATGATGATGATGATGGTGATGGTCGTTCTCTGAACTTTAATCCAGAAGCATAATGAGAGCCGCCAAATGGTGTCCGCCCGCTCAGGAGCTAGCGATGTATCTGCACCGTCGCCTTTCCTCTCGAGGTGCGGCCAGAAGGGGCAGGCCTCTCTTCGATCGGCTCTCTGCTGGCCGGGATTGCTTGGGGCCTTCCCGCGTCTCGTCGCAGGTGCATGCAGTTCGCGGGTTTCGAGCTGGACGGCGTCGACCACGCCGTGCGCGCCTCGCGCGAGCGGACCTGGCGGTGAAAGGCCGCCTTGACAGAGCTCTTGGCCGAGCGTCGGTGCAGCGGCGACTTTAGGGAGATCCTCACTGGCCGCCTGACCTGGGTAATGCTGATCCAGCATTGCTCCCTGTCCGTGCTGTCGGCCGTCTACGCCCCCGCGCGCAGTGGAAGAGGGCGGCTCGTGGAGCTGCGGCCGGCGGCGCGGCAGGAGCTGACGATCGTCATGGGCCTGTTCCCGCTGCTGGTCGTAGGGTATGGTTGCCGCCGGCGACGCCTCGCACTCGGGGTTCGGGGTGCAAGAGACGGGGGTCAATGCAAACGGGGGTCAGTCAGAGCGCCAGATCTTGCAGGACCCTGCAGAGTCAGGCTTGCACCGGCCCTTTCTTGGGTGCAGGATCTTGCAGGATTCTGCAGGGCCTGACTGGGCTGGGTTTGGATTGACCCGGGTCGGCACATCCCCGAGGGGCGCGGGTCCTGCTGGCGTCGCTGCAAGCCCTCCGAGGCCGCCGCCTTCGGCCGCGTCTCCAGGCGCTGGCGGCGCCCGCGCGGCGTGGCCCGCGGCTGGGCGAGACCGCGCGTTCCTCGCCGAGGGCGCCGTGGACACCGCGGCCGCTGGCCCCGCGCCGCTAGCATTGTGTCGTGCCTGTCCCTCTACAGGAGGAATATTCAAACATGGTGCAAGAATGGTTTGGTGGCGATTTTCGACAATTTGGGACGATTGTCGCATATGTTCTGGCAATTTTCTATTGTTCCCTCAAAATCCGCTTGTAGGAGGACATGCCCGACCTGACGCTAGCAGCTGTCGCAGCCGCTGGCGGCGAGTCCGAATCGGCCGCCCAGATCGACGAGATGGGCTCCGCCGCCGGCCTGCTGCGGGCGCGCGCGGTCGCGGACTCGTTCGACTCGGTGGGGCCCGACTTCATGCAACCAGGCCGCTGGCAGGTGGTCCAGAGCTTTCAATGAAGGGCCGATGCTAACATCCTCCGTCTCGAGAGACTGGCTTTGTTTTCGGCTCGTGGCCATCTGCTCCGTGGTCGAACTGCTTTCGGTCGACGGCTTTTCATTTTCGTCGACAATCTCGGGCTGGCTCTCGCTGTCTGCAAAGGGCGCTCTGGGGCCGTCCAGGTCCCAGACGTGCTCCGAGAGATCTTCGCCGTGCCCCTGGCGCGCGTGGTCTGGCCCTCGGCCCGACAGGCCCCCTCAGAGCGCAGCCCTCTGGGCTGTCCCTCGTGAGATCACTTCTTTTTAGAAAAAGCGCGGGCAAGCCAGACGTTGTGGGCACCGCTGCTGGCGCCGTAGCCGCCGCTGCCGACGCGGGCGCTCTGCCAGCCATTCCGCCGTTTGCTGCCATCAGCGAGAGGGGCCCGACGCGACTCTTGCGGTAGTGCTGGGTCCCTGCGCGTGGCGGGCGTTGCCGACGAGGCACCCCAGCGCGGTGCAAGTGGCCGCGCGTCAACGCTGCCTGCCGCTGCCGCCGTCGCCCCTCGCCCTCCCGACCATGCGTGACCTGAGCTATTTGGAGGGCCGGTCGGTGGCGCCAGTGACGTACAAAGACTACTGCCGCTGGACCCTGGGTTTCTTCCAGTGGGCGTCGTCGGTTCGCCTGGACTGGGGCAGCTACGAGCAACTGGAAGTCTGCCTGGTCCCCTTCCTGGGCGAGCTGTTCTTCGGGGACTTCGCCGGCGACGACGCCGGCACGCTGGTCGCAGCGGTGGAGTTTGTTTTGTCCAGAGCTGAGCCGTTTGGGAGCGGGCGCGCTACCGCGCGCGTCTCTCGCTCTCCAGGGCAGGGGCAAGATCGCCACCCGGAAGAGCCGCATGCTCGCGCAGTGGGCGCTGCTGCGCGCGATTATGTTTGTCTTCCGCACTGGGGCTTGGTAGGGCACGCAGTTGCCGCCCTGATCTCCTTCGTAGTAGCGTACTTTCGGCCAGGCGAATGCGATTCGCTCGCGTCGCTCCAGCTGGTCGCCCCCGTCGAGGCGGCCGGAGGGGCCGCGAGCGTCTGGGGCCTGCTGCTGGCTCTGGTGCAGATGGGGGCCCCGAGTTAGACGAACGCTTGGCGACGCGGTGCTCTTGGAGTCGGCGCCGTTCCTGTGCCCCTGCCTGCAGGTCTTCAAGGCCCGCGCCCGAGTTCCGACAGGCCGCATCTGGGCTCTCCCATGGGGCGACCTGTCCGTCCGACTGGCGGAGGCCGCGGCGGAGCTTCAGCTCTGGGGCCTGGGGGCCACGGCGCGCGGGCTTCGCCGCGGAGGTGCGTCTCGCGACCTCCCTCGCCAGCGCCGGGCGCAGCTGGGAGTGAAGCTGCGTGGGCGCTGGGCCTCGGACTCGACGCTGAAGCGCCGCGCCAAACATGCGCGCGCGGTCTCAGAGTTGGCCCGGGCGCCCCCGCAGATGGTGGAGCACGAGGACCGCGCCTCGGAGAGGCTCGCCGCCGCGTTCGCTGGCGCGGCCGTGCCCCTGCCGCCTCCCGCCGCGAGGCGCGGCCAGCAGGCCCCGGCGAGTCGCCGCTGAGTGACCGCCTTGTTGTGGCCCGCCTGCGCTTGTTGCTCCGTGCTGTGATGTCCGCCGCCAGTCACAATCGCAAACGGGTCCTTCTCGAGTTTTTTGCCGGTTCCCAGGGGCGCAGCCGAAGGGTGAAACATTCGGGGTGCGGGGTGATTGCCGCTGATTTCGTTTCTCCTCCGTGGTTCGGTCTGGGCCGCCCGGCCATCCCGCGGAGCCTTTTCGGTTTGGTTTCTTCGGGGGTCATCCAGGCCGTCTGCCTGGGAACGCCCCGCAACATTTGGTCGCAGGCTGGCACCGGCCCCCAGGCAACAGCTGGTGCAGGCTTCGCTCTCCCGATGCGAGGGGCCTCCCAGGCTTGGAAGGCCAACTTCTCGTTTCTATAAGAATCGCTCGGGCTTGCGTGCGTCCAGGAATCCCCGCTTTCCTGGAGAAGCCGGCCTCTTCTTTCCGTTGGTCCTCTTTTCCTCTCGTCAGACTCGCCCCCCCCCCTTCGCCCCCCCTCCTTCTGTCCCAGAGCCTGGTCCTTGATTGCGAAGGCCTTGCGGCCGGTGCTGCTGACCTTGAAGGGGGACGACGACGACGACGACGACGACGACGACGACGACGACGACGACGACGACGACGACGACGACGACGACGACGACGACGACGCTGACGTGGGTCAGAGTCCTCAGGGACTCTGTTGGGGATCTCTTCGGAGCGCTGTGGGAGGCCTCTGGGGGAGCCTTTTGGGGGCCTCTTGGGGCTTCCTGGGGGTCTCCTGGGGGCCTCCTGGAGCCTCTTCGGGGACTCTTGGGCGCCTCTTGGGGCCTCCTGGGAGCCTCTCTGGGCGTCGGGGTCGACATGTCCGTTTGGTTCCCCTGTCAGGGCTCCCTCTTGGAACCCTCTTCGGGGGCCTCTTGGGCCGTCTTGCAAGCGTCTTGGGCTTCGGGCCCTTTTTCTTTGGTCCGTGTCGGGACCCTCTTGAGGGCCTCTTGGGGCGATCGTTGGAGCCTCTTGGCCCGTTTTGTAGCGTCGGAAAGCTGAAAAGGCGAGAGCATCCGAATCTCTGACACAACTGTAAGAACATGATTGATTTTTGCGTTTTGAGGCTCTTTTTGGAGTGCTCTTCGAGGCCTCTTGGGACGTCTTCCAGCCCTCTTGGGCCGTCTGGAGGCCGTAAAGGTCTTGGACCGATCATTCGACGACTCGGGGTCCTCGGGCCACGTCGGCACTCTTGGGGCACCTTCGGCTCGTCTTGAGTTTTTTTTTGGGCCCGGGCCTACCCCCCCGGGACCCTCCCCCCTGGCGGGGAAGGGATCCGAGGGAAGGAACTCCCATTTCCACTCGATGCCGACGTCGCTCAATTTCGTTTTGGCTGGCGCGCTTGAGGAGGAGGGCCCAGGACAAGGGGAGGGCGGCGACGGGCCCAGGAAAAGAGAGGAAGCGGCGACGGCGACGGCAACGATGACGACGACGACGACGTCGACGAAGACGAGTCAAACGGAACAGCCTCTTTCCACACGCCGACAGGGTCGGCGGATTTTTGTGTATTTGGGACCCGTTGGAGGAAACGGACCCAGGTCCAAGCGTAGTCTAGCGGTTTCAAGATCAGATTGTTCAAATTATGTAATGCTCGCGGCGGTCTTTGCGCGCACTCGGACAGTGAACCCAAGTTGCGCAGAGAGCACCCGGCGGATGGCCTGAACTTCCGCCTCGGCTATAATGAGTTGCGTTTCGGGCTTCCACTTAGCCCGCCTCCATCATGTGATTATGATATGGTGCCAGTTTGGCAACATAGAAAAACAGTTTTGACGGCCTTCGGCCAGAAGCCTTCCTGGGAAATGGGCTGGTCCCTCTCCCTCCGCTCCTGGTCGGTGGTGGTGTCCTCCTGCTCCCTCCCCTCCTCCGCTGCCGGCCGATCCTCGGCACGACCCGGTCCGTCGTGGTGTGCAGTTGCTTTTCTCGCGAACACGACATCGAAATTTGGCTTGTGTGATGCGCTGCATGATGATGCTGCTGCTGCTGGTGATGATAATGATGCTGGTGCCGATGCTGGTGCTGATGATGAGGATTATCTCGGTGATCGGGATGAGGATGATGCTACTGCTGATGATGATGCCAGTGACAATGCGGATTAATAGTCCTGGTGCCGATGTTGATGGCGATGGTGATGGTGAGAGGAGGAGTTGCAGTTGAAATGCGAGGAGCATGACGAGGACGAAACCACCAGGAGTCAGCGAAGGAACAGGCGGTGTACGGTAGGCAATAAAGGAGGGACGATGAGAATAGCAAGAAGGGGACGAATCATAGTAATGCTGAAATTTTTGAAGATCATAATGGTGATCGATGCTGTTGATGTTGCTGCTGCTGATGATGATGATGATGATGATGATGATGATGATGATGATGATGATGATGATGATGATGATGATGCGGAGGATGATGATGAGGAGGAGGTACAGGAAGACTATGGGGAGGATGGTAAGTCCAAGTTGAAGCTGAACGATGATGATGATGATGATGATGATGATGATGATGATGATGATGATGATGATGATGATGATGCTAATGCTGATGCTGATGCTGATGCTGATGCTGATGCTGATGCTGATGCTGATGCTGCTGCTGCTGCTGCTGCTGATGATGATGATGATGATGATGATGATGATGATGATGATGATGATGATGATGATGTATGATGCTGGATCGACATGGTGCCGACGATGCTGCTTATGATGATGCTGATGCTGCTGATAATGACGATCCTGCTGATGATGATGGTGATGATGACGACGACGATGGTGATCATGATGGTGATCATGATGATGGACATGATGATGGTGCTGATTATGACGATGATGGTCATGATGATGCTGGTGACGGTGATTATTATGATGATGCTGATGCTGAAGCTGACGCTATTGATGATGCTGATGCCGATGCTGCTGCTGATGATGCTCATGGTGCTGATGCTGGTGCTGCTGATGATGGTGATGTCTATTATGATGATGTTGATGATGGTGCTCATGATGATGATGGTCATGCTGATGATGATCATGCTGTTGATAATGCTGCTGATGATGTTGATGATCATGCTGCTGCTGATTATGATAGTGGTGGTGCTGATGCTGATGATGATGGTGCTGGTCATGTTAATCGTGATGATGTACGAGTCAGCTTTGATGAGCGAAGGAGGGAGGGACATATCGAGGAGTAAGTGGATGACATTGGACCAAGAAAAGGGAGTAACAGGAAGTTGGAGGAGGAGTTTGGATTAGGGGAGGAGTAGCTGGCCCAGGGTATGCATCCTCCACACCCCTTTGCCAGGCCACGTTCTTGGCAATGCTGCTGCAGAACCACGACCAGCCGAGCGCCCTGGGTTCATCTCAGGAGTCGCCGCCGCTCCGCGTTCGAGAGTCGCGACGGAGAGAGGAGCACGGGGGGGAACTGCTCGACGTGGGCATCCCAGTAGGTGCATGTTGTACTCCTGCCGCGTCTCGCTGAGGAACTCTGTGTGTGAGTGTGATGGTGTGGGGGCGAGTCCGCGTAGACGACGGGAGCGGCCGCGAGGACGACGACAACAGCGACGGCTTCAGTGATGTCCAGTGGCAGATAGACCATATATTGATTGATTCCATAGTCTGGGGGAGAATTGTAGATGCAGGGATGATGCATTCTATGAACATGGGGAGCAATCGCGACACCGTGGCTGTTGTTATGGGGACGCGTGGCTAGACACCACGCAGCAACAATCCCAAAGACATCAATGCTGATTGGTCTCAGCTCGAGGTTCCTGCGCACGACGTGCCGTAAGCGAAGGACCCAGCTTGCAGGTGGCGAATTCTTTGACACGCGCAAATGCATGCGCGGAGGGGTGGGGTAACATGCCTCTGGCGCGCGCGCGGGGCTCGCAGTCCCGACGCTCGCACGCGTCCTCCCCGCCCATCTCTGCATTCCCCTAGTTCGGCGGCTCCGCCGAAGGCCCCAGTGGCGACGCTTGCATCACGGTCCCGCTCAATTTTTTCGGCACACCTCTCACACGATCCGTGGCCCCATATGATGCACCACCAAGTGCCCCATTGGCTGTGCCCGCACGCGTCCACGTTCCATGCTGGCACTCCCTTTACACGCCTTGTGGTCTCATGAGATCCACCGAAGGCGGTACCCACCTCGCGATACTCACCACTGCATATGGTTGGGCCCTTAGTCCGGATATTTTTTGCCCCAGCCATTCTGTGGTGTTGGTTTCTCGTTTTGAAGGGACAGCACCCCGCGTTCCTTCGTTTCATCTCCCCCTCTTCCCTCTTCCCACCCGTGCTTCTGCCATGCCTATGACCTCATCTCATCACCATCTTGCGTAGCCCTCCGGCGCCCAGCCCCATTTTGGCGCACCCCTCACACGGTTCGTGGCCCCATAGGTAGATGAGCCGAAGGTTTTAGTGGCAGACATGATGACGCCGCCGCCCCATTTTGGCGCACCCCTTGCACGGTTCGTGGCCCCATTAGGAGCTTACCGAAGGCTCCCGTGGCAGGGTTCGCATGAGGGCGCCGCCCCATTTTGGCGCACCACTCACGGTTCGTGGGCACACGGGGATCTCCACCAAACGCGGAACTGCAACATGGTATTCACAATTGCGTACGTTGGGGTAGTTCGCAATGTTTGTGTGTGTGTGTCTGTCTGTTGTGTTGTGTTGTTGTATATACATGTGCGTATACCTGTATGCATGTACATGTATAGATATGTGTGGCTACACTTATATAAACATACACATATATCTGTGTATGTATAGCTGTATAGACAGACCTATAGGACATACTGTATATGTACACACGTACACGTAGTTGTCTGTGTATATGTAAATATACGCATATACATATGCAGATGTACACGTGATTGTGCACGCCGATGTAGCTATATATGTACATGTGTATGTATAAGTATATGGTAATGCACATGAATGTGTGAATGTATATGGACTTGCATATGTATATATGCAAATGTATATGCATACGTGGATGCATACGCACATTTGTTATGACATCACTTACCTGTAGGTTCATGTGTATGTATATATGGATATGCACGTGTATGTGTATGCGTGTATGAAGGCGCATATATGTACGTATACGCATGTGTATATGTGTACGCGAATGCATGTGCCTATGTTCGCGTTCATGCTTCTTGCAATCTAATGTACAGGGGAACGTGTACACGTATATTCATCAGTCTATGCATATGTATTTGTATACGTATATATATATATATATATGTGTGCATGATGTGGATGCATCTGTATATGCATAGTAAGTTGCAGATGTCTCTTTGCATCCATATACATAGGTGAAACTATGTATGTACATGTTTGGGCATGTGTATGTGTCGAGGTATGCGTTCATATGTTTTGCATTTGCATGTGTATATGCACATGTTTAGGTTTACGTACATGCATATGTATATGTGTGTGTATAGATCTATACATATTTACATGTATGTGCACGGTATGTATACGCATGGTCATGTACATGTATAGGTACATGTATCTGTGTTTGAGGTGTATATGTAGTTGTTCTTGTTATGTATATGTGTATGTAACTGTGTAGGTTCATGTATGTAAATGTGTTTGTGCTTGTGGTTGTGGTTGTGTATGTGTATGTGTATAAGTATGGGCTTGTAATATGTGTGTGTATTCGTATACGTCTACAGTTTTTATGTATAGTGGTATGTGTATATGTAGTCGTACGTGTTCTTGTATATGTCGAATTTTATATGTTTGCATGGCTGTGTGCATGTATGCATGCATGTATGCATGCGTACGGCTATGTATATATATATATATATAGATGTGTGTGTGTAAATGCATGTGTATCGGTATATGTACATGCCAATGTGAATGTATATATATATATATGAGATGTATACGTACATGGGCATGTATATGTACATATAATTGCACATGCTTATGTGTCTCTACACGCATACATGTATATATCTATATATACAAGTGGCACGTGTGTGCCCAGGCTCATACAACAAGCTGAAGGGGCGTTTGAAGCAGGAGTGACATGCAACAGCGAAGTCGCACTCGAGCGCAAGTGGGGTTGCCACACTTTGCGATGTGTGTACCAGGGCCCCCCAGGAAGCCTCAGGAGGCCCGACTGGGATACCAGAAGAGGCTCCAGGAGGCCCCAGGATTGTGAGTGTTGTGTGTGTGTGTGTGTGTGTGTGATGTGTGCTTTGTGTGGTGCGTGTTTTTTGTGTGTTGTCGGTGTTGTGTGTGTGTGTGTATATTTGTATAGTCTGATTGGTTGTAGACTGCAGGTTAAGTGGGAGGGGGTGTGTGCTCAGGTAGCCATTTTGGTTCCGTAGCGTTCGGCTCTGGCCGACGCGCGGGTGTTCCAGGGGGCCGCGGGGCGGCCATAACCACAGCCGTACTAGTCCGCGGACTAGGTAGCGCGCCTGTGGTGCCATGGCTGTGGGCTTCCTGGGGGCGCACCTGATGATCTTGGTTACGGGCGGCGCTCTTACGGTCCAAGGGGCACTTGGCTGGCTGCCGTTCGGGCGCGGGGGACATGAGGTCCCAGCGCCGACGCCGCCAGCCCTGCCCGGGCCGACAGCGCCACCGGCAGGCGGTGGGGGGCGAGGCAAGGGGCGAGGACCGCCCGCCAAGCCCGCGCCTGCAGGGGGAAAGGGGCGAGGGCCGCAGGCCAAGCCCCCGGGGGCGCCGGGCGTCCCACCGCCGCCGCGGTCAGGGTCGACTACAACGACCACGACCGCGGGCCTCGGGCGCGTAGGCGAGGGCGAGCCCACAGGCAGCCCAGCTACGCCGGCATACGGAGGTAACAACGAGCCCACGGGTGCGCCTGGGCAGCCGTCCGCCCCGGGAAACCGGACGGGCGATGGTGAGCCTGACCTGCCGCGTGGGCTGGACGGGTATTGGGGGTGGAGTGGTTGGGTCCCGCCCCTGCCCCATTGGTGGGCTGGCCGGAACGTACCCCCACCGCCGCCGCCGCCACCTACCCCGCCCCCGGAGGCGGGGCCGGGTCCCGGTTGGGGCTTCGCAGCCTGGGTCTTCGAGTTCGTGGGCTACGGAGCGTGGGTAAGCTCCCCCGACCACCCGGGCGCGATCCGCACGAGCGGCGGATGGATTGGATCCGCCGTCGACCGCCTGGGCGTTAAGATGCTTGGGTACTGGTGGGAGACCGCGGTCCTATGCATTGCCCTAGGCATCTTCACGTTCGTGTTGGGTGCCCTGGCCTTCATCATCAACACCGCAGCCCAGCCTATGCTGTGGGCTGCCGGGGGACTCCGCTGGGCGTGGTACCAGATTACCCGGTGCTGCCAGCGACGCGGAGGCGATGGGCCCGGCGCCCATCTTCCCCCACCCCCTCCGACCCCCTTGCTGGTGCGCTGGCGCGGGCCGGGCTTGGGCGGCGTGGTGGAGACAGAGTTCTACACAAAGGGGGTCCGCGGCCGAGGGACCAATCGGGCGCACAACCACGTGCTGCTGCGTAAGCACGGGCAGGTGGCCCGCATCAGCTGCAACTTCGCGGACCGGTACCGATTGGACCGCCACGGGCTCAACATCAAGATCGGGCAGGTCCTGGGGTGCACCAGTCGCAAGTGGCGGCTGAACCTCGTGGAGACAGGGAATGTGCATCTATGTCGTGCCGTCGAGTGCGCCTCCTGTCAGTGGCGCATCCCATGCACGTCGACCAGTACGCGGCCATTGACCACACACAGATCGTGGACTTGGCTGAGCACGGAAGGGCCACGGCCTGCCGGGCAGTCGGCGTGGGACTCCGGAAGGTATTCGGGGTCGTCAAGTGGCTGCTTTGCTCACCCTGGTCGGTTCTCGGATGGCTGTGCCGGGGCCGGCCGGAGCCCCGCTACATCACTGACGCCACGGGCTATCGCCGCCTGGACATCGATTCGGAGAGCGAGGTGGAGGTAGAGCGAGGGGGAGGCGGATAATTAGGAGGGAGCTCCCGGCCAGGCCGCACAAGTTGGGGTGCCAGTCGCGGGTGGACGCACGCCCCTCAGACGGAGGGCGTGCGGCGACGAGGATTGCAGGAGGTTAATCTTACATTCTTGTTATTTTACTTTTTCTTTTTTTTTCTGTTTTTTTTGATCTTCTTCTTCTTTGTGTCTTTTTTTTTTTTTACTGATGAATTTTATTTTTTATTTGTCTGTTTTTTTTTAAGATTTCTATTTTTTTTTTTGATTTATACTTAATATAGTTTTGTTCATATTGTTAATTTAATATAACTGACTGCCACGGAGACGCGAGGTGTCGGATGTTCCCCGGCCGGGGTCCCCCGGCCGGGGCATTGTCTCAATGCACAGGTGCACCTCTGCGCACACCATGCGCAGAAGTATCGGTCTACCCTGATCGGCCGCAAGTGCAGCCTCCCCACTTGTCTCCGCATGGCGAAGGGTAGCTGCGGGGGGGCCCCGATGTGCGGGGAACATCTCCGACGGGACGAGGGTCACACCGTGCGCGTCGAAGCGACGGTCCAACCTGGGATTCTCGGGGGCCTGCGCCGCCGCATGCGGGCGCGGGCTCCAAGCCCCGCAGGGCGCGCGATTGGACCGCGCACGCTGCCGATGGGGTTGGCATAGCGCCCGGGCCGGTCTACCCCCCGCCTCTACCTCCCCCCGCTGCACCGCCACCGCCCGCCGTGGCCCCATCTGTCGATGTGGAGCCCACGGGGGCGCAGGCCCTAACCTCTGGGCCGCAGCCGCGTCGCACACGCTCCGCGGAAGCAAGGGCCAGCGGACGCTCACGGTCTGCCGACCGCGGAGCCCCGGGCGATCGGATCGCCCATCACGGGTGGCTTCAGGAGCCCCTACTCGCGAAGGTCTGCCCGATACTTCCGGGCGACCCTCGGGGAGCCGAGGAGGCGTACGGCGCGCCCCCGGCGAGTCCTTGGTTTATTCTATTGTGAGAATGCGAGGGGCTCGACGTACGGGGCACTGGCGGGGACGCCCGACTTATCATCGGGACTAGCCTCGAGGGCGTCAGGGTGGAGGTCCCAGCCAGCGAAGTCGTACGGCACCCCCCTCCGCTGGAGGACGGGCGCTACCCGATAGATTGGATCAATCGGCTGCTGTACGAGGTCCCCCAAGGGGCTCGGGAAGTGGGGTTGCGTGTCATCGCCCACACATCCCGCAGGATCTGCTGGCGATGTTACGCCAGGAGCAGTGGGGCGGTGTGGACGTGGAAAGCGCGAGCGGCTGGAGGCGGCGCTACCTGACGAACCCGGAGCGCCAGCAGCTGCAGCACGACCCGGTGCGCACACTCGGCCACCATCGGCGGGGCGGCGCGCAGGGGGCGCAGCCTGCGCCCGGGATGGAGGGCTTACCCCGTCCAGCCCCCGTGGCGGCACCGTCGCGCTTAGCGGCGGCCGCCGCCGGCGTGGGCGAGGATGCTGAGGAGCCCGACCCACTCGAAATGTTCATGGATTCCTTGCGAGCCGAGGATCTCAAAGGACGGGGGGGCCAAGCGGCGGCCCTCAGTGCATTAGGTATGGCCGCGGACCTGCTCGGGGTTCCGCTTGATCAGGCGGAGCGGCAGCGGCGGCGGAGGGTCGCACAGGTGGCCGCGGCGGGCCCACTGGGGTCCGACCTAGAGCGCGCCCTCGCGGATTTGGAGGATGCGCAGCTGGAAGCGCGCGCGCGGGAGCGTGCTGCGGCCGCCGACAAGGTTCCCCTGCAGGGGAGCCTCTCCCGTGAGGGGTCGCGGAGTCGCTCGGCGCGGGGACGGGATCCCAGCCCGAAGCAGGGACCCCGACGCGAGCTCTTCGGTGCCATGCCCCCCATCCAACCCACGGGCCCACGACGGGGCTTGCTGGGTGATCGGGACCTGCTGGCGCGCGATGGACGCGGGGGGGCCGCTCGTGGGGCCAATCCGCTCCTCGACGGGGCCTCGGTCCTTGGCCACCTCACTGGCCAGGGGGCGGCCTGGGTGGGGAGCGAGCTGGGGGTCCAGACGACGCCGGGGCGGCGGGCGCCCTGGGCGGGCTTACAGCCGAGGCCGAAGCCCAGATCATCGAGCGCCTGGATCGTCAGAACCGCCTCACCGAACGCCACGTCCTCGCCGCCGAGCGGCAGGCGCGGGCCACCGAGGGCGACAAGAAGGCCCGGGGCACTAGGGCAGGGATCGGTCGGGACGAGGAACTTGATCTTTACATAGCCCGGGGATGCAACACCTTCGTGGTTGAGGCCTGCGAGGGGATCACGGGGAAGGACTTGTTCGACTCTCTCAAGCGCATGTGTGCGCACTCCAAGAGCACGCTCAAGACGATCGGGTTTCCCTGCCTGGTTACCACCCGTGTGGCGCACGGCTACGCGGCGCTCGCCTTCGGGACGGGCCCTCACGACCTGGCGGTGGACGACTGCGTCCCCGCGCGTGACGAGGACTTCGATGGCTATCGGCTTCCTGTGGACGACAAGCTGGAGCCCCGCAAACGGCCCGCCACCCACATGTTCAAGAGGGCTCGGTGCGAGATCCAGATGTTCGAGTCCATCATAGGGGTCGCACACGGGGCGGAGCGTCGGCGATCGTTAGGGTTCTTGGAGGCGGCCTTCGAGAGGGACCCCTCGGAGTTCCCAGACCATTGGGTCAAGGATCTGTGGGAAGAGCTCCGAAGCACCTGGGTCGAGGAGTTGCGGGAGCTGAGGCGTCGGCTATGCCGAGAGCTCGACACCGAGAACCCGAGGAGGGAGGACATCAAGTACATCCTACTCATGCCGGAGAACGGCTACGATTTGCCCCGAACGTTCGACCTCGGGGACCCGAACGCCTACTACCAGCAGGTGGTCGTGCCCCGGCGCAAGGCCGCACTCACGCGCCTCCTCAATGGGCAGCTGAACGCCCACCTCACGAAGCGACCGCCCAAAGCGGGAGGGAGCGAGGAAATAGGCGATCCCCGGCCTACGGCGCAGGGGGATGACAGGCCCAAGGCGGGGGCTGGGCCCCAGCCGAAGGCGGGGCCCAAGGCGGGCACCGGGGCCCCAGCGGGGACAGCCCCCAAGAGGGCGTACCCAGCGGGCAAGGAACTGACACGCCCGGAGCGGACGCGATCCGTGGCGCATGCGCCCCGCAATAAGGACAACGTCCCTATCTGCTGGGGGGCCACCGCGCACATGGGCGGCTCGCGGAAGGCTTGCGATTGCCCTAACTCCCATGGCCCCATCAAGTCAACGCGCGGATTGGACTACACGGTAGTCATGCAGCTCACGAGGCGCGGGGGGCTCCTTGGGACGCCCCGGATCGATCCCAAGCAGGTGGATGGGATGATTGCGCAGCTGCGCTCGCAAGCCAAGGCAGCCGAGGCCGAGAAGGTTGGCGAGGACACTTCACCACCTGCTGCCCCTGACTCCCAGAGGGAAAAGGGCCGTGGCCGTGGCAGCGGCTCGCGAGCAGCGGGCGACCCGGGCCCGGGGCAGGCCCCGGACGACTACACCGCGCTCCAGCTTACCGCGATGGAGTCTGACCTCCGGGAAGCGGTTAAGGGCCCCGACTTCGGATGGCTCGAAGACCACGACCGCCCGCGCGCGGCGGCCACTTGGGACGCCCAGCCCGCGGGTGATGGGCCGGAGCTTCGCCTCAAACTCATGCAGGAGCTCGAATCCGAGGGCGTCTTCGCGCCTCTGAAGGGGGCCAGCGAGTACTTGCAGAGCCACGTGCGCGGGCGCGTCTTGGGGGCGCGCCTGCGCGGGGAGCGGCTCACTCTGGAGCGAGCCCTCGAGGAAGCCGTGGACCGAGGCCATCGGGGTCTCAGCAGCGAGGCAGCCGACCTGCATGAGGCGCTCAGCTGCGCCGCAGGATGCGTCACCGAGGGCGGGGCTGAGGTTGGCCCGGTTGCGTGGGACACCGACGGGCTGATAGGCCGCGGGTCCTATACCTTCTGGGACGGGGACACCCGCATCCAGTGGGACTTCATCGACTATCGGGACCGCCTCGGCCCTACAGAGGAGATGGGCCAGGCGATGGGCCTGGAGGTGGGCGACGCCGAGGAGCGGCAGTGCCTACTACTGCACGTAGCTGCGGGGGTGCTCCTGCTACGCGCGGGCGAGGGCACAGGTGAGCCCAGCCCGGACGCGGTGCAGCAGTTGGCCGCGACGTATCGCAATGCACTATGGGAGGAGGCCCATGAGGCCCTGCGGGCCCTGGGCGACTCCCCACCGTGGATCGCGGCCCTGGAGGCCGATGTCCGCTCCTACGTCCATGATGCGGTGCACCCGCACCACGACAAGGACTATCGCTGCCTGGCAGCATGCCCCGTCGCCGACCTCGACACCGTCACGCTCCAGGTGCACCGTGTCAACGGCAGTGGGCGCCTATGCGTGGACCACCTAATGGGGACGGGTGTCGGCGCGGAGGATCACGTAATTCCACTCCTGATCTGGCGTGGCCATATGCGCGCCTTGCGCCCACGCTCCCACGCGGAGGCGGCGGCCCTAGGCCAGCGCTGGGGCACGCAGGACGCCTGTCCCGCGAGATCGTAAGTGTCGGCTGGCGCGAGATGCTCGATGAAGGCCCGGACGTTGAACCCACCGTCCCGGGCAAGAGCGCACCCTGCACCCACTGCAAGGCAGCGGAAGGTCGGGCGGGCCGCGCAGTGGGGCGCGCGCCAGCCTCGTTCGGGGAACATCCAGCCGACGTCCAGGCACGCCTCCTGGAGGCGAACGCGATGCCAATTCGACACGACCCCGCGTTCGCGTACGGTTTGATCGCCCAGGAGGTGTACGCCGGTTCGTGAAATTGGTCGGCCGCGCTTCGCGCCGAGGGCATCCGGGTGCTGGAACCGATCGAAAATTACGACGACCCCCTCCGAGAATCCGGCCC
>CAUYUJ010014521.1:0-10000 GCA_963575745.1 Prorocentrum cordatum
GGAAGGACATGGAGGAGGAGGAGGAGGAGGAGGAGGAGGAGGAGGAGGAGGAGGAAGATAGGATAGGATAGGGTAGGACGGCGCCCGAGACAGGTCGTCGGCATACGGGCCAAACACCCTGATCTGAGCGATGTACTCCGTATGATGTGTTGTCGGTACCGCCGTGAGGGGAAATATCCCACGGCAGTACCCACGACCAGAGCACCTCCCTGGTAGTTACAAACCCCGAGCACCTTCCCTGTTCCGAACCCTCCTGACACGGCTGGGCATTCGTCGTTCGCACGCTACACGGCTACCAACGGCAAGACTGGACGCTTCCGTGACCTCCTGCACCCCTCGGGGAGGTCGAAACTCGATTGGAGCAGGCACCGCCCGCGCAGGGGTGGGGCGGGGGGGGAGCTCAGATCACGACAACGACGAGAAAGCAGCTCAAGACCCGCTCGGGTGGGTGCGACACAGGGCCTCGAGAGTCTGATCGCTTTCTCCTGGCTCCAGGCCCCACAGCGGACACCTAGGAGGGACCCCGACGACCACCTTCGCAAGCGCATCGCCCGCAACATCAACGATGTGGTGCTGGATGGTGTGCTGTGTGAGGGGTCCAAAGAGCTCCAGGGTCTGAGCAACCTGTGAGCGAAATATTGGTTGCCTCACTTGCCACCTTGAAACAGAACGCGCAGTGCCATCCCAGCTCCAACCAACCCCAAACGTGCCACCTGGGTCAGGCCGAGTGGCCTCTTCCAGCGGACCCGCTCGGTGTGAACACACACACACACACACACACACACGGGCAGGACAGCGGCAGCAAGCTTCATGAACGAGTTAGCACGGCGATGAGCTTCCTCGGCATAGGCCAAAAACGCAGGGCCAGGAGGCAGGTGCATCCGCGCAGCTATCTTCGCGTGATGGTCCGCCAATAGCTAGCTTGCGCCCACCTCCGTTTCTCGGGGTCTGGAGCTTCTTGACGTGACGCACTGCCATGTGTGGCGGTAGCCCTCCAGGCCTCGAGCAGACTTAAAGACACCAGCGGCCTGATTCGACGCGCACACCTGCTGGCTGAATGATTGCTCAAACCTCAGAAGGAGGAGGGGGAGGGGGAGAAGGAGGAGGAGGAGGAGGAGGAGGAGGAGGAGGAGGTACAGTCAACTCCCGCCACAATCTCGCGATCCGCAGTCTGCCCAGGGAGGCACAAGCCGCTAGCCTACGCTCCCAGCAATGACATGGGTTCTGGGGGGGGGACAAATCTCCTGCCAGTGGGCCACGCAAGATAGCAGCCGCCTTTTCAGAATTATCCTGCATCACGACTATGGCCCCAGACGCCCTTTCAAGCTCAACCAAGCCTAGCCTGGCACACTAACTGTCAGGGGCGATCTCGAGTCTCGTTCCTGAAATTAGCGTTCCAACGTCGTCGACCGAGACGTCTGGATGCTCCCCTTCAGTCCCTCAAGAATGGCCTGGTCTGTGCAGGAAGGGGGAATCTCGGCCACAGGGTGCAACACCTTCCCTGGATGAAAACGGGGTCCTGGAATTCTAGACCACTGGAAATGAATTCAGGGCTAGCTCCAGAGTTGGCACGCGCCTCGACTGTCTTCGGGAGCATGCACTCGCAGTCTGTGGGAGCATCAGGCCTTCCACAGTCACAGAACCCGTCACACGTCCACGCCGCCCTGCTGAAATGCTGTCGCGTCCACGCGCCGCGGCAGGAGCAGCTCGCAGCGAGAGGTTGGCCTTGGCCAAGTGTGGCCTCGAGCCCACTCCCCGATCCTCGAAGGAACGCCATCGAACGAAGCGCGGTACCCCGCAGGTGCTCCAAGGCTCCTGGCTATAGCTGCAGCTCGTGCCGACGCTGAACGCATGCAGGGAGCAGAATGCTGAGCATGCTGGGAGACATCTTGCCAACAGGCACCTCGCAACCTCGGTGGTCGTGCCAAAGAACAGGAGACATGACCTGCCATCCTGGACGCTCGACTGGGGGGCACAGCGAGGAGAACGATTACGATGCCGAGCAAGAGAACAAGGAGAAGCCCAGAGATCCGATGTCTTGATTCTTAAATACGGGGTCCAAACAAATCTCGACCCTTTCTTCAGGTCCGATGTTCCATCCAGAGCTGATTTTCACGGTCAAGGGGCCCGGCAAGGAAGGGCCCCCAGAAGCCGAAAATTGCCAAAAGCCCTCAGGGGGAGAACAAAAGTACTGGACCTCTCCAAAGTGGAATTCTGAGCAGAACTTCAAGGAGAATCTGGCAGTCGCGGTGAGAACTCTCTCCGTGATGAGGAGCGGCTCTGGCACTCTGGATTGTATCATGAAAGAAAGGGTGTCCGATTTTTTGGCGGCCTGATTTGAACTGTCTTGGGAGCGTTCCGGGGGGTATTATTACAAGACCGCCTTTTCATGGCTGGTCTGGGCGGGGGGTAGACTTGCTCGTCTGGGAGGGTTGTGACCCCGCTTCTAATTCTATGATATATGGAGTGTCTCTTCCCTCCCTGAGAGCACGACAGGCATAAAACAAGAAAATACGCAATCAACCTAAACTTTTGGCGCTCCGCGCGGATTTCTTGGATCTGCGCCGGACCCCCCTCCTTGGCGCGCGGAGCGCGTCAGGGGCGGCGCCGGAGGCGCCGTCGGGGGGGGGCCTGGCGCGAATGCAAGAAATCCGCGCGGAGCACCAGAAGTTTATGTTGATGGCGTTTTCCCCCGGCTATACGTCAGCGTGACCCTGGGTAAGGGTGACCTTTGGTGCGCGGCCTTTTGGGGGCCGCGGCCTTTTGGGGGCCTCGTCCTTGAATCCTCCCCCCTCCTCCTCGTCCTCGTTTGCTAATCTCCTCTCCTCTTTCTCCTCCCCCTCCCTCTCCTCTTCCCGCTGCCATCCCCCTTCCTTGCACGTCCTCTCTCCTTTGGTGCGTGGCCCTTTGGGGGCCGAGGGGGGGCCAGACACGGGAGCGCAGGAGGCCGCTGCCGCCTCGCGTTCGGCGATCGGGGACCCCAGGGGGCCCGCGCCAGAGGTCACTCCGGCGAAGGCTCACTCTTGCGTGCAGTCGGCGTCCTTCTCCGAGAGGAGGCGGCTACACGCAAGAGTGACCCCGGGCAAGAGTGACCTTTGGTGCGCGGCTTTGTGGGGGCCGCGGGGAGACCAAACCTGGGCGCGCAAGCCGCTACTGCCGCTTCGTGTTCGGCCGTCTGAGGGCCCATCTGTGCCCGCACCAGAGGTCACTCTGGCGAAAGGTCACTCTTACGTCTAGTCGAGAGGCGGGCGAGGAGGCGGAAAAACGCCTGCCGGTTCGGGCCCTGGCCGGTGCCGGTGACCCCCGACCAGGCCGCGAAGGCAGTCACCGCCCCCAGGATGCGGGACATGTCGGGGACGTGTGGCCCCACGTCGCCGGCCAGCTGCAGGGCGACGGTGGGCATGAAAATGTCGAAGTCCTGGGAGGCGAGGAGGAGGAGGGGGAGGAGGAGGGGCAGGAGGAGGAGGAGGATGAGGAGGAGCAGGAGGAGGAGCAGGAGGAGCAGGAGGAGGAGGAGGAGCATCTGCTGGAGTACCTAGACAGCCTCGCATCGTGAGACAAAGAACACGGCGCGACCCCACGTAGGAGACCAAGGAACCAAAGACCCATGACCAAGGAAGCAAGGAAAAAAAACCAAGGAATCCAGGCCCAGGAACCGAGGACGAACACCAAGGAACCAAGGAACCGAGGACCAAGGAACTAAGAAACAAAAAACCAGGAGTCCAAAAGCCAGTGCCAAGGGACCGAGGAACGAGGCCCGAGGAGCCGGGGAACCGAGGAGCCAGGCAACCGAGGCCAAGGAACCCAAGGAGCCGAGACCAAGGAACACCAACAGGAGCCAAGACGGTGGCCGAGGAGCCCCAAAAGACCCCGGCAGGGCTTCGGAAGGAATCGAAGCAGAGGAGCCCTGGGGTGGACGGTTTCCCACGGGGCCGTAGGCGACCCGAGGAGGAGGTGGAGGACGACGGGGAGGGGGAGGAGGAGGAGGAGGAGGAGGAGGAGGAGGAGGAGGAGGAGGAGGAGGAGGAGGAGGAGGAGTAGGAGGAAAGGGGAGGAGGAGGAGGACGAGATGGAGGAGAGGAGGCGGAGGAGGAGGAGAGGAGGAGGAGGAGGAATGGAGAAGGAGGAGGAGGAGGAGGAGGAGGAGAAGGAGGAGGAGGAGGAGGAGGACGGGTCCCCTAAACCCGTCGGAGAAACCTTCCACCCTGGGGAAGCCTGGCGAGACAATCGCGTCCGGCACCAACGGGCTCTTCACAAACAGGGAAGTGTCGCCGGAGGCGAAGCCCAGCCAGGGAAGCAAGCGGCGTCCAATGTCAGGGGATCGAGGGGGAGAGGGAGGAGGGCATGCGCAGGAGCACCTGCTCCGCTGACGGGCCCCGTGCCTGGGGCCCGAAAACCAGGGCGGCGGGCTCCACCCACCTCTGCGCTGGGGCGATGCCCCCAACATCCGAGTCAGAACGAGGAGGGGTGAAGAGAGGACAGGAGAGAACAAGAGAAGAGACGAGGATATTTCAAACTGTAACAGAAGTTAGTGTACGAAATGATAACACACAAGAACAGAATAGACGAGAAGAAAAGAGACTGCACTAGATGATGAGGGAAACAAGAGACCGCCATATCCTACCCCCGCCGCCTATCGAGTTGCCTGAATCATTGATCCGGCGAGGGTAGGGTTCGGATTTCGCCGCCGACGGGGTGGAGGCGAAGGCGGGCGGGAGGGCGGGGAAGCTCGGCAGGTCACTCCGCGGAACGCGGGCCTGCCTCGGGCCGAAGGCGACAGCAGCGCGGCCCGCCAGCTGCCGCCCTCCAGCGCGGCGGCAGCAGCACGACGAGGGAGCAGTGCCCGAGCCCCGGGAGGGCGCGGCCCCGCCAGCCGGACCGTCCCCCAGCCCCAGACATGCGACGTCGTGGCCAGCTTCGCAGCGCGGCCTCCCGGAGGTCTGGCAGAGGCCTCACTCATGGGGTCGCACCGCCTCGCCGATGCATCGGCAGCGCATCGGCGATGCATCGGCGACGGCGGCGTGGTGAAATCGGGCTCCACATCGAGCCGCATCGCCGTGGCATCGGCGACGCGGCGCGATCCTCCGACCCCACCTACTCGGAACCCATCTGGGCGGCCTGACAGAAGCAGCGAGGTGCTACACAGCCGACGTCAGGATTTGTCATACCCTCGGCCCCCAGAAGTCTGGACCCCTTCCCCGGGACCAGTTTTCATCCTGAGTAATTGTTCTACGGTCCCGAGGCCCAGTAAAGGCCCCCGAGAGGCAGAAAATTGCGGAAAATCCCCTAACGAAACAAACGAAAAGGATGCGGCGCGATCCTCCGACCCCGTCTACACTCGGATCCCAGCTGGGAGACCTCGAGACATGGACCTCCTCCTGGGGACTGGCTCCTCGCCCTGAGCCGCATATTGGCGTTGTCCCCAGGACCCGGTGAGGGCCTTCAAGAGGCCGAAGACGGGACGACGCGATTCTTGTCGCGACGCGAGGACGACGTCGGGGAGAAGGAGGAGGAGGAGGAGGAGGATGAGGAGGAGGAGGAGCAGGAGCAGGAGCAGAGGAAGGAGAGGTCATTCTTCTCCTCCTCCTTCTCCTCCTCCTCATCCTCCTCCTCCTCCTCCTCCTCCTCCTCCTCCTCCTCCTCCTCCTCCTCCTCCTCCTGCTCTTCTTCCTCCTCCTCCTCCTCCTCCTCCTCCTCCTCCTCCGCCCTGGACGC
Source organism: Prorocentrum cordatum (assembly GCA_963575745.1). Classification (NCBI taxonomy): domain Eukaryota; class Dinophyceae; order Prorocentrales; family Prorocentraceae; genus Prorocentrum; species Prorocentrum cordatum. The sequence continues at coordinate 5,716 of CAUYUJ010014521.1, forward strand.
TTTCGGCCCTCCCTGTGGGCCCCCAGCCTGCCAGGGGCGCCGCTCCTCGAGAGCACGTCGACACAGACCTCTTGGGCGTCGTGGCCTGTGTAGCTTCCGCGATCTCGGCCCCTGGACGGCCTCTCGGTGCCATCGAAGAGCGGACCAGCAAGTTTGAAGAGCCGGTCTCTGCGAAGGGGTCGAGAGCCAAAGAGGCTCCCAAGAGAGCCCCAAGAAGGGCTCCAGAGCGTCAGCGTCGTCGTCGTCGTCGCCGCCGCCGCCGCCGCCGCCGTCGTCATCCCCCTTCAGGCTCGGCGGTATACCGGCCGTCAGGCCTTCCCAAGAGGAAGATCCGGTCCCTGCGAAGGGGTCGAGAGGCCGGGGGGACACGCATTGGAAACAGCTCACACGACGTCGGAGGTCTGGGAGCGCGCGTCTGTCTACAGTGTACAGCACCCCTTCGGTGGGGCGCGGCGCATTCGAGGGCCGCCCTAAGCTCTCCGCGCTGCCAGCGGAGGCCAACGAGGTGACCTTACGTGAGCTGTCCTACCCCTCCCGCACATGTGATGCAACTGCTCTGCCTCGAGCAGGCCTGGCCTAAGTCGGATCGCAACCTCGGGTCAGATCGGAAACGGACTTCGGATCGCAAACTCGGGTCAGAGCGGAAACGGACGGGTTCGTGCCAGAATCGGCGCAGAGTCGGATCTGGACGAGATCGTCTGGAATCGCGGCACAGCCTCGGTCCCTGCAGGCCAGAGCGGGACTCGTTCCGAGGCAGGGTCCGGCCGCATCGACATCGGAATTCGGCCATCGGGGGTCGGGTCGGATCGGACCGTGAGCAGCCCTGCCAGGAGCCCCCAGGAGCTCCCGAGCGCCTCAGAGCGTCCCAGGCCGCCCAGATGGCTCCCCAAACCCGAGCCCTCGACGTCGACGAAGACGAACATGGGAACACTTTCGCAAGGGCCCCCAACTTCGCGCTTCGCGCCGCGCGGAGCGCGAAGTGCGAACAACTCCTTGCTCTCGCGCCGCCTCCCAGGGGAGAAGAGGAGGAGGAGGAGGAGGAGGAGGAGGAATCGGAGCCGAACCGCGAAGCGCGAAGCGCGAACAGCTTCGCGCCCTCGAGGGCGCCCTTGCTTCGCAGGCCGCCCTGCGGCCCGCTGGCCGTCGACAACCGCCCGGCCACCGCGCGGCCATCTCGGGGGAGGTCCCACGGGGGCGCGGGGCTCCGGCCTCTCTTCTTCGGGGCCCGGCAGGTCCGCGCCGTGGTGGCGTCAGCGCTGGCTTCGGACACCGCGCGGGTCGTTCCACGCTGACGGTCGCGGCTCCCCGACGGCGACGATCGCTCGATGCGGGCGGACTCTGGGGCACTGGCGTCGGGGATCGACTGACCCGGGTCGATCCAAACCCGGGTCAGCCAGGCCTTGCAGGATCCCGCAGGCTCCTGCAAGCGGGCAAATGCGCCCTGCAAGATCCTGCAGGATCCTGCACCCAAGCCCGGACCAATGCGCCCCTGGCTCTGCAGGAACCTGCAAGATCCAGCGCTCGGACCCCAGACCCCCGACGTCATGATTGTATCATGACGTCGACCCCCAGAGGTCTCGACCCCTTCCCCGGGACCGGCTTCTCATCCTGAGTCGTTGTTTGACGGTCCCCAAGGACAGGGAGGAGGCGTAGGAGGAGGCATATGAGGAGGAGGAGGAGGAGGAGGAGGAGGAGGAGGAGGAAGAGGAGGAGGAGGAGGCGGAGGAGGAGGAGGCGGAGGAGGAGGAGGAGAGCGGAGGAGGAGGAGGAGGAGGTGGAGTGGAGGGAGGAGGAGGAGGAGGCGGAGGAGGAGAAGGAGGAGGAGGGGGCGGAGGGAGGAGGAGGAGGAGGAGGTCCCAGAGGCCGAAAATAGCGACAAACCTCCCGCTGTGACTCTTGCCATGGCTCTCGAGGGGGCCTGCGTCGCGGCGCGAACAGGGGGGCCACGGCAGTCCGGGCGAGGCAGTGTGAAGGCCGAGTTAGGGGCGCCATTGCGCGGCGGCCGGGAGGAGGGCCGAGGTGCGGGGCTGGGAGGATGGCCGAGGCTTGGGGCCGGGAGGATGGCTGGATTGCGGGGCTGGGAGGATGGCCGGGCCGGTAACCTGCCAGAAGGTGCGCGACCGCCGTCCCAGACCCCCTGGTGCCTACAACCGATACCGCTGCTCCCCGGACCTCTCCCAGGGCGCGTTCAGACCAGGACTTCGCGGCGAATCCAGCGGTGGCGACGAGGGCCTCCGAGGAGGCCAAGAAAATAAGAAAAACGGGCCAAGGGGTAGCGGTACGGCGTGGGCATCGGATACGGAACCCTTAGATAAGGCATCCAGGGTCTGGAAGCCAGCGGAACTCCAATCGTGGATCGGCCATGCACATCACCGCCGCTCTCATCGGCTAAGGAATCCTCCAGGGCCTGGGGCATCCTGGGCGCATTCCTTAACAAGAGCCTCCACCGTATCGGCTCGGGGATCTTCTGACCCGGATCAATCCAGACCCGGGTCAGCAAGAAACCAAACATTGCAATGCAATAAAAAAACGGCAACGCAGGCCTTCGCAAACCCAGGTCAGCCGATATGCGCGGCCGCCTTGCGGCCACGAGCGGCTCGCTGACCCGGGTCAGCCAGACGGGGTCTTCGCAGGATCCTGCAGGATCTGGTGCCCTGCGTTTGCATTGACCCCCGTCTCTTCTGGGATGACCGTGGGGGGTTCTAAGTGGATAGGGGGGGGTGCAAATGGATGCTAAGGTGGGTTATATCTGGCCAAACCTGGTCTATAGGTGGGTTACAAGTTCCCCGAGTGGCTTAGGGGGGCTAGATAACTCGGCCAAGTGGGCGGAGCCCACTTAGCCCGGATCGTTCACTTACTTGAGGCACCTGTAACCCATTTTTGTAAGCCAGGCTGGGCCAGAGATAACCCGCATTGGCATCCACCTGTAACCCCCCTATCCACTTATGAACCCCCACGGTCATCCCAGCTGAGCCACCCTGCGGCGGGCTCCTCGGGGCCAGATGCTGGGGTGCGTCGTGCCTGCCAGCGGAGGCGAGGCGAGAGGAGACAGGGAGGAGAATCCTCCCCCTCCCCCTCCCCCTCCTCCTCCTCCTCCTCCTCCTCCTCCTCCTCCTCCTCCTCCTCCTCCTCCTCCCTCCTCCTCCTCCTCCTCCGCCTCCTCCTCTCCTCCTCCTCCTCCTCCTCCTCTTCCTCCATCTCCATCTCCTCCTCCTCCTCCTCCTCCTCCTCCTCCTCCTCCTCCGCCTCCTCCGGCCGCCCTGCCCCCCCTTCCGCGCCGGCCTCCGCCGGCGGAGCCGCCCCCTGGCGGCTCCTCGGCCGCCGGCTCCCGCGGGCCCCTCCCGCGGCTCCCGTGCGCACGCGCTCGGCCGAGACCGGCCACGGCCAGGGGGTACATGCGGCGAGGGCAGGGGATAAGGAAAGCTCCGAGAAGGAATCTGTGGGACAAAAAACAATATATATATATACAATGTATAAGAAACAATGGGACAAAAACACACATAGCACAAAAAGCACACAAATAAAAAAACACGGGGCCTGGAAGCCGGTGGAGCTCCGATCGAAGCTTGGCCAGTGGTATCATCACCGCTCTCATCAGATGAGGAACGCTCCGTGGGGAAAAACACAAAACACACACACACACACACATACACATACACACACAAAACATACAAACACACACACACACGTGGGAAAAACACACACACACACACACTGTGGGAACACACACACACACACACACAACAGGGGGGCAAAACACACACACACACACACACACACACGCAGTGGGGAAAAAAACACAAAGTGTGTGCTTTTTCCCCACAGAGTCTGAAGCCTCCCGCGCACGTTCCTTAACCAACGCCCCCACCGTCTAGCACAGGCCGGCCCACGCGTGCGGTGGCCGGCCCTGTGGTTTTCGGGAGGGGGAGGAGGAGGGGGGGAGACGACGAGGACGACGGGATCCTGAAGGATATCGTACAGCGTGAAAGTGCCCCTGACGGCGACGACGTGCGTCTTGCCCCTGGACAGGTGCATGAAGCTGATGTCCTTGAAATCCAGCTGCGTCACTCGCTTGATCAGCTGCCAGCCAGGAAATATCCGATTCAGCTCCTCCTTCGTCTCCTTCTCGTCCTTGTCTCCCAGCGTGTAGCAGGCGTTGGACATGTGCGCGAAGTCGACCAGGCTGAGCCTGTCGTCGCTGCATTTGTCTGACATGGTGTCGTTTTCCGCCATGGGCCACGAGAAGCTGCAGAACGGATAGCTCTTATTGGGCTGCCCGTGCAGA
>CAUYUJ010014521.1:15000-20730 GCA_963575745.1 Prorocentrum cordatum
CACCACGCGGTCCCGCTCGGGCGCGGCCTAACCGACCCCTAGCAAACCGCCCCCTCTCGTGGCGCAATCCTGGCCTTTCAGGCTCCCCTCCGCCCGCACACATGCGTCTCGGGGCGAGGCGAGGGGGACGTCAGGGAAGCGGCTGGTTTGCTGGGGGTCGGTTAGGCCGCCCCTGACCGTCGCCACACGTCAGGGGGAAAAGAAACACACAGACACAATGAACCCTCGATTCCCCCGAAAATGTGGGAAAACATGGGAAGCGGGGGGGAAGACAGGAACCCAGAAAATATGGGAAAATATGGAAAATCCTGCTATCTGTGTGTCTTTATCTGTGTGTCCCGGGGCCCCTTCAACACGGCTCTGGAGGCCCCCACCTCCGTCGCCGCGCAGCACAGACTGCGGGGGCGGGAGCAGGCGCTGCTGGGGCGCTTCCGTTGTGCCGAGGCGCCCGTGCCGACGCCCCCGGGGGGCCGCGGGGGGCGGCGCGCCGACGAGAGGCACCCCTCGGGGGGGGGGCGGGGCCTCCGCCGGACAGGGGCGCGCCTCCCGGGCGATGCGCGGCGGTGGGTGGCCTGCCGCGGCCACGGGAGGGCGGCTCAGAGCACGAGCTCGGTGCGCACAGGCACGCCTCGCGGAAGCGATACTGCACGTGCTCCAGATTTCGTAAGAAAGGGAGGGGGGTCTCATTTCGGGGGGGGGTCTCTTCCAAGCTATCTTGGAGGGCATGGGGGGGGTCTGGGGACGATGTTTTGGAGGGTTCTCCCACGGGGGAGGTCTGAAATGGCTCGTCTTGGAGGGTCCAGACCCCCTCTCTTTTATTATGAACTCTGGAGTACTCGGGAGCCCTCTCGACAGGCATCCCCCGGCCGACACCCGTGGGCCCCGAGCTGGAGGACACGCCAACCAAGGACGCCCAGGAAGAGAGCCCCACGGGCGGCAGGCCGCCGAACAGAGGGGGCCCGCAGAGCTCGCCCTGGAGGGCCGTCGCGGGAGGGCCTGCGCGCTGCGCAGGGCATGCTGGGACACACTCCTCTGGCGCATCCGGAGGGGTACTCCAGAGTTCGTAATAAAAGGGAGGGGGTATAGACCCTCCAAGACAAGCCATTTCAGACCTCCCCCGTGGGAGAACCCTCCAAAACATCGTCCCCAGACCCCCCCATGCCCTCCAAGATAGCCTGGAAGAGACCCCCCCCGAAATGAGACCCCCCTCCCTTTCTTACGAAATCTGGAGTACAACCCGCGGCGAGAGGTCGAAAAGGGGCACCGCCAAGACGATCGACCATGAAAAGGCCCTTGTGGTCGCGTGAAGAAAATACGGAAGCCCCTCTTTGCGAGAGCCGGACGTTGCCTTCCGCTGAGCTGCAGGGTGCAGGTGATTTGGGTGTCCCGAGACGGTGCTGTGACAGACCGTGCGGTGGCCTCGAGATCCCAAAACACCAGGCCCGTCGGATCGTCAGCGCACGTTCTGGGGGACCCTGAAGACCCCAAATATTCCCCCTGTAGAGGGACAGGCCCGACTTAAGTCTAGAGGGCCCCAGCAAGAGCCAGGGATATACTCAACCGCCGCGACGTCATGATTCTTTCGTGACGTCGACTCCCAGAGGTCTTGACACATTCCCAGGACCCGTTTTTCATCCTGAGTCGCTTTTCGGCGGCCCCGAACCCCGGTCAGGGCCCCCAGAGGCCGAAAATAGCGAAGAGCTGGGATGTCTCTTTGGCCGTTTTGGAGCCGTCGTGGGGCCGTCTTGGGGCGCTTTTGAAACCTATTGCCGGTCTTGAGGCGATCCTCGGGGCCTCTTGGAGCGTCTTGCAGCGTCGAGAAGCGGAAGAAGCGGAAACTCCAAAATTGCTCAAAAACCTTCGGACCATCAGTGTTGTTTAACCTCTCCGAGCTCTTTTGGGAGGCCTCTTGGAGGCCTCTTGGGCATCTTGGGGGCCTCTTGAGCCGACTGGAGGCCGTCTTGGGCGTCTTGGACCGTCTAGTTGCCTTCGGCCCATCCCGCCATCGTGCCTGGGTTGTGGGTCCCTGGGCCCCTTTCTGGGGTCTGTCTGGCGCCGTTGTTCGGCCGCTCTGGGCCGAAGGGGGAGTGAGAGAGAGAGAGAGAGAGAGAACCAAAACAAAAACACGGGACACGGCTCGACGCACGGCTGGCCGGCATCACAGATATGATCGTGGTGAGGGGGGAGAGGGATGAGGAGGAGGAGGAGGAGGAGGAGGAGGAGGAGGAAGAGAGGAGGAGGAAGAGAGGAGGAGGAGGAGAGGAGGAGGAGGACGGCGAGGAGGACGAGAAGGAGGAGAGGAGGAGGAGGAGGAGGAAGGAGGAGGAGGGAGGGGGAGGAAAAGGAAGAGGAAGTGAAACGGAAAGAGGCGGAGGAGGAGGAGAAGGAGGAAGAAGAGGAGGAGGAGGAGTGCAGTGGTGGAGGAGGAAGGAGGAGGGGGAGGAGGAGAACGAGGAGCAGCAGGAGGAGGAGAGGAGGAGAAGGAAGAAGAGGAGGAGAAGGAGGAGGAGGAGCAGGAGGAGCAGCAGGAACAGGAGCAGGAGGAGCAGGATGAGCAGGAGGAGCATCAGCAGCTGGAGGAAGAAAGAATGAGACCAGAGTAAACCAAGGATGCACAGACGATGCTGTGGTACACCCTCCCGTCCCATGCCCGCTCCTCACGAGTCCCATCAAGCATTCCTTTTCAGAGCCAGAGGCGTCCCTTTGAAAGAGGAGTGCCCCATGGGCCTTTGGCGAAATTGGGGGGGGGGGGGGGAAAAAAAAAACATGTGTGAATTCATTGTATCAAGTACTTCGGGCCTCTTTGGGGTTTGTTGTGGGCCTCTGCGGGGCCTCTTGGGACCTCTTGGCGGTTTCTTGGCAGCATCTTGGGCCGTCTTGAGGGTCTCTTGGGGCCTCCTGGGGGGCTCTTGGAGCGAAGATCTGGAGTCCTCATGTCACATTCCCCTTCTCGGGCCGCTGTCGGGTCGCGTCTGGGGCTCCTCGTGGGGCCGTTCCGGGCGTTTGGGGGCCATCCACAGGCCTCCGAAGCCCATGGGCAATGAACAAGCGAATTCTTCAATCATGCACAGTTTTCCGCAAGTTTTTGAAACATGTTACGCTCTCGGGGCCACTTGGGAAGCCTCTGGGGCCCTCTTCTGGACCTCTGGAAGCTGCTTGGGTGCGTCGTGAAGGCGCCTTGGGGATCCTTGGGCCCATCTTCGGGCCAGCTTGGACCATCTTGGCGGCCTCTTGGGCCGTCTTCAGGCCATCCTGGGTCGATTTGGAGCCGTCTTGGGAGGCTCTGGAGCGCTCCTGAAGCTGTCCTGGAGGCGTCCCAACAGGTCTCTCGGAGGCCTCCTGGAAGCAGTTCCGAAGCCTCTTGGGGCCCGTTTCGGTGCCTGTCGGGGGCCGTTTGGGGGCCCCTTGTGGGCTTCTCGGGGGCCTCTTGGGTGCATCTTGGGGCCTCTTGGGGGCCTCTTAGGGGCATCTGGGGGCATCCTGGGGGCATCCTGGGTGCCGTTTTGGGGGGCCTCTTGGGGGCTTCACGGGAGCCTCTTGGGGGCCTCTGGGGGGCCTCTTGGGGGCCTCTGGGGTTTCTTGGGCCGTCTTGGAGGCCACTGGAGCCGACCCCACCTACTCCGACCACATCTGGGAGGCCTAGAACAGAACAGCCTCCAGGAGAGGTCAGAAGGAAGGACGATCCATGCCCAGACTTGCGATGTCCTCATTTTGTCAATACAGGGCCCCTGGAAGTCCTGATCCTTTCCCCGGGGCCAGTTTTTCATCCTGAGTCGTTTTTCGACGGCCCTGGGGCTCAGCGAGGGCCCCCCGAGGCTGAAAACGACCAAAAACCTCCCGTCCTGACTTTGCGACGCGAGCATGTCTGTCGGCGGCGAGCCCAGGGGGAACGTCAGAAGGGGTGGGCCTTCTCAGAAGGCTCGGAAGGCCTCTGGCCTTCTGAACAGTTTTCTGAGCCTTCTCCGAAGACCGAGAAGACTTTTCAAAGGCTAGAGGGCGTCTGAGAAGCCCCGCGCCTTCTGAGAAGGCCTCCTCCTTCTCATTTCCCTCCCCTCGCTCGCCGCCGGGTCTGGGTGCTGGCTTTTTTGTATTCAAGCAAATGACTCTCCGCGCGGATTTCTTGGATTTGCGCTGGGTTCAAGAAATCCTCGCGGAACTCTGGAAGTCTACGTTTATGGCGCTTGTTCTTCTTCGAGAATCTGAAAGGGGCCCAAGGACACACAAATAAATACACAAATCCCCCGATTCCCTACATGTTTCCATGTTTGGGGTGTCCGTCTTCCTCCCCACTTCCAATATTTCCCCACATGCTCCTGGGAATCGACAGTGAATTATGTCTGTGTCTTGCTTTCCCTCCTGAGAATCTTGGTCTGCACGGTTCCCTCCGGGGCCGTAGGCGACCCGAGAAGGAGGAGGAGGCAGAGGAGGAGGAGGAGGGAGGACAAGGAGAAGGGAGGGAGACGGAGGAGGGAGAGGAGGAGGAGGAGGAAGGAGGAGGAGGAGGAGAAGGAGGAAGAGGAGGAGGGAGGAGGAGGAGGAGGAGGAGGAGGAGGATGGAGGAGGAGGAGGAGGAGGAGGGAGGAGGAGGGAGGACGAGGAGGAAGAGGGAGGAGGCGGGAGGAGGGAGGAGGAGGGAGGACGCCTTATAGGCCCTTCGCGAGAACCCCCCCCCCCCCAACTGGGCCCAAGGCCCTGGGCCGCCCGGCCCCCCCCCCCCCACTCGGCGAGCGGCGCGCCTGCTGCGCCTGCTCCAGGGCGCTGGCGCGCGCCAGGGAGCTCCGCCGCCGCGCGGGCGACCCCGGGGGCGCGCCCGCGCCGGGGCCCACCAGCAGCCTCCGCAACGCCAGCCCCTGCAGGGGGCGCACGAGGACACGGCGGCACGAGCAGAAGAAGAAGAAGGAGAAGGAGGAGGAGGAGGAGGAGGAGAAGAAGGAGGATAACAAATGAAGGAGACAACTAATAAGATGATGAATAAGAAGAACAAGAAGAAGACGAAGACGAGTCATAAGAATAATAAGAAGATGATGAAAACGAAGACGAAGAAGAAACACAAAACAATACTAATAATAATGATAACGATAATAATAAGGAAGCGAATAACAAGAAGAAGACACATAAAAATAAAGATAATAATAAGAATAAGAAAAAGAAACGGCATAAACATAAACAGTTGGCGCTCTGCGCGGATTCCTTGGATCCGCGCTGGGCGCCCCCCAGCGCCGCCTCCGGCGCCGCCCCTGGCGCGCTCCGCGCGCCAGAAAGGGCGGCCAGGGAGGGGGGCCCAGCGTAGATCCAAGAAATCCACGCGGAACGCCAATAGTTTTTTCCGCGAGTGAAACCATCAAGACCCAAATCTGCAATGCAAGAACACGTCGTGTGTGGGCAACCGACCAACCGAACAAAAACTGTTCTGATAAAAATGTAAAAAATACTCCAAAAATAGCCCCACTATTATTTATCATTATTCTTTTTTACTATTCTTATTAAAAGTATGAGCATTTTAAATGTTATTATTATTCGTATTATTTCTATTAATATTATTCGTATTATCATTATCACTATTATTATGAATAATATTATCATCATTATTATTATTAGTATTATTGCTTATTAGTTTTATTATTATTATTATCATTATTAGTAGTAGTAGTAGTAGTAGTAGTAGTAGTAGTAGTTGTAGTAGTAGTAGTAGTAGTAGTAGTAGTAGTAGTAGTAGTAGTAGTAGTAGTA
>CAUYUJ010014521.1:20830-28330 GCA_963575745.1 Prorocentrum cordatum
TTGCCCGCGAGTCACTCAACACGTATACCCTACACCCTCGATACCCGCCCTCTTCGTCTTCGATCACACCCCTTTCGGGGGGATTATTTCTCTTTGCTGGGGCCGGCGGGCTTAGACGTACGGGCAAACCGGAACAGGCGGACAATCCTTCGGGGGCGTACATCTTTCTGCCCGCCATTGGAATTGGCGCGGGCCCTGCAAGAGGAGGAGGGGAAGAACGAGGGAGAGTGGGAGGAAGGGGAGGGGGAAGGACGAAGGAAGAGGGAAGATACCACGTTGTGAAGGCGTCCTTGGCGCGTGCGTGGTTCCTGAGCGCCGAAACGCAATTCCAGAATAATTTGTGAGGACGTCGCACGCGAGAGCGCAGTCCTGAGTACATTGCGAGGAAATCTCAGGCGGAAGCGGGGGCCCTGACTAAGTTGCGAGGAAGTCTCAAGCGGGAGCGCCGTTCCTGAGCAACTTGCACGGAAGTCTCAGGCGGGAGCGGGGGTCCTCACTAAATTGCGAGGAAGTCACAGGCGGGAGCGCCGTTCCTGAGTCAATTACGCAGAAATGTCAGGCAGGAGCGGGGGTCCTGAGTAAAATTCGAAGAAGTCTCACGCGGGAGCGCCGTTCCCATGTAAATTGCACGGAAGTCTCAGGCGGGAGCGGGGGTCTTGATTACATTGCGAGGAAGTCTCAGACGGGAGCGCCTTTCCTGAGTAAATTGCGCGGAAGTCTCAGGCGGGAGCGGGGGACCTGAGTAAAAATCGAGGAAGTCTCAGGCGGGAGCCGTTGTTGTTGTAGCCCGGGGGGCAGGGGCACAGTTTGAGCAGGAAGACTTTCCTTGAGAAAAAACAAGGTGCGAGCCCCGGGGGTGGCACTTCAATCGAAAAAATCAATGTGCACCGGTGGGGGGGGATCAACAATAATTATTCTTCAAGAATGAGAGTTCAACAACAACAACAACAACAACAACAACAACAACAGCACCAGCAACAATAACAACAACAACTACAGGACAATTAAGCACGACAAACCAAAACAACCACCACAAAAACAACAACTACAATACAACCAAAAAAAACATCGCAAACCGAAAACAACAATAACAACAATGGCAACAGCAACAACGGCAACAACAACCCCAACACCAACAACAGCAACGACAACACAAACAATCAGTTTAAGACTGTTCGCTCTTATCTGCTCGAATGTCCGTTGACGCGTAGTTCACATACCCTCGATACCCGCCCTCTTCGTCTTCGATCGCACCCCTTTTGGGGGGTATACTTTTCTTCCCTGCAGGCCGGGCCCCGGCAAGCGGCGGGGCGGCCGCGGACCGTCGGCCTGGCCAGCGGCAGCGCTGATCGGCGGCAACCCGACCCCAAAGGGGACGGACAGGGGACCGACCACGACGACAGCGACGACGACGTCGTCGACGACGACGGCGACGACGACGACGACGACGAGCGAAAGCGAGAGCGAGAGAGAGAACGACAGCAGGGCCACGAAAGGAACGAAGTAGGCCACGAAGGGCGACAGCGGGGACAGGAAGGGAATGCGTATGTGGCCACGAAGAGCGCGAACGAGCGGGGGCCACGCAGAGCAGATAGTAGCGCCACGGAAGGCAACGACGGGGCCACTGAAGGCAGCAACGGGGCCACGTAGGACAGCGAAAAGGCCACAAAGGGCGACAGCGGGGCCACGAAGGGCATACACATGGGGCCACGACGGGCGCGAACGAGCAGGGGCCACGAAGGGCATACGTATATTGGGCCGCGGAGGGCAAGGACGGGGCCACTTAGAGCAGCAACGGGGCCACGAAGGGCAGCGAGGGGGCCACGAAGGGCGACAGCGGGGCCACGAAGTGCATGCATATGGGGCCACGACGGGCGCGGACGAGCAGGGGCCACGAAGGGCATACATATATGGGACCACGAAGGGCACCGAGGGGGGCACGAAGGGCTGCAACGGGGCCACGAAGGGCTGCAACGGGGCCACGAAGGGCAGCGACGGGGCCCCGACGGGCGGCGAGGGGGCCACGAAGGGCAGCGAGGGGGCAACGAAAGGCTGCAACGGGGCCACGACGGGCAGCGAGGGGGCCACGAAGGGCTGCAACGGGGCCACGAAGCGCAGCGAGGGGGCAACGAAGGGCTGAAACAGGGCCACGAAGGGCAGCGAGGGGGCCACGAAGGGCTGCAATGGGGCCACGAAGGGCAGCGAGGGGGCCACGAAGGGCTGCAATGGGGCCACGAAGGGCAGCGAAGGGGCCACGAAGGGCTGCAACGGGGCCACGAAGCGCAGCGAGGGGGCAACGAAGGGCTGCACCCGATTCCCAAATAATGTGTGAGGGAGCCATAGGCGTGAGCGTGACTCCTGAGCGCCTGAGTGTCGGGAGCGCAGCGCTTGAATAGATTGCGGAAAATTCCAACGCAAGGGCGCTATTCTTGAGTAAATTGCAAACACGTCTCCAGCGAGAGCGCGATTCCAGAGCGCCGAGAGAGCGATTCCTGAATAAATTGTAAGCAAGTCCCAAGCGAGAGCGCGATTCCTGAATACAATGCGAGGAAGTCTTAGGCGGGAGAGGGGGTCCTGGCTAAATAGTGAGGGAGTCTCAGGCGGGAGCCGTTGCTGTTGTAACCCGGGGGCCAGGGGCACAGTTTGAGCATCGAGACTTTCCCTGTCAAAAACAAGGTGCGAGCGTCGAGGGGCACAATTTGATTTAGAAAAAACAGTATGCACCGGTGGGGGGATCAACAATAATTATTCTTCGGAAATGAGAATTCAACAACACCAACAACACCAACAACAGCAGGAGCAGCAGCAGCAACAACAACACCAACAACAACAGCACGAACATGAAGACGACGAACGGTGGTCAGCCTTGACTCTGCATGTATCCTTTTGCGACGCGAGGGTGCCATGGGGCAGGGGGAGACCGAGGCGGAGCCGAAGAGGGCCCAGAGCGTAGGCAGCAGGTCCAGGGTGAGGTAGACGCAGCCCTGCCACAGCACGTCCACGGCCGCGCGCGCACCCGACAGGCGGCCCTCGCCGAAGGCCGCTGGGCGGGTCGTGACGGCAAAGACGAGGGTGTCCTTTTGCGCAGGGGATCCACTGGTCCCCGAGCCTCGATCCTCGATCCTCGTCCTCGGTGCTCGATCCTCGGCCCTCGATCCTCGTCCTCGATGCTCCATCCTTCGTCCTCGCTGCTCGATCCTCGGCCAAACAGGCCCGAGAGGGGGACCAAAGACGTGCAAGGAGGCCGCGGGCCTCGAAGCGGCAGGTTTTGCGCCGCGTCGGAGCGGCGGCGACCCTGACGCAGGGGTTCAAGGTTGAACGCCACCAATTGCCCATAGCCGGCCGATACCATGTGAGCGTTTTTTTTATTCGGCGTTTCGACATTGGGAGGAAAGGTGGGGAGGGGGGGGGTCCTGGCTCCGGACCTCGGCTTGGTGCGACTGTTTGCAAGATTGCTCCATCTGGGGAGACCCCACCAGCTCGAAACAGGCGCCAAAAACAGCCAAGATCCACTCCATGGGGGGGGGGGGGGGCGAGGGCCCGCACCGATCGGCAAAACAGTGATCAAAAAAAACGGTCACCATGCGACCTGCGCTGCCGAGAGGCCGCGACCGTTCAAGGCAGAGCGATCCACGCGGCGCCAGACGTGCTCGCGTCGTGGCAAAAACCACGACGGAGGTGGTTCTCAATGTTCGCCCGGCCTCCAGGCACCCTCGCCGGGCCCTAGGAGCGTCGAAAAAAGCGGCTCGATGCAAAACCGGCCCTGGGGAAAGGGTCGGGACTTCTTGGGAAACCCGCCTCAACGACAATCGGGAGCGGCCAAGAGGGGGTGTCCAAGAGGGGGGGTGCAAAGCATGACCGGCGGCATGTGCGCGGCCCAGCGGGGGGGCCAGGGACGTAATGAAATAAGAAAAGGCGCCATGAAATCTGGGGAAATATCATGGCCCACGCCATGATATCCACCCCCCCCTAGTCATCACCCCCCTCTTTTCCGCCCCCGAGAAAATCAGGACATCGCCTGCCCAGGATGCCCACCAAAAAGAGCAGAGAGTCATCCTCGGGCCTCGATCCTCGTGGCACGAGCCTGCCTTACTCGGTCCTCGAGCCTCGGAGGAGAGCCAGAAGCCACCGCCGCCAACAACCCACTTGGGGGGCAGGCCCTCCCCATCTCTGTGGGCTCTCGGCGAGGGTGCTCTCTGCGCGAGGGAGACATACAGAGGAGGCCCGAGCACAAGAAACCTTCCAAACAAAAAAACACAACCCTGAGACCCCAGGACGTCCGTCGATGTTTGGCGTGGGAACGTCGCGCACTCCGTCGCAGAACCATCGACATCCAAGAACCCCAGGGCACCCTGGAGGCAAGCAGGGTGTCTTTTGGCATGGTGCTCCACTGTAAGCTTTCGGAAGCCGACATGCATTTTTGAAGGGGCCCTGGGACACACAAATCAATACACTAATAACCGGATTCCCCATATTTTCCTATATTTTCTGGGGTTTTGTCTTCCCCCCCTCTTCCCATATTTTCCCATATTCATGGGAATCGACGATTCATTGTGTCTGTGTTTTTCTCCCTCCTGAATTTCCAAGATCGGCGCTTGGCTCCGCCTCCCTGGCGCGCACAAAGCGCGCCAGGGGGGGCGCCGGAGACGCCGCCAGGGGGGGCCCAGCGCCGATCTAAGAAATCCGCGCGGAGCGGAACGCCGAAAGCTATGTTCATGTAGCTGCTTCGTCTGCTTATTGTCTTCGTATTATTATGTTTGTTGCTATTATGATTCGCATTCTTATTATTCACTATATTCTTTTTTATGATTCGCATTCTTATTATTATGATTATTCTTCTGAAGCCAACTCATGGGAGCCTCACGTACCATCTTGCGGGTCCTGCGAATCGACGCCGCTCGACGCTAAATCGACGCTAGTCGACGCTAATCGACGCCAAATCGACACTAATCGACGCCAAATCGGCGCTATCTCAACGACTCCCAGACGCTAACCGACGCTAGCCGACGCTAAACACGGAATTGGACGGCACACCAGGCTCCCATGATCTGGTACCGGCCCAGACGGGACGAGGCCAGCAGGTCGAGAACGTCGGCCCAGACATGCTCGCGTCGCGCAGAAATCACGACTCGGGGATCTTCTGACCCGGGTCAATCCAGACCCGGGTCAGCGGGAAATCAAAAACTGCAATGCAAGAAAAAAAACTGCAACGCAGATCTTCGCAAACCCGGGTCAGCCAATATGCGCGGCCGCCTCGCGGCCACGAGCGGCTCGCTAACCCGGGTCAGCCAGACGGGGGCTTCGCAGAATCCTGCAGGATCTGGTGCCCTGGCTGACCCCCGTTTGCACTGACCCCCGTCTCAAGCCTCCCGAACGACGGGAAGCCGCTCGCTCCCGGCCTCCGGAGGCCCTCGCCGGGCCACCGTCCGTCGGGGCACGCCTCGGGAGGCAGCACCGGGCCCGCAGGCGAAGGGTGGGGACTCCTGGGGACCACGTGCTCAAGACGCGGAGCCCGGAAGCCCCGCCTCTTTCTCCCCAGGATTTCTCCCCCCAGGGTTTCTCCCTAGGATTTCTCCCCAGGAGTTCTCCCGACTCTCTCTCCCCAGGAGTTCTAAGCCCCGACTCTTTCTCCCCAGGATTTCTCCCCAGGACCAGCTGCTCCTCCGGAGCTGTTTTCTTGGTGACGGCCCAGCGACGGCCTCTGGACGCCGAAAGCGGGGAACAATCTCCGTCGTGATCTCTTCGATGCGTCGGAACTCTGGGTGCGAAGCAAGTCTGGACGTCGGATGTCTGGGGGCGCCGTCGTCTCTGAGGCTCGCGCCGCTGCTTGCCGAGGGCGCGGCCCGGAAGAGTGGCCGGGGCGGTCGCCAGGAAGGATCCATGGGATCCCTGGACCCCTCCCAGAGTCCGCCCAGAGTCGTTCGAACGGCGGTGGGCGGACTCTGCGGGGAGAGCGGGCTCGACGAGAAGGGTGCACAGGCGCATCCCTCCTCCTCCGACGACTGCTGCTCGTCCTCCTCCTCCTTCTCCTCCTCCTCCTCCTCCTCCTCCTCCTCCTCCTCCTCCTCCTCCTCCTCCTAGCCCCTCCTGGCCCCAGGGAGGGGCCATCCCCGCGCGCACGTGGAGGGTGCGCAGCGCAGGGGAGCCAGCGATGGAGGCGCAGCCATGACCTCCCAGGAGATCAAGAAGGCGACCAAGGCCGGAACGCATGGGCATTCCATCCAGCACAATCGTCATCGAGGAGGCTGTGGTGATCAAAACCCACCAGAAGGTCATGGTGAAGCCCATCGAGAGCAAGGAGGTCATGAAGGAGGTTCTGACGATCAAGACCCGCCTGAATGTGGGGGCCAAGATCGCCATGGAGAAGCCCATCGAGGGCAAGCAGCGTCAGAAGAAGGCGACCAAGATCGAGGGTCACTGGACCTTCGAGAATGTCGTCATGATGAAGGTGGCGGAGGCCGCCGCCGGCGGCTGAGAGGCGCTCGGCCCGTCGGTGGCGGCTGTGTCGAGCATTGGCCCTGCCTCGTCGCCACGGTTGGGCGCCTTGGAGTACTGGCTTGTCCCTCGTCGCGTCGCCGCGGCTGGACTCGCCTCGGGCCAGTGGGCCGTCTTTTGCAACGTGGGCGTCTGGTCCGCTCGGCGCCTGCTGGGCTCCCTCGGAGAAGCCGAGTCTGCTCAGCGGTCGCCCACAGGCGTGGGCGTCGGGCTGCGTCCCAGGGCTTTCGAATCCTGCCGTCTCTTCAGAGCCCTCGAAATCCTCCTCCTCCTCCTCCTCCTCCTCCTCCTCCTCCTCCTCCTCCTCCTCCTCCTCCTCCTCCTCCCTCTTTTTCTTGTTTTGTCTTCTTGTCCGCATTTTTGTTATTATCAGGCTCCTGATTATTATCAGAGTGGTAGTAGTATTTCGTCTGCTTCTTCTTATTATTGTTAGTTGTGTTAGTAGTGTAAGTATGTTCAGCATTGCTATTAAAATTCGTAGTAGTGGTAGTATTAGTATGGTTGTTCTTTTTCATATAAGTATTCGCTTTATTCGTATTCGTAGTACGCTTGTTGTGATGTCTTGTATGAATCTGTCTCGTCTAAGTATTATACTTAGTAGCATTCGCAGTATGATCGCATTATTCTTACGCTTCTCAATGTGATGCTTAGTATCCTTAATACTGCGTAGAGTAATATTATTCTTGGTAATATGATCATCCTCCTGCTTCCTTCTTCCTCCTCCTCGCCTTCCTTCTCCTCCCCCTCCTCCTCCTCCTCCTCCCCCTCCTCCTCCTCCTCCTCCTCCTCCTCCTCCTCCTCCTCCCCCTCCTCTCATCATCCCCCTCCTCCTCCTCCTCCTCCTCCTCCTCCTCTCCTCCTCTTCTCCTCCTCCCCCCTCCTCCCCCTCTCCCCTCCTCCCTCCCCCCCCTCTCCTCCCCCTCCTCCTGCCCCTCTCCTTCCCGGCCGCTCTCCACCTTGCCCCCCCCCCCCCTCTCCCCCCGAGAAGAAAAGCGCTGGGGGCGC